>ML794498.1:481131-505064 GCA_009831015.1 Picea engelmannii
GGAATTGATGATCTCAGGGGAATGTGTTGTGATGCCTTGGAACTTATACTGTTGGCCCTTCTGGTTGAATTGCATGGTTAATTCCATAATATCCATGAGGATGGGGTCAAGAGTCCTTAACTATTCTACACCAAGCACAATGCCACAACCACCCATGTCGATATAAAACATATAATATTTCATGTTGTACTAGCCAATTTAGAGACCTGCATTTTCACAACACACCACACATTTTGTGGAACCTCCATTGGAAATCATGATTTGAAAGTTGTTGAATGCATGGATATAGCGATTAGTTTCTAGGGAAATGCAATGATGAATAAAATTATGGGTGTTGCCACTGTCAATGAGGATGATGACCTTCCGATTCTTAATGTAACCAATTAGCTTGAGGGTTTGGGGAGGATAGAATCCAGTGAGAGCATTCAGGGAAATGACCGGTTCAAGTTCTGGTGGGTCTGAGGGTGGAGTAAGATTAGTTGGATCAGGTGAATCAGCCACAAGGGGAGCCTCGACCTCTTCTTTAGAAACATCCTTAAAGATGGCCATAAAAATATTTTGTTCCTTACACTTGTGCCCCGAAAAATATTTGTCATCACAATTATAACAAAGGCCATTGACTTGGCGTTCAAACATTTCTTCCCTGGTTAATTTTTGTATCTTTATTGGAGTGGAAGGAGGGGTGGGAGTGACAGGTTTAGGTTGGGGAATAAATGAGGTTTTTCTGGTTTGAGAAGAGACAACCTATCGTGCTTCCTTATCTCCTTTAGTAGATTCCACCCAACTCTAGGGGTGAGCCATGAGGATGTGGGCACAGATCTCATCCTTGAGGCCACTGATAAAGAATTCTTAGAAAAATAAGCTATAATGTGGAAATCCAAGTGCTCAAAATAAGCTATAATGTCTTCCACTATGCCAGATTGTTTAAACTTGGTCAAATGACCTAAATGGTGGGTGTCAGTGTCAAAGTGTTCATAAATATCTGCAAATAATTATGTCCAAGACACATACCCTTGGCATACATTTTTTCTCCATTTCCACCATTCTTGATCTAGATGGAGAACACCATATTGAAGTTTGGCTAACTCATCAGTACTATCGTACAAAGAGAAACAATGTTCCATTTGAGTTACGCAGCCGGTGGGATATGAGCCATCAAATTTGTTCACATCCACTCGAGGAAGACATAAGTCACACTAAAAGTTAGGGGACTTAAAATTTTTGGAATTGGAGGAATTCTCACCTTTAGGGTGAAAAGGTTGGTCATATGAGATAAGGTCTCCAGTAATATTCAGCTTGGCACAGATCCATGCAGCGAAGTATTCAAGCTTGGTAGAGAGATCTTGTTTCAGAGTTTCCATTTTGGCATTAATGGTGGTAATATTGGCACTGATTTGTTGCACTTCTTATTGGGACACTAATCACATGACAAGGTATTGAGGCATGATTGAAGGTCTTGGGTATGAGTGTGGGCCATGCAGAAAGGGGGTATTGGAAAGGGGCAGGTGGGACCACACAAAAAGAGGTTATGGGTGAAGGGTATCACAATGATCAGGGTGAAGAGGGGAATCCAATGGGGTAGGTCCCAAATAAGGGAACCAAAAGGGGGTTAGGACCACAAAGATTTTTTTTTTTGAAAAATGATAGGTATTATTGCAATCAGAATGAAAAGAGGAGTCAAATGGGATAGGTCTCAAGTAAGAGTGCACACAGGCTCAGATTTTCTTTTTTACTCATGTAGAGTTATACTTCGATATGAATAATATTGCAGTGGAGAAATGCCCAAATTATTAACAGGATGAAAGATGTAGTAATTTCACAACCTAAATGCAGGCGACAAGGTTTCAAAACCATAGATCTTATCTATTCCTTTTTGTTTTGTTTTGTTTTTTTCCAAAGGGTTAGGGTTTTCAGGGTGCCTATAGAAAAGGGTTTTCCCTATGCCATAAGTATCTGATATACGTGTGGGGTTGAACAATAGTACTCGACCCAATATCTCGGGGTACCAACTAAGGAGGCTAGATTATAGCCTTAGTCATACTACCCGATTACCTAGGTACTAGATAATATCTTCCCAAGTGTTGTTCTTGGTGGCACTATAGCAGTCAGGAGGCTGATCGGTTTATCTATGGAGGGCTTCAAGATATCTAGGCCAGTTGGTATACATGTGTTGTTTGATGCGCTACCACAAAAGGGGTACCAACATGGGTTACAAGGGTGGCCAACAATGTGCGCTTAAGTACCACTTGTAGTTCATGTGTGTATGCTTCCCCAACTGTGGATTTATGCATTGAATGAAAAATCACTATAGCTTTAAGACGCTGGAATACGTCTCTACCCTGAAAAAAAATTACCCACAAGTTATGCCAATGAAAGTTCTCTGCTACCACTTGTTAGGTACCAAATCTATTATAATATCAGAAAACATAAATACGACAGAGAATAATAGAGGAACAACACAATATATGAAACCATAGCACCAAAATAATACCTTTATTGATAGGAAACATTTTTTCACTTTCCTCTTCGAGGGGGAACCTCAAACATAGCAACGATTTATTATAATAATTCTCAAGAAAAATATTCTCATGCATTCTACTCCTATTTATACTAAATCTATCTACCACAAGAACAATCTAGGGGAATATCTTCTAGAAGCAGAAGCTTCTATTAGGTATTCTTACTTTTGACTTATTCTTCCTTATTACTAGGACACATTAATATTGGCCTTCATTACATGGAAAATATATTATTCTACCTACGTGAGGGGTTAGGGAGGTCAGGTCCCTAAAAACCAATGACCATCAATGTAAGGCTCTACTAGGAATTAATGAATTCCTATAGATAAATTAGAATTAAGACATATGCAATTTTATCATACTAAATTTCTACCTATGTGATGGTTCATCTCCCATGTGATCGTTTATCTCCCACGAGTTGAGGACACGGTATGAATTGATCTTACTCAAGCATTTTCAGACTTTACTTGGCTAAAGCAAAGTAGACAGGAATATCACCCTATGTTTATAGCCAACAAAAATATATATCCTAACTCACAAGTATTAATTACAAGTGCTTAGGTTAGTCTTTTATCAACAAAAAGCTTGTTGGAAATTCACTTTTTATGTATTTTTCTAAAAATATCAGTTGCTGAAATAAATGTAAGAACAAAAGTAAAGACACCAAGATCATAATCAAGATAGATGAGACATAAATCAATCCCTTATTTCATTCCAATTCACCAAAGAGTCATTGTTTTTACAAAACTTCACACAGAAATCTTGGACCAAAGTCAAACTTAGAAATCCTCGATGGAACATACAAAAGGACCTTTGACAGAAAACCAAAATTGAACTCTAAAAGCTGGATCATCTTGCCACATATTGTTGTCCACTTGAATCTGCACAATAGCCTTTATCAGTCATGAAAGTTAATTCACAAACAAACAAGTCTACATAGACTATCAAAGATAGATCAACACCTCTGAAGAACAAGTGTCTAAATGATTTGATTCAGCCCTGAATATTGTTGTCTACAATAAGACCCTGCTATCACAAAAGAGAATTAGGCTATGATGAATATATGAATGAATGAAAACTGAACTATCTCAACATAAAGTCAAAGAACAAACCTTAGCATGCTTTGTGCTTCTATCCCCCCCTTTCCTTTTTTCTTTTAACAAATTAAAATTGGTTGAAGAAGTTGAACCAATTNTATGATGAATATATGAATGAATGAAAACTGAACTATCTCAACATAAAGTCAAAGAACAAACCTTAGCATGCTTTGTGCTTCTATCCCCCCCTTTCCTTTTTTCTTTTAACAAATTAAAATTGGTTGAAGAAGTTGAACCAATTCATTAGTTAGGTTAATTAAAAGACTCAACTAACTTTAGTTAGGGAAAGAGTAGAAATTATAATAAGGGTCATAAATAATAATAATAGCTAGTAGGTGGGACCCCTTGTGACTTCCTTTTGTTTATAACAATCTTAATAGTCATAACATAACCATTAGTTAATTAAAACATACCTCCTTGTGTCTCTCCTCGACACATTCACTTTTGGTATTTTAAGCTTATGAAATTTGAAGCCATTTCAAAATAGTAATCATATATCCAAAATAAACATGCTGTCCAAGATCCCTGAAGTCAAGTGTCATAAGATGATAGATAGAATAAAACTCAAAATCATATTTTCCCTTGCTGATGCTATTCTCCTTTAGTTCTTCTTTTTGATAGAGGCGTGATAGGCCTTTGTCTTTAGCCTTTTACTTGAATGGCACGTCCCTGTATGCATGATTGATTAGAAACATGATCTTTTAAATAACCATACATGACAACTCTTACAAATATGAAATAGATTTTGGCTCAAAATTATATTAAACTCATGCAATCCAATCCATACAAATTGCTTTTCTGTTAATCAATGAGTAGGGGGTGAAACGGGGTTCTGGGATATGTGAGGGGATTGTATTGAGCGAAAATATGATATAATGGAGGGGAAAAACATGGTTACTGCTCAATGGTAACAACAGTCAACTGCAAAAAAAGTCAATCAAACATCACTGCAATCCACCCAAAACACTACCACTTTCATCTATCTCAACACAGGGAACCCTTGGCTATAATTAATCTCAAAATAGGGAGTGAAAGAGGGATATGGGATACGTGAAGGGTTTGTAATTAGTGGAAAGTGAGATCATGGAAGGGGAAGAAAATGATTACTGTTCATGAAATTAATCAAGTGATGCATAAAACATTCTGCAGTAAGACTAGATGTACCATTCCATCAACAATCATTTGATTAAATAACGATTCTTATACATCTAACAAGTTTACTGTTCATTAATCAAACTTTAACACCATGTTACTGTAGAATAGTAAGTTCTCCCATACGATTTGTAGGGAGCATTGTTCTCACAATCAACATTTATAAAAAATTACTAACAATCACCATTTCCAGTCTGTTACTATCAAAATCAATCACTACTCAGTCATTTCTTCAGTCCACGACTATACACCACAATCATGCTTCCAAGTCAACGAAGTCACTATTTCTGCAATAGAGCCAACAAAGAATTTGCAACGAAATTCGTTCTCATATATCTACATAGTAAAAGACCAAAATTACACGCCTGAAAATGACAACTCATGATACAAACAACGACCATCAATTAGACACGAGCTATGCAAGAGTAGCTTTCCTAGGAAACATAGTTCTGCCCTTGTAAACAATCAATCCAAGGTGACTTAAAAGATGAGCTACCTACTCAACAGGATTTTCATCAACAGTGGACAACTCCAATAAATAACACACTTAAACCTCAGTGGGTTCACTAAGTATGGAAAAAATTCATGCATACTACATGCGGTGTGCAGCTGACAAAACCCATAGGGTGACAGTCCAATAATCACTTGTTCCAAAAGAAGACCATAGTTATCATGCCAATAATTTACTTTTGCAAAACCTTATTTATAGGACATGATATGTGTGGGCAACACCTCGTAACCAATGCCAAACATCATTCAAATCTCCATAAATGTAATTACTAGTGGTTGCACATCAATCAACAATTCACCACTGTGAGAGAAAATCAAACAACCGAATCATCCACCTTGCAACAATCAACCTTTAATTTCCAAGAGCGCCACCCATATTACAATCTCTATTATGCATAAGGGATATCAACCATATACAACTTTTAATCGCTCATATGGCTATTCTATGTTAGATTGGGTTTTCCACAATCTTCTTTAATGCATATAGTATGGTTGGTTAGCATAAGACAATTTCTTCCTTTTAGCTTTTTTCCAATTGTTATTACTAACATGTGCTTGCTGCAGGTGTCACAAGTCCTAAATCCAAGAACACTCAACAATGATACCCTGAAACAGCAAGGGAACCCTATATAAAATGCCTAATCCATTATTCAATAAAACAAGATATCGTCAGCGACGAAAGTAGTGTCGAATAACACCAGTCTTGATCTTCAAAAGTTCAAGGGGGTCCCACCTACTAGAATTATTTAGTCTTATATAATAATAGCCTTTAACAACACTTTGTGGCGAAATTTATGTTGGAACTCAGAACTCATGGTTTCATAGACCAAGAATAGTAATCCCAAGAAGACATAACTCAAATGATTTTGCAACAGGGGGAGGTGAGCAGATTTAATGGAAAGATGATCGGGAATTCGATAATAACTTATGAAAAATGTTAAGTATGAGGGGTTTTACTACTGTATGCATAATCTATCGGCCAGAAAATGTTCTTTAACCCTTAAGGAGGGATTTTTTTTAGATTTGCTCTTAACTCTCAATGGATGAAGAAATGACAAGAAGAAACGAGAGGTAACCAATTCTTTATAAGACAACAATGGAAATATATAACAATTTCAAGGGTCCTTCAGAGACGATATCATAACAGTTGTGTAAGCTTGATTGTTATTGACTAACAATGCTTGCAGGAGTGTCACTATGGCAAATATGATCCAACGCCTTATTCTCTATTGAAACTACAAGATAACCCAAAACAAAGCTCAAAAGAATAAAATTGCAAAAGATTAAAAAGGCAGAAATAAAGTGACAACAAAGTAAAGGAAGTAGGAAAACTTAAAACAAAAAACAAATACTGTGAGCAGAAAAAAAATGAAAATCGGAAAACAGAGCTAGATTACTAGAATACAGGAAATCTAGACAGTGTAGAGATTTTCACATTGGTTCCACATAATGCTTTAAGTGGGAACCGTTAGTGCTATAGGAAAACAGTCGCTCCTGCAAATCTTTTAAAATGTAAGAATTGGTTCCTAATATAAAAGCGATTTTGAAAGGACCCAGCCATAATTTCTGAAATTTTGAATGTCTTCCTCTATCAGCGTGAGCCGAATCCCACAACAGAAATTTTTCATTGACCTTAAACTTGACAATTTTGACACTTTTGTTGAAATATTTCTTAACGGTCTGCTGTATCCTTTTAATATTATCCAAAGCAAACATTCTTTGTTCTTCCAAAGCTAGTAATGCATTTACTCTTTGTGAAACATCTGAAGAATTTAATTCTTCGGTCTGCAACATTAACCTTAAGGAAGAAAGTTCCAGCTCAGTTGGAAGGAGGGCTTCTTGACCATAAACCAGCTGAAAAGGGGTACAACCAGTACTAACTTTGGTAGTAGTTCAATCTTCCTAGAGGGCATAAGTGAGGAGAGTGTGCCACTGGCGAGGTTTATCTTCGATGATACTTTTGACGATGCTTACCGGATTTTTATTAGTTGACTCAATTTGCCCATTTCCTTGGGGATAATAAGCTGATGAAGTGAAATGTTTAACCCCTAATTTGTCTAGAAACTGAGTCATCTAAGCAGAAATGAAAGAGGGACTGTTGTCTATAATAATTTCCAACGGAAGACCAAATTTGGAAAAAATATTATTTTCAAAGAAAGAAATTACCTGATCATCTGTGGAATGTTTAAGTGGGACAAATTCAGCCCATTTAGTAAAATAGTCTGTGGCTGTCAAGATGAAAACCTACCCAGCTGAAGAGGAGGGTTAACATGACCAATAAAATCCAATCCCCATTTTGAAAAAGGAAAATCTGGTGGGATAGGTTGTAATGGCATTGCTAAAAGGCGTTCTTTCCCAGCAAATTTTCTGCATTTGTTGCAAGACCTTGAAAAAACATAAGAGTCACGAAATATCGAAGGCCAATAATAGCCCTTCCTGATAATCTTGAAGGTAGTGGTCCTTGCAGAAAAATGACCTCCTACATGAATGACAGAGCTTGAAGAGTCATGGGTTTCCTGCAACAATTTCTATGCGTCTTCATTGTTTACACAACGAAGTAGCACACCATCAACAGATATTCAAAATAGCAGGTCTCCTATAATGACATATCTTGCAGATTCAAGATGAAGTCTTCTCCTTTGGTGAGTATCTATGTTATCTAGACATCTTTGGTTTTGTAAATAATAAACTAAGTTCTTGTACCAAGGATGTTCAGACACAGGGAGGGTCCAATCGTCAATGTGAAAGAGAGTTGAAAGGGAACTATCTTCTTCATCAATTTCTTCACCATTCTCGGCATGCTAAGCCAAGTGAAGGGCTACATCACGTCCCTTGATAGTGGTAGAAGTCACGATATTTAAATCATGCTCCTGGATCTTGGCAAGCCAATATGCAAGTTTTCCTCAAAGATAAGTTTGTGAGAGAAAAAACTTAACAGCAGGTAAAGGGACTTTTACCAACGTATTCTTACCTAAGACGTAGTGGTGGAACTTTTCAATGGCCTTAACAAGAGAAAAAGTGTGTTTCTCAAAAAAAGAGTATTTAAATTCATTATCAGACAAACTTTGACTCATGTAAGCCACAGGTTTTTCATTTCCTTGCCATCATCTTCCATAAGGACAACATAAACTGCCTCCTAAGTGGCATTAGTATAAATCATGAATTCCTTCTCAAAATCCGGCTTAGCCAAAACCGGTGCAGAGCTGATTGCTTTCTTAATCCCTTCAAAAGCATTTCCAACCTCATCAGTCTAGGAAAAATAATGGTCTTGCTTAAGTAGCTTATGGATTGGCTTGACCATCATTGCAAAATCTGGAACAAACCTACGGACGAAGTTAATAACTCCCATAAAGGCTTGAACTTCTTTCTTGGAAGTAGGAGCAGGAAGGTTATGGATAGCAACGATTCTTCCAGGGTTGATACTTATTCTTGAATCAAAGACAATGTGTCCAAGGATCTTTCCCTCGGTAACACCAAAAATGGACTTGGAAGGGTTTAGGGAAATTCCAAATTTCCTACACCGCATGAGAACTTTTCTTAGATGGCCAAAATGATCTGATCAAATTTTAGAGTAAATTGTTAAGACATCAAGGTAGATATGGATGATCTTGCCGATCAAATCGTCAAAAGATAATTGCATAGCTCTTTGAAAAGTGGCACCTGCATTATATAAACCAAATGACATACATTCATAAGAAAAGGTACTCCAACGAGTAATAAAGGTGGTTTTGTATTTATCTGCCCTTTTTACCTTGATTTGATTGTATCTGAAAAACCCGTCAAGTAAGGACATCATTTGTGACCCTGCAACCTACTGCAAAATAATTTCCATGTTGGGAATAGGGAAGTGGTCCTTTATACTAGCTTGATTTAATGCACGAAAATCAACGCATAATCTAATCTAACCAGTGGTTTTTCGGACAAGGACTAGATTTGAAACCCATTCAGAATACTTGACTAGAAAGATAATTCCATCCTTCCAAAGTTTTTCCAACTCCTTTCAAATTGTTGCTTCTAGCGTAGGGTTGATAGGTCTTTGTTTATTCCTAACTGGTTTTACGCCTTCCCGAATGGGGATGGCGTGTTGCATAAGGCTAGGATCAAAACCATGAAGATCCTCATAAGACCAAGCAAAAATGTCTTGAAATTCACCAAGCAACTTGGCAAACTTCTCCTTCTCTTCATATGAGCATTTGGCACCTATTTTCACATTCTTTGGAGTCTCAGGTGTCCCAATGTTCAAGGAGATGGTTTCACCCACCTTCCTTTTCGATTCCTCTTCTTTTTGTTTTTCCTTTTTGCCTACAACACTCGAAGAAAATGACTCTCTAGAGGGGTCAAGCCTTTAGGAATCTTGTCATCTTCCATGGATATAATTTCCTTAGGCTTAAAAGGTTCATTTTGGATAAAAGCACAAATTCTCTCGTCGTTGGGGAAGACCTGCCAATATTCTACATT
The DNA here is from genome assembly GCA_009831015.1 of Picea engelmannii. NCBI lineage: Eukaryota > Viridiplantae > Streptophyta > Pinopsida > Pinales > Pinaceae > Picea > Picea engelmannii. The sequence continues at coordinate 490,868 of ML794498.1, forward strand.
GTTGGGAATATGTGGACGATATAGGGATTGAAAGGTACAATCATGTTTGTGAGGCCAAAGTTGCCAAGTAGGAGAAGTTGCAAAAATAGCTAACCGATCGACCATTGAGTCTAGTTCCCTCTTTACATGAGTGATATTGAAATATAATAGGTTCAAGATAAGAGCCCAAACCATTTGGGTGTATCATTTCATCAACTTGTTTCTAGGGGAATAGATCTTACGTACGACGTTAACAACAAGCTCGAAATCCCCAAAAACTGATAGGTGACCACAGCCAGGATTATATGTGTTTTCAATGCCTAATAACAGGGATTCAAATTTGGTGACGTTGTTTGTGCAATCAAAATCCAACCTATAAGAAAAGTTATGGATTTTCCCTACAGGCGAAATTAAGACAAAAGCATCTCCATTTCCCTCATTAGTGCATGAACCATCAAAGTGCATGTGCCACATACCATCATCTAGATTGATTTGTTCCAAAGGAATATTATCCTCCTCAGCAAAGATAGAGTATACTCCCAGGTCTTCTTCGAGATAGTTTACATTAGGTTGTGGGACACTCTCGATATAAGGGGATATTCTTCCTTCTCTAAGAACTATAATGTTTTTTTCTCTCCGAGGAATGGGTAAATGTGTTCCGTCGAGTGAGAGGTATCCACCTGTTAAGGCTTGCCAATCTCTTCTCAAAATAATTGAGTAATTGCTTATAGGTATATCAATTACCTGAATGTTGAGGGTCATCCTTATTTCAGGGTAAGCGCACAAAACTAAGGTCACATCCTTAATCTCACCTATGGTATTTTGTTGTAGATTATTATAGGAAAGCATGCTTCTGGCATTTTCATCTGTACATGACAAGCCTAGCTCTTCCATAATAATCTTCGACATCACAATTGGGCCCGAATCACCATCAATGAGGAAACAATGGGCAATTTTATCCATGATTTTTACAGAAATATAAAAGGTTTTTTTTTTACAGGTTATCTAAAGTTATGTACACCTATTTTATTTACAGAAGAATCCTCTTCATTTACCTCCTCAAAAAGATTGGCTACAACGGAAGCTTTTCCTTCCATGAATCGTTTCAGATGCATCTGTTGTTCAGGGACAAAAACCATGTCTAGGAGGGTTGCATCTGCCTTAATGTTGGCCAATTGATTCTGGATATTGTATTTGGAAGAGGGGGTAGAGGGGGTGATTCCTTGACTCTCAGTAATTTTAGGAACCTGGGGTGCAATAGTGGTTGAGGATGAACTTGGGCTAGAAGAACTGCGAGGAGGGTCAAGTTTTCCTTTTGGGGAATAGGCTTTGTTTCTAGTGTTGATAACCATGACATGAAATTTTGAATGTCTTCCTCTATTTAATATTTCTTAACGGTCTGTTGTCTCCTTTTAATATTATCCAAAGCAAACATTCTTTGTTCTTCCAAATCTAGTAATGCATTTACTCTTTGTGAAACATCTAAAGAATTTAATTCTTCGGTCTGCAACATTAACCTTAAGGAAGAAATTTCCAGCTCAGTTGGAAGGAGGGCTTCTTGACCATAAACCAACTAAAAAGGGGTACAACCAGTACTAACTTTGGCGGTAGTTCGATCTTCCCAGAGGGCATAAGTGAGGAGAGTGTGCCACTGGCGAGGTTTATCTTCGATGATCCTTTTGATGATCCTTACCAAATTTTTATTAGTGGACTTAGCTTGCCCATTTTCTTGGGGATAATAAGCTGACGACGTGAAATGTTTAACCCCTAATTTGGCTAGAAGCTGAGTCAGCTTAGTAGAAATGAAAGCGGGACTGTTGTCTGTAATAATTTCCAATGGAAGACCAAATCTGGAAAAAATATTATTTTCAAGGAAAGAAATTACCTGATCATCTGTGGAATGTTTAAGTGGGACAAATTCAGCCCATTTAGTAAAATAGTTTGTGGATGTCAAGATGAAAACCTGCCCAGCTGAAGAAGGAGGGTTAATAGGACCAATAAAATCCAATCCCCATTTTGAAAATGGAAAATATGGTGGGACATGTTGTAATGGCATTGCTGAAAGGCGTTCTTTCCCAGCAAATTTTTGGCATTTGTCGCAAGATCTTGAAAACAGATAAGAGTCATGAAAGATCGAAGGCCAATAATGTCCCTTCCTAATAATCTTGAAGGTAGTAGTACTTGTAGAAAAATGACCTCCTACATGAATGACAGAGCTTGAAGAGTCGTGGGTTTCCTGCAACAATTTTTGTGTGTCTTCATTGTTTACACAACGAAATAGCACACCATCAACAKATCTTCGAAATAGYAGGTCTCCTATAATGACATATCCTGCAGATTCAAGATGAAATCTTCTCCTTTAGTGAGTATCTAAGTTATCTGGACATCTTTGGTTCTATAAATAATAAACCATGTATTTGTACCAAGGATGTTCAGACAYAGGGAGGGTCTRATCGTCAATKTRAAAGAGAGTTGAAAGGGAACTATCTTCTTCATCAATTTCTTCACCATTCTTGGCATGCTGAGCCAAGTGAAGGGCTAGGTCACGTCCCTTGATAGTGGTAGAAKTCACGATATTTAAATCATGCTCCTGGAKCTTGGCAAGCCAATGTGCAAGTTTTCCTCAAAKATACGTTTGTGAGAGAAAAAACTTAACARCATGTAAAGGGACTTTTACCAACGTATGCTTACCTAAGACGTAGTGGMRAAACGTTTCAAYGGCCYTAATAAGAGMAAAARCGTGTTTCTCAATAAAAGAGTATTTAAATTGATTATCAGACAAACTTTGACTCATGTAAGCCACAYGTTTTTCATTTCCTTGACCATCATCTTGCATAAGGACAACATAAACTRCCTCCTCAGTGGCATTAGTATAAATCGTGAATTCCTTCTYAAAATCTGTCTTCGCCAAAAMCGGTGCARMGWTGATTGCTTTCTTAATCCCTTCAAAAKAATTTCCAACCTCATCAGTCCAGGAAAATGAATGGTCTTGCTTAAGYAGATTATGGATTGGCTTGACCATCACTACAAAATATGGAACAAACCTAYGGACGAAGTGATTAACTCCCATAAAGGCTTGAACTTCTTTCTTGGAAGTAGGAGCAGGAAGGTTAAGGATAACAACGATTMTTCYAGGGTCGATACTTATTCYTGAATCAGAGACAATGTGTCYAAGGAGCTTKCCCTCGGTAACACCAAAAATGGACTTGGAAGGGTTTAGGGAAATTCCAAATTTCCTACACCGCATGARAACTTTTCTYAGATGGCCAAAATGATCTGATCGGATTTTAGAGTAAACTGTTAAGTCATCAAGGTAKATCTGGATGATCTTACCGATCAAATCGTCAAAAGMTAATTGCATATTTTAAAATTGGCACCTKCATTATATAAACCAAACGACATACGTTCATAAGCAAAGGTACCCCAAYGAGTAATAAAGGTGGTTTTATATTTATCTGCCMTTTTTACCTTGATTTGATTGTATCTGGAAAACCCRTCAAGTAAGGACATTCTTTGTGACCCTGCAACCTACTGCAAAATTGCCCAAAGGGGTTGGATCCAATGGTGAAGAGTGAGGAGTTTTTCACCGTTGGGCAAGGTTCAATTCTCGTGAGGGCTTTACCTGGAGCCATGGGGACACCTTGAGGTAGTGGTCGAACGTGTGGTTGCACCCAAAGATACCATATTAAATGGTATCGTGACCCGTGCTCACATAAGTGCATCAAAGCCCACCCCCATGTCCTTCAAATTTTTATGGCTCAGGCCGGGTGCGATCCCCGGGTGATTTTGACGGCTTAGATGCCCCTGAGTCGCGGTTTCTCAAGCCACAGGTTAATCGCAAGCCAACAGGTCCCGCACAAATTAACAAACAAAAAAAAACCTACTGCAAAATCATTTCCAWGTTGGGAAGAGGGAAGTGGTCCTTTATACTAGCTAGAGTTAATTCACAAAAATCAACACATAATCTAATCTAACCAGTTGTTTTCCGAGMAAGGACTAGATTTGAAACCCATTCARAATACTTGACTAGAAAGATAATTCCATCCTTCAAAAGTTTTTCCAACTCTTTTCGAATTGTTGCTTCTAGMRCAGGGTTGATAGGTCTTTGTTTATTCCTAATTGGTTTTACGCCTTCYTGAATGGGGATGGCGTGTTGTATAAGGWTAGGATCAAAACCACAAAGATCCTCATAAGACCAAGCAAAAACGTCTTGAAATTCACCAAGCAGCTTGGCAAACTTCTCCTTCTCTTCATTTGAACATTTGGCACCTATTTTCAYRTTCTTTGGAGTCTTAGGTGTCCCAATGTTCAAGGAGATGGTCTCACCCACCTTCCTTTTCGATTCTTCTTCTTTTTGTTTTTCCTTGTTKCCTACAACACTCGAAGAAAATGACTCTCTAGAGGGGTCAAGCCTTTAAGAATCTTGTTATCTTCCATGGATATAATTTCCTTAGGCTTAAAAGGTTCATTTTGGATAAAAKCAWAAATKCTCTYKTCGTTGGGGAAGACTTGCCAATATTCTACATTGTYGGGAATATGTGGAYGATATAGGGATTGAAAGGTACAATCAGGTATGTGAGGCCGAAGTTGTCAAGTAGGAGAAGTTGCAAAAACARCTAACCGATCRACCATTGAGTTTAGTTCCCTCTTTACGTGAGTGATATTGAAAGATAATGGGTTCAAGATAAGAGCCCAAACCATTTGGGTGTATCGTTTCATCAACTTGTTTCTAGGGGAATAGATCTTATGTACGAGGTTAACAACAAGCTCAAAATCCCCAAAAACTGATAGGTGATCGCAACCAAGATTATATGTGTTTTCAATGCCTAATAACAGGGCTTCAAATTCAGTGACGTTGTTTGTGAAATCAAACTCCAACCTATAAGAAAAGTTATGGATTTTCCCTACAGGCGAAATTAAGACAACACCATCTCCATTTCCCTCATTAGTGCATGAACCATCAAAGTGCATGTGCCACATACCATCATCTAGATTGATTTGTTCCAAAGGAAAATTATCCTCCTCAGCAAAGATAGAGTATACTCCTAGGTCTTCTTCGAGATAGTTTACATTAGGTTGTGGGACACTCTCGATATAAGGGGATATTCTTCCTTCTTTAAGAACTATAATGTTTTTTTCTTTCCGAGGAATGGATAAATGTGTTCCGTCGAGTGAGAGGTATCCACTTGTTAAGGCTTTCCAATCTCTTCCCAAAATAATTGTGTAATTGCTTACAGGCATATCAATTACCTGAATGTTGAGGATCGTCCTTATTTCAGGGTGAGCGCACAAAACTAAGGTCACATCCTTAATCTCACCTATGGTCTTTTGTTGTAGATTATTATACGAAAGCATGCTTCTGGCATTTTCATCTGTACACGACAAGCCTAGCTCTTCCATAATAATCTTCAACATCACACTTGGGCCCGAACCACCATCAATGAGGCAACAATGGGCAATTTTATCCATGATTTTTACAGAAATATAAAAAAGGTTTTTTTTTACAGGGTATATAAAGTTATGTACACCTATTTTATTTACGGAAGAATCCTCTTCATTTACCTCCTCAGAAAGATTGGCTACAACAGAAGCTTTTCCTTCCATGAATCGTTTCAGATGCATCTATTGTTCAGGGATGACAACCATGTCTAGGAGAGTTGCATCTGCCTTAATGTTGGCCAATTGATTCAGGATATTGTATTTGTAATAGGGGGGAGAGGGGGTGATTCCTTGACTCTTAGGAATTTTAGGAACCTGGGGTGCAACAATGGTTGAGGATGAACTCGGGCTAGAAAAACTGCGAGGAGGGTCAAATTTTCCTTTTGGGGCATAGGCTTTGTTTCTAGTGTTGATAACCATGACATCTTTTGGTTCGATAAAATCTAGGACAACAATAGTAGCTTCTAGTCTCTTACCAAATATCTTGTCTCTGACACTCTTCCTTATCTCACATGTGGTTTCTTCATGGTGTTCCTCACAAAAGTTACACCAACTCCTAGGCAGGATAGCTTTGGGCTGAAAATTATTTTCAACTGGACTTCTAAAAGGAGGGGCATAAGAGGATGAAGCTCCAGGGGTGAGGGGTTTGACAGTACCTTTCCGCTCAAAATATATCATATGATTGTTCATATCTTGTACCAGTTGTAAGAGAGCGGACATATCCATCTGTCTAACTGATTCTCCCTGGGGTAGACCAATTCGTTCAAAATGTTCCTCATACTCTGAGCAAGTGTGCAGGGCGGAACCAATATTGTTGATGTATTTTTCCTCAAGCCTATGACGGTAAAGAGAAGGCAATGCATTTTAGTAATGCATGAAAGCGGCTTGGTTATGAGGGCGGATGAGCTCGGGAATTTGATTATACAACTTGGTGAAACACAAGTTGAAGGACCTGATGATCTCACCATATTTGTAAGTGACATTGTTGTACTCCCTTAACTGCTCAGCAGGGATTTTGGATTGCCCGTAAGTGGATCAGAACCAATAAATCAACTCCTCCCAAGTAGACAAGATTTTATGAGGAAGGTCAAATAAATCGACCACCGCCTTTCCTTCCAAGGAATTGACAAACAAGCGCACGAAAGTGTCATTGTCGTTAGCCCCTATGTTATGACAAGCATTAGAAAATGCCACTAGGTGTTCATTGGCACTGACAGTGTTATTCCGGGGTGATTTTAAGAACCCCCCCTAAATTTATATGTATAATAAATGGGCAAATCCCCATGACACATAGGAAAAATTGAAGGCTATTTTATCAATAATATAATATGTATATATAATTTTTTTGCGAATCTTTTAGTCAATTATATAATCATGTAAAATCTTAGTGAATATTTTGTTGAATTATAAACTCTTGTAAAATCTTGGCGAATATTTCACTAAACCATAAAACCTTGTAAAGTTTTGGCGAATTTTTTCATAAAGTGTAAAACCATATATAACAAGGCTACTAGGTAGCATATACCTATCGAATATAATAATGAAAGTATTGTTTAAGGAGATAGGGAGAGAAGGAGTAGGCATGAAATGACTAGATGACAGAAATATTTATTACAATAACATTGGGGGAAGTGAAGGCAACAATAAGACTTCAAAGTTTTTGGCCAATAAGATATCAGATAAATGAGATTTAAAATTAAAAAATAATCATTATTTTTTAAAACTTTAGATAAAGGGGTATATATTTTATGGTCAACCATGAACTAATAAAAAGTCAAACCTAACTCAACACTATATACCATGCCTATTGACAAGTATAATAATAGGAATATGTATTCATTAAATTGTAATATACTCATTTTGCATATTTGGAAAAAGAAACATAATTTTTCCATCCTTTAGACAATGTTGCAAGTATTAGGGGTTATGTTCTTCAAGGTTCTCACTGTACACTCTTGCATACCTCTCTATCAGTTTTGATGATATTTCAACACAAAGTTCATATGTGTTGATCCTGACCACCACTTCTGTCAAGATCGAATATATTAATATTTTCTCTACCGCTTGTATTATGGATTATTTATTACCAATTCATCGATTATGAAAATACCCTTCAAACAAGTTCATTATAGATGATAGGATGTTCTTAAATAGGAACACACATAATTCTATCCATCAATAAATCCAAAAGTATCAGAATATTGATAGGCCACATTCCATGCATGAATTTCTCTCTAATCATCCATTTGTACTAAAAAAGGACCCCTTTACGAGGAAGAGAGGTCTGTTTTATCCCTTATATTTTTATTGTCTTATAAAAAAGTAAAGGGACACATAACTTTGTAATAAATGTTGGGCATAGATTAGGCCTTAGAAACAAAGATACTCTTAATTAGACTACCATAATTAAGCATGAACAATATGAGGTGTAGATTATGTAAGGGCTATTATGTTATCATGCATATCTATGCTTGACCGTAGCATGGTGCATAGTCAAAGTCCTATCACCCATTTTAAGCACATTAAGGGTAGCACATGCAATGTCTATCACTTGGATCCTACTACATACCAACTCCCAAAATTGAGTTGTAGAAAAGTAACGAAGAAATAAATGATATTGAATTATATAGAAAGTTATTTTTGACAATCAATAGGACAAAATCTAGGAATCTAAATCATTTTACTAATGCTACCTATTTGAGGTATTATCACAAACATCTAGAGGACAATCAATACTAGTTGAATCTTTTTGTTGAACACTTTATTAGCAAACTATTAATGTTTTTTAACAGAAGCTTTTTGGGGTAAAAATATTCTTTCAAAATCTCTTGCACAACTAGGACTTTATCAAAGCATATCTTTCCCATGTTGGGCATTGAATTATCTAATCAAAACTCAATGATCCACACCTAAACACATAGGTATGTTTTCACAAAATGAAAGTGTTATCATTAAGAAAAATGCATTCAACAAAATTTATCCTCAATTGTGGGAGTTCTAGGTTGAGTTATATGAAAAGATAATTTAATCCACACGAGTCTATTATAATCAATAGACTCTCTAGAGTCTAACTTATGATCACTTGGATCAACAAAATTTTATATACTTTCAAAACACTAATATCCAACACTTTAAGAAATATTAATATATCATACATTTTCTTCCAAATAAGATTCATACCTACACATCAAGAATCACATCCCTACATTGATTATTTTCCACCAAGAACATTCATGTTCCTCCTCTATAATCTTATACTCATCATTAAGGTCCTCCTCTCAAAATACCAACTACACAACCATATTCAGTAGTACACATGAGACATGCTAAAACACATCTTTCTTGTGGAGGGTATGTAAATACAAAACCAATTTTAATCGGAGTTATTATGTGATTCATGCAACAAATGTTTACTGAGTTGCATGCACAAGAAAATTACTCTACCCAAAGCTAACACTTGTTAGGGAAAGTATTTCCATAAGAGAAACTCAACCCATGAATTGAATACATTGCTAGGACATTTGCTAACAACAAAACATGTTGCAAGGAAGAATTCATATCAAACAATTGCATAAAACATTAAGGAACACACTTCTCATTGACCTATTAGGTCTATTACACATTGATTTCAACCCAAATTTTACATTATTTTGAACATGAGACATCATCACAATTTATGCACATATCCAAGAACTCCACTTATAAAACTATATCATATATGGACATGATATGGCAATAGATTCCTAACATCTGTGGAATTGTTACTTAAAAATCTTGCCCCAAAAGGGTTGCAATTTTCATCTAGAAATTCATGTTTATCATGGGAGAAATGTGATAAAGTTAATTACATATAATAAATCCATGGTTTATTTTSCAAAACTCCAACAAATTGATATAGTTTTGGAGGTAAAAAGGGAAGGAAAACATTATTAGAAATTTTGACATGGGAGAAGTGTGATAAAGTTAATTACATATAATAAATACATGGTTTAGTTTGCAAAACTCCAACAAATTGATATAGTTTTGAAGGTAAAAAGGGAAGGAAAACAAAAATATTGGGTTTTCAGACCCAACCTCCATTATTAGAAATTTTGGCAAACAAAAATATTGGGTTTTTGGACCCAAACTCTAAGTCATCACCGAGCCCAAGCGCCAAAGCTTGCCATGGAGCCCACGACAAATTGAAAAACACGTCGAATGAGGTTACATACACCTGTGTATATAAACAACAAGTATTTCACTTTCCATTGCATGTGGGATATATGTCCCAAGGAGATTAAATTATAAAAGGGAGGCAAATTGGATGCATTGTTTTTCATATACAAACCATAGTTACCTAGAAACAGAGAGTCTCCAAGTCATGAATGTTGCAGATGTTTCTTTTATTATGGTTACCAAGGACTAGCATTTCAATGTGATGCAGGAACATCCTTCTTCTAAAATATTGTACAATTTCCTAGACTAGGAGGTCTTGTGTTTTTTACAAGGGAGTTGGTTTCCTAAGCATGATTTTATGTGTTTCCTATGAAATTAGGATAGGTTTTGAAATTGATAATGAACATTTTATTTGTAATTGTTCTCAAATGCATGAGAATGTGTGTGAGTGTGATTTGGTTTGTTGAGAGATTTTAGAGTGAGTAGATCTCTTGAATATTTGTAGAATCCTAAGATTATGTTTAGTGAGATATATTAGTGATCTTTGGAGAGATTTGGGGATATGAGAGGATCCTTAGGAGATTGATTCATTTATTTTTGGATCTGAATAGTTTACAGTTCAATATCCTTTTTTATATTTATTATAGTATTGTGGGAATTAGAGGTCAAAGGTTAGGCAAGAGAGGTTGGATAGAGAGAAGGAGTTTTTAGTCGAGTTGGTAACCATTTGAATGTAAATCAGGCCTAAGGAAGAAGTAGAGGTTAACAGTCAAATGATCAGGTTTATTTGGCTATGTACAATTCATTTATACTGAATTAATATAGTGTGGAAATATATGTTTCAAGCTTAATCTGAAGGAATCTATGTTCATGACAATTAAATCCTATCATTGAGGATGTGATAGTTATTTTGTGTGTTTAACCTCTGTGGAAACTGTTATAATAGGTCTCGGGTTATGTGTGATTGATATATCTCTGTGTAAGATGTGTTGCAATAAGGTTATAACTAGTTAATTAACATAATCCATTACATAAAATCTGAAACCTGTTAACATGGAACAATTAGATCCAGGGCGAAAGTTGAGGTTCATTGTATTCTAATTGTAAAATCATGAATGCAGATAAGTAAGCTTCAGGTACCGTTGGATCATATACAATTTTTATAATAGTCGTCAATTGGATGGATCCAACCCCGATAGAGTCAAAGAACAAAGGGTTGAAAAATATTTAAATGGTAACCGTCGATCGTAGAAAGGGTTTAAATATATGGTGAATATCCATATCGGGGAGAGAAGCAGAAAGGAGGTTAACATGGTGGAGCATGACCGAAATTCTAAATAAAATTCGCTTTTGGTTTATTTTGAAATCCGATCACCCAATCCGACGGTTGGTAACATTTCGGAGGCTGTAAAGGAGTTTGGTGGGCCATAGCTTGGAGCAGACCTGTAATGGTCATGAGGTATGAGTTTGAGTTTTTTGGAATCCGACTATGTATATTTGTGGAATGGTTTAAGTCTTAGAACTTAATATTATGTGTTGAATACCTTGTGTGTAATCCATTTATAGTCTTTTTCTACAAGGTGAAGGCTAAGTCTAAGTACATAATAAGAAAAGTGGAATCATGGTATAGCTGCATAGAAAACAAAACCAGTGAACCTGTGAACTAGAAAACTGAATCCTTCAATGTTTATAATAACTATTATGGGGCAGTTAATGAAATATCTAGTCATTGAAGAGTTTTGGAGTCTCCTTTTAGAGGCTTATAGTGTATCCTTTACTTTTTTAAGGCTGCCTAGTGTGGAGTCATAGACTTGGTGGGTCATCAAGTGGTATCAGAGCAAGTAAAAACTCTTTGGGAGGTAAATTGAACCAAGGTTTATGCTCTTGAAAGTGAGTTGATGTAGTAAATGTACCTACAAATATAATTTGTCAGACAGTTGGTAGGAACTCAAAATTAGTTGTAATAACACAGAAGGCATTCAGATTGTTGAATCTGATAATTGCAAGAAAAGGTGACCAGACAATAAAGTTTGACTGAATAAGGAAGATAGAGCAAGTGTGCTTTGTGTGCAATTGATAGAGATATTGCAAAGAAAGGGAGAGAGAATCAGATTATAAATCTGACAGGCAGAGGGCCAAATATGGAGTAAGGTGAGAAATACTCAATAGACTTTTCAGAGTGAAAAAAAATGTCGACTTTGCTCAAGTATATGTGGAGATTGTATTTTCAACTCTATATATTTATATGGCAAAGGAGCTCCCTTAAGTAGAAATATATCTTTGCTTGAGAGTGCAATGTGATCTCTTTCTTATTTAAACTAATGTTGCATACAATCAATTACATCTCGGGTGTTGATCTTTATCTTAGTCGACCCTTGATTATAGGAGTGATGTGTAATTAAACACATGTTTTCTCACGATACAAAAACAAAAATACATCAATATTTTACATTTATAGTGAACACTTAAAAATATATATTAAATACTTATAAAAAGAATTACAAGTAATGTGTGTACTACAAATGCTATGGCATTTGAGAACTAGACATTACTATCTGAACACAAAATCATGCATTTATATTTCTAACACATATAATCTTTTCCCTAGTAAACCCTTATTGTTTGTTTGTATTCAAACATGTAAACCCTTTTGTGTATCATAATTAAAAATTGCAAGTTTGTATTTAGCATAATGGATTTATGTTCCATAACTTATATTATAATTTTTCATAGCACATTGAGATCCTTGATTTTATAAATCAAATTGAACTTGAAGCACTCATGATTATTTGTATATTCTAGCACTCCATGGATTGGCTGGTAAAGGTTGACAATGCAAAATTGAGAGAACAATTATGGGCCATGGCTAGTGTTAGCGCCCAAATTTTAATGGTATTTTTGAGAGTGTTTTCATTAATATTTACTTGATTTGTCGATTTCCTAGGTATTTTGCCAAATTACTATAATCTTCAAATTTCCCATTAAGCCTTCACAAGATTTCATTGATCGCTTTTGCAAGATTCTTGTGATTCAGTCTTCTGACCTGCATTCCAATAAAAACAATAAACTGTTATTTTTGCCTAAACCCTTTTTATGTCTTTTTATATTTTCAAATAAAAAGATGTACGTTTTTTGAAAAATTTGGCCAGAAGGAAGTGTGTGCTTGAGCACGCTATCCTAATAATAACTCACTATCTATCTGCCAAGGTCCACGCTATCCTAATAATAACTCATTATCTAACTGCCAAGGTCCACGGGCTATCACATATATCGAGTCACCAAGTCATAATATCAAACACACAAACCATACAAGTCAAGCCAAGACCAAGCGCCATGCGCCTAGCCTAGCCTACCATTCCATGTCTCAACTAAAAAAACAAAATGCAGACAAGCGCTTTTGGCCTAGATTTACAGGTGCCAGCTTTGCAGATATGGAGGGTCGTGTCATACCAAGGCGCTAAGAAGACAGATGAGCTGTTATTGCCGAACGCTTGCAAGTTTGAAAAGTATCTACAATATATGCCAAGTGTTTGCAGGGTTTGGAGGTGCGATTTTCCCGGCTCTGCATATAAGAAGGGTCGTATCATACTCATACACGCAGTGAATAAGACAACGGAGTTCAAGAAATACACATGTCTTCGCATTCAGAGTGGAAATCCATCATAATCAGTGTTTGATCGATGCGTTGGCTTCAAAATTAACTCGTACTTCATGCATTAATTCTTCAGAACCCCCAGTTCGACTTCTCAGCCCTGTTACATTTCTTCCTCTGTGGTGTTGTTGATAAGTATGAAAATGGAGAAAGTTGCTTCTCTTGCATATGCTCGGATTCAGAGTAAATCCGCTCTCATTTGCACACTTCCAGAATTCAAGGATGGACTTGATAACCTGAATATCGTTCAGTTTCTGCAGCAGAGGGTGAGATGGAACAAACATGCAACCAAATAAGGCATGAGCTATCTGGAGGTGAAACAGTTGCTGCTGCTGTGCTATTGCCAGTCAATAGTTTTCTACTTACTTTTAAAAGCAGAAGGCCGTTCTGTCCGAGATCATCCTGTGATTGCTCGTCTTGTGGAGATACGAGATTTCTTGGATAAGATTCGGCCCATTGACAAGAGACTCGAGAAACAGTTTGAAAGAATACTTAAGGAAGACAACACTGATTCAATTGACAGCGCTCCAGCCAAAACTGCTGTGGATTTTATCTCAACTGAAGATTTCATGTCAGAATTCAAGATGGTTACAAGTGTGGTTAAATCCAAGTCAAATCTGTCAGTGCAGGATGGTAAAGATAGGATTAAATTATTGACAGGTTTTCTATGTTTGAAACACACTTGCCATTAAACATTACAACTACTGCCCGTGCTAGTGATGGCGCTCCTGTAGCTCGCAAAAAGGGAAATTGATTTCAACCCAAAAAAAGCTTTGTCCATTAACAGGATTTTGGCAACTTTTGGGAGATGCACAGTACGGGTACAAGTTATATAGAGAGCACGTTATTTGAATGCCACAGAGGAAACATCCATTTATGGGAAAGGATCTTTTCAGGATGAGAAAGAAATGAAGAATGTAGAAGCAAATCTAGTGGCTAGGCATATTCAAAGTCTTGAAATGAAGCTTGCAG
>ML794498.1:515102-526544 GCA_009831015.1 Picea engelmannii
TCATCTTGTACTTGAACATTTAAGTGGGGTAAAAGGAGGTTGCCCCCTCGAAGAGGCTTATTATCTGAAATTATCTTTTTTTCAAGGCGTTGAGTACTTTTTCTAAGGTTTTTCTATGCTATATTGATATTTGGTTCTTAACACATAATGCTTGGATTTGAACCCAATGCACATATGGGAAGATCCCATACAATTTATACCAGATGGGAGGGCCAAATTGCTCCCAAAAATCCCCTTGTTCTTTGGAAAGTGGGAAAAGGGAAGATTGTAACTTCCCACTGCCCATACCAAAAAAATGGGGCAAATTAAACCATAAACCCATATTTTACCAAATGGGAGGGCGAATATGTACCATAAATTATCACATTTCTATAAATGGAGGACGAAGATGTAACAAAAATTCCCATATTTCTAGAAATGGGGCGATTGGAAGCTTGCAGCTCCAAATTTTAGGAGCAAAATATATATTTTTTTCTCTCTGGCTCATAGAAACATGGGCTAACCCTCATTACGAATTTTATTTTAAAATAAATTAGGGGCTATTGATATAAGTTTTAAAAAATCACTGTAATACAAACAACTCACCCAATAAAAAATTGGAGGCCCCTTAATTTCGCTCATGAGCGAAATTTCGCCCCTAAAATCATCTTTGCTTTCTTCCCCTTGGTCGTTATCGATTCATCGCATTTGAATATGAGTGTTCTTGATTTCCATACGACCTAGCTACCTGCCTTGACACCTGATTACTTGATATCTGTATGTAATACCTTTCTCTTATTGTTTGGGTCCCTAGGTGTGGAACCTTGACTAGTGAAACTATGACGTGCATTGAACCCTGACTTATGTATAATTTGGACTTATTTGTATTTGTATTTTTGTATATATTTTGTGTATCTTTTATTTATTTATTTTTATTGTATTTATATTTTATTGTATTTATTTATATTTTACCATGGGTTTTGCAAAACCACATGATTTAATTGCACGTGGTAATTTCCCATGGTTTCTTATTCCTCATGGTTTTCTCTAGAGTTACTCTAGATATTTATCATTGCATGGGGTAAATAAAGTTCACTTTAAAATGTTTTTTACATGGGTTAAATATGTTTTTACACAGATAAACTATTTACTTTATATGAATAAACTATTTTTTTACATGTGGTGTTTTACATAAAACCTAAGGTGTAATGTGTATATTCTCATTTTTGTCATATCTCCGTAAAACTAGAATAGAAATAATTTAACTTTATATATATGTGTATTCATTTCTTTTATTTCTTTTTGGTTTTAATTTTCATTTTAATTTTGTTTTCAATTTTATGACTTAGCTCATCTTTATATATATATACAGAGAGATAAACACACACATTTCTTTTATTTCTTTTTCGTTTTAATTTTAATTTTGTTTTGTTTTCCCTTTTATCGCCCAAGTCCTAGGTTGTACATATTCATTTTATTTTTCTCATTTAATTTAGTTTTATTTTCCATAGACTTAGCTCATCAGAATGAGATACACTCCTTAAACTTGACCTCTGACTATCGAAATCCGATGAGAAATGAGTTGGCGTTAATTTAGTACAATTTTGGATAGTGTGCACCCATCATAACATACATTATTTTTTTTATTTTTTTTGAAAAATGTGAATTCATCTGGACATGCATTATTTTAATATTTTGGTGAATTTTTCCACGTGCATTATTTTAATACATTTTTTGGAAAATGTTAACCCATCAGAATTATCATTATTTTAATATTTTAATAATATTTTTATTTATTATATCCGAGAGGTTATGTTAACCTGTTAGAAATAAGATTGTTTTAATATTATTTTAATATTATGATATTATTTTAATTATATTATTATTACATCGGAGAGGTTTTATCCCATCGAAATGGAGTGAGTCCAATATCCCATCGGAGTGGACTCATTTTGATAGCCCATCGGGGTGATAGTCCATCGGAGTGGGTCAAATCATGTAATTTACTACTCCGACCACCATGAATCTGAGAAGGTATTTAACACAGATCTCAATGTATTGATTTATACTTTCATCGTATTTCGTGATTGGGGGAAATATTTGAATTTTTCAGGGATTTTTTTTACTTTCCTATTTTCATGTGAGTGGGGGGATATTTTATAAATTTTATTTATTATATTTTATTTTATTTTCAATTTCAATTATTTCCTATTTCATTTATTTTTATTTTATTTTCCTAATTTTAGGATGCTAATTGGCCAAAATTACATTACAAGCCTTAGGTCCTATGCCTTCCCTAAGTTCTTATACAAATTAGCTAAGGGGGACTAAACTATTTAAATGATTCAGTTTTGGATTTCCTTATACATGTAGGATTTTTGTTTTCAGGTTAAGGATCAACGACCCAGATTAACCCACGTGCATGATCAAGGGTTGTTGACCATCGTTTTTCAAATGGGCATATATCAAGTTGCAAGTGTCAAAATTGAGCCCATGATACCTCGTTGGAAATATATTGAGTCGAGGAATGCAGTGCAAGATGACTTCAGGCCAGAAAAGTAACAAAATACCTCAGAAATCACAAAGAATGGAAGGTCACAAATTTGGAGGGAAAATGGACTGTGCAAACTTTAGACGATAATATCCGGGGATACAAGCAACGAAATCAGGCCCAATATATATTTTTGGAAAGCTAGAAGAGAGAATATCAGGATAGCACAACAAATATTAATAGATTGAGGGTGAAAATCATCTAAAAATGTAGAAAACAAATGAATCTCAAATTTAATTGAAGAAGGGGTTGTGCATGTTCAAACAATCATAACTCAATATACATGAGTCGAAATCGGACTTGAAAGAGCACGGTGTAAATTTGAGACAAAGGAGAAGAAGACGAGATGATATTAGTCAACAAACAAACACTGAAAACACTTGGAAACGTCACAAGGGATAGAAGACGACACCAATGGGAAGAGTGAATAACATTTTTAATGAATGTCATTTGTAAACTTCCTTAGAGAAAGAATAACCACTAAGGAGTCTCTTTAGATTCTGTTTGTAACTCTCACATGTTCATTTTCAAAAAAATTGTAAAAGAGATTAGAAATTTTATAATGACAAATCAAAGGGAAAACGATATGAACAATCACAAGAGATGAAGATTCTCTCTTGTCTTACAAAAGAGAACTCATTGAATGTAAGAAGGGACTTTTTCACATTGTATAGATTGATAATATTCTTACTTTTGAATGTATGAAGAGAAGAATGTTGGACACACCGACTACACTGAGAGGGGGGGGTGAACAATGTAGGGGTATTTTTCCCAAAACTTCCCCTTCACAAAACTCATTAGTTAGCAATCACCATTTACTCATTACTTATTGTTGTCATTTATAATCAGTTAAATATGAACATATGTCAGAAACATATATCAACAATATATCATCAACAAGGAACACAAGGAAAACAAGATGTATGCACAATTTTCTTTTTATTACGAACTACAATCCTTGGGTTTATCATCAACAAATGAATAGAATACAACTCTACAGGAGCACCAACTCTATAATGCAAGAGTCGACTTACACCCTCAACACCAATTGAGATGAGGCAACAATCCTCAACATATATCAATCTGTCAACATGTACGCAACCTGTCGGTAGTGAAACACGCGTATGTACGTGCCCTACCAATAGTACAACTCACGTATGTATGCAGCCAGTCTGTACTACAACCCGCGTATCACTTCTGAGAAATTAGGGTTTTCTTTTCATCATACACTTAGAGATTGTTTGCAACCTTCAATCACATTCTCTTCTGTCTCTCACTGCCCAATCTGATCCATAACCAGTCACAACACAACCAATTTCTCCAACAACTTACTTATGCTTCTCAGCAATGCAATGTGAATGCTACTCAATCATGTATAAGCAATCAACATACTATAGCAATCATATCAACACTGAATCATAAGAGTGCTGCTCACTCCATCAACCAACACAAACCACATCACAACAACCATACCAAAAATGCCTTAAGTATTCACCACACAACAAGCAAGAGTATCCATCAAGACAATAATGTAACCATACTAGAGTTTCTATGGAAGATATGAGCCCATAGAATGCAGATCTAAAACCTTCTTTAGTCTTCAAGAGCCTGTCATCAACCCACACACAAGTCTTCATGACTTCATCCATTGTACACGCCCTGTCCTCATTCAGCCTGTGTATGTATGTTCTCTGGCTCAGTGTAGCCCGCGTATACCTCAGAAACTAGGGTTTCTGAACTTCCGAGACTTTTTCCATCATGATGTCATACTTTACCGAAACTTTGACGCGTCCATAAGATCCTCCAGATATCCTCTCTCTCATAATAGATCTTCAATCTATGCTCAAGAGATGCACTTTCAAAAGAGACCCTTGACTCTTATTTATACTCTCCAAGTAGCTTCCTTAGAAGCATCTTCTAGGTCACTTAACCCATTTCTAGGTCACTTAACCTATTTTCCTCATTTTTAGGGTTAACCGCTATCCATAACTAGAATGTTCTCCATTTCTTTATCATTTAAATATTCCTCCTTGAATTTGTCCCTTTTATTTATCATTTAAATAATAATTTCTTCTTTGCAATCTCTTTGACTTCTTTGACCTTTTGGGGCTTCAAGCCTACATATGAGGGTCCTCCAACTTCGTAAGGCCATAACTCTTAAACCGTGAGGATTTATGTGATGTTCCACATACCACCGGAAATGGCATGACAAGAAGATCCATCTAGGATAGTTTCATTAACAAATTCACTGATCTTCATCTCATTATTCCACAATCAAGCATGGGTTATCCAACCATACTTCTAGGATAACTCAACCGTAAAGCGTCTTCCCGTGAGGAATTTCACCATAAGGGGACCACTTTGGAGTTCATCCATTTGTACACCTTATCAACCATGATAAGAAAATAATGATTCATCTTTACATCAATCCAACAATGCATCATATACCAATGAAACAACATCTATCCATCTTCATCTATGCATTATGTATCAGTGAAAACTCATTGATCCTCATCAAGGAAAACACATATTACATTTGACATCAATCATCAATCAATCAATACTTTGGCATCAATCAATCACTTGACATCAATCAATTACTATATCACTCCTTTTGCATCAATCAATTACTTGACATCAACCTTTTGACATTAATCAATCAAACCTTTGACATCAATGACAACATGATCCAAAAATCTCCCCCTTTGGCATTGATGGAAATACCAACATTGATGTCAACATCAATCATTAATCTCAACATGTAGACAAGGCATGCTCTACATAAATATTCATCAATCACATCGATGTGACTATCTCTCCCCCTTTGACATCAATGGAAAAGGGTCGTTCTCTCCTTGGAACTGTTCCCGCTGCCTGAATGCCTTTGATCTTCCTCTGAATAATCTATCCCTTTTTGAATAAGGGATATCAATCTGATGTAATGTTCAATATATATCGCTCATGCTCCCCCTATGACTAATGCCCCCCCTAGAACTATGCCTCTGTTCTCTTTCTCCAAACATAGGGCTCTTTCCTCCTAGAATCATGGGAAGAAGAATGACTCCCCCTATGGGTATGTCTCTCCCTATCGTCTCTGCAATATGAACAATATGATACCATTGCAATATGCTTCTGCTGCAAATTCTACTGCTCAATCGAAATATAGATCAACCACTCTTTCTGTGATGATCCTTGGTCCTGTCCATGCATCAAAACTCATGCCATACCATGAAACAAAAGATATGTCAAAATAGAGAATCAAAAACATCAACCAAGTACATCACGTACCAAATTGTGTTCCCACCATGCACAACACCCATGTACATCAACACCATACAATATGCCAAAAGATATCATCAATGGAATGTATCAACCATATGCCTCTATCAACATGCCAACCATGAGCACATACTAATACGCCAACCATGTGCATCAAAAAACTGTGATATCACTCATGATAGGTCTTCATCATGAACCAAGTGCCACAATCATGTATCTCAATCAATCAGTGTCTCATCATATCATCCAATACATCATGTGCCAAGTAATAGCAATGGTGTACTTTTAGCCAAGTACTATCATCCAAACATATACCATCTATGACTGTACCAAACATGTACATCAACATGTATCATCACTTGTACCAAGCAAGTACATCAACCATGCACCAATACCACAACAAAATGAATCCTCATGCATGTATGCCAAATCCACCATAAAACATGTGCCATTCAACCTAGTAGTAGGTTCCTCTACCAATGTACTAGGAGTGTACCAATCATGCATCAACTATGACTCATCAATGATGTACAACATGATCAACTCACCAACTACATGTCCCAATATGTAGTCTAACCATATGCCAAATTCATGCACCAAGATATCCATCAAATATGCTTCTAATAATACATCAATGAAACTCAAATATGTACCAGCCATGTACCCCAACAGATCAAACTCTATCCTCCATTCACTACAACAAATACTAAGCATCCAACAATACATGTACTAGTAGTGTGCTTCAATATATCAATGACATCTCTAGCAATCATTATCAAGATATATTACATAACCAAGGTACCATAAATTCACTGTCATAACCATCATTGTTCTTCAACAGAAAATGCCTCAATCCATACTCATGGGTTAGTGCCATGCATCCAATATAACCTTTCATTTTATATCATCACCATACATTATCCAATATGTAATCATGAAAACCTGCAAAAAACAATGTCATAACCTACAACAAACTATGTCAGACCCTGCAACACAGAGTTATACCATCACATCAAGCTACGGCCCATGTGCATAGCCTTTTTCCCATGTCTTTACCACATATACACGGCCTGCTGCATAGACAACTCGCGTATGTACACGACCTATTCAAGGTCATCCTACATATGTATGCAACTGTTACCACTGTCACCCACATATGCTTCAGTAGATGACACACTTGAGCTTCCCTCAAGGCTTCCATTCTGCTCTGGTTGTTCAGTCTTCTTCACCCACTTCTGAAGGTGTCCCTCCTTCTCAGAACTTGAGATCTGAGCTTCCATCTTTTCAAAGATGTCTCTCTTACTTTATTCCTTCTTCTAGTCATGCTATATGAAGTCCTCATCGTGTAATTTCTTCTTGTGTTCCAACAATCCTGGGATTTGTGGCCAAATGCACTATAGTTGTAGCATCTCATGCTGTGACAGTGAACAACCATATGTCCTACTTGATCACATCTCCAACATCTTATGGTGTTATGAAATCTTCCATTATAATTTCTTGCATAAGATATGCATTCCAAAGCTTTGTGACCATATTCATTACATGAATAAAATTGACCATGAAAAACACTTTCCTACCTTTGCTTTGGTTTCCATCTTCTTTGAGGTGTAAGGATAGCTTCTTGATGTCTTTCTTGCTTTGTTCTTTTGAAACTTTCCTTCCCTTGTGTAGATGGTTGATTTGAAACATTTGCTTCATCCTTTGACAGTGAGGGACTTACCTCATGCTTCTTTGAGGTGCTTGCTTCAACATGTGTAGCTTCTCTCTTGTATCCAAGACCTGATTTATCATTTGGTGATCTTTGTCTTTCCAAGATCTCATTCAAGATTTGTGAGCTATTCAAGAATTTGTTTTAATTCTCTACTTTCTTTTTAAGATTAACAACTTCAGCTTCTAACTTATGACATGCCACTTCCTTTTCATTTACTTGATACTTCAATAGTTCCTCTACCCTTTTGGCTTCTTCAATTTGGGTCTTGAGATGGAAAATAATTTCAAGACTTTTGCTAATCTCATCATCTACCTTCTTATCTTCTTTTTCATTCTTTAGTCTTGTGATCTATTCTTCCTTTTCTTCTAATTGAGTCTTATTACTCTCTTCTTATTCTTTGAGCAATTCCTTTAACTTAAAGATGTGCCTTTGTCTCTTCTTAAGAAACTTTTTAGTGTTATCCGAAAGACAACTATAGTCTATATAATAATGGTTGTTGTTGTATTCATATATACCCTCTTCAACTTTCTTTTGAAGTTCTGATAGTTCTTCTTCTATTCTTTCCATATGATAACTAACATCAAACTCTACACAAACTATTTCTAGATTGTCTTCTTCACTTGTAGAGAAATATTCAATATCATCACATTTTGAATTATTGCAATCAAGGGTCTTTGGAGATTCTTTACCTTTTATGATATTGATGGAGTGGTCTTCAATATTTTACTTCTTGCTTTGATAGGTCTCCTCTAGCTTTAGCCATAGATCCTTGGCGGAAGTGCATTGTCCCATGCTCTCTTTGATAAGGCTTGAGACAACAATAAGAATGGTCTTGAGAGCCAATGCATCATTATTCTTTCCTTCCCTTTGAGCTGCAAACTTTGAATTTTTCTTCAAGGAAACTGATCCACAAATGGCTGCCTTCCAAATATCCGCACCCATTTCCTTCAAATGCACTCTCATTTCTATTCTCCAAGTAGAATAGTTTTCCTCATCAAGGATTGGAACTTCATCATCCATTTGTGTGTCCATAGATCTCCTCCAAGCTTGTTAAGGCTTATAGTGAATCCCTTCTCTGATACCAATTGTTGGACACACCGACTACACTGAGAGGGGTGGGGGTGAACAATGTAGGGGTCTTTTTCCCAAAACTTCCCCTTCACAAAACTCATTAGTTAGAAATCACCATTTACTCATTACTTATTGCTGTCATTTATAATCACTTAAATGTGAACATATGTCAGAAACATATATCAACAATATATCATCAACAAATCATCATCACAAGGAACACAAGATGTATGTACAATTTTCTTTTTATTACAGACTACAATCCTTGGGTTTACCAACAACAACTGAATAGAGTACAACTCTATAAGAGCACCAACTCTATAATGCAAGACTCAACTTACACCCTCAACACCAACTGAGATGAGGCAACAATCCTCAACATATATCAATCTGTGAACAGGTACACGACCTATCGGTAGTGAAACACACGTATGTACACACCCTACTAGTAGTACAACTTGCGTATGTATGCGGACAGTCTGTACTGCAGCCTACGTATCACTTTTGAGAAATTAGGGTTTTATTTTCATCACACACTCAGATCCTTTTCAACCTTCAAACACATTCTCTTATGTCTCTCACTATCCAATCTGACCCATAACCAGTCACAACACATCCAAGCTCTCCAACAACTTACTCATGCTCCTCAACAATACAATGTGAATGCTACTCAATCATGTATAAGCAATCAACATACTATAGCAATCATATCAGCACTAAATCATAAGAGTACTTCTCACTCCATCAACCAACACAAACCACATCACAACAACCATACCAAAAATGACTTAAGCATTCACCACACAACAAACAAGAGTATCCATCAAGAAAACAATGTAACCATACCTGAGTTTCTATGGTAGATATGAGCCCATAAAATGCAGATCTGGAACCTGCTTTAGTCCTCAAGAGCCTATCATCATCTCACACACAAGTCTTCATGACTTCATCCACTGTATGTGCCCTGTCCTCATTCAGCCCGCGTATGTACCTGCCCTGGCTCACTCCAGGCTACATATACCTCAGAAACCAGGGTTTCTGAACTTTCGAGACTTTTTCCGTCATGATCTCAGACTTTACTGAAACTTTGATGCGTCCATAAAATCCTCTAGATCTCCTCTCTCTCAGAATAGATCTTCAATCTATGCTCAAGAGATGCACTTTCCCAAGAGACCCTTGCCTCTTATTTATACCCTCAAAGTAGCTTCCTTAGAAGCATCTTCTAGGTCACTTAACCCATTTCTAGGTCACTTAACCTATTTTCCTCATTTTTAGGGTTAACTACTTTCCATAATTAGAAAGTTTTCCATTTCTTTATCTTTTAAATATTCCTCATTGACTTTGTCACTTTTCTTTATCATTTAAATAATAATTTCTTCTTTGCAATCTCTTTGACTTCTTTGTCCTATTGGGGCTTCAAGCCTACATATGAGGGTCCTCACCCTTTGTAACTCCATAACTCTCAAACCGTGAGGAGTTATGTGATGTTCCACATACCACCAGAAATGGCATGACAAGCACTATCCATATAGGATAGTTTCACTGAAAAATTCAGTGATCTTCATCTCATTATTCCACAATCAAGCATGGGTTCTCCAACCATACTTCTAGGATAACTCAATCATAAAGTGTCTTCCCGTGAGGGATTTCACTATAAGGGGACCACTTTGGAGTTCATACATTTGTACACCTTATAAACCATGATAAGACAATAATGATTCATCTTTACATCAATCCAACAATGCATCATATACCAATGAAACAACATTGATTCATCTTCATCTATGCATCATGTATCAATGACAACTCATTGATCCATCCTCATCAAGGACACCACATGTTGGATCATGTTGTGTATCATGTGGATCATCATGCATTGTTTGATCATGTTGTCATTGATGCCAAATGTTTGACTGATTGATGTCAAGTGATAGATTGATGTCAAGTGATTGATTGATTCCAAAGGATTGATTGATTGATGATTGATGTCAAATGCAATATATATAGTCCTTGATGAGAATGGATATATGTCAAGTGGAATCATAGTCATATGATGTCATTGATATGATGCATAGATGAAGATGGATCAATGCGTTGTCATTAATACATGATGCATAGATGAAGATGGATCAATGTTGTTTCATTGGTATATGATGCATTGTTGGATTGATGTAAATATGAATCATTATTGTCTTATCATGGTTGATAAGGTGTACAAATGGATGAACTCCAAAGTGGTCCCCTTATAGTGAAATCCCTCACAAGAAGACACTTTACGGTTGATTTATCCTATAAGTATGGTTGGAGAGCCCATGCTTGATTGTGGAATAATGAGATGAAGATTAGTGCATTTGTTAGTGAAACTATCCTATATGGATAATTCTTGTCATGCCATTTCTGGTGGTATGTGGAACATCACATAACTCCTCATGGTTTGAGAGTTACGGCCTTACGAAGTTGGAAGACCCTCATATGTAGGCTTGAATCCCCAAAAGGTCAAAGAAGTCAAAGAGATTGCAAAGAAGAAATTGTTATTTAAATGGTAAATAAAAGTGACAAAGTCAAGGAGGAATATTTAAAAGGATAACTTTCTAATTATGGAAAGTGGTTAACCCTAAAAATAAGGAAAATAGGTTAAGTGACCTAGAAATGGGTTAATTGACGTAGAA
The DNA here is from genome assembly GCA_009831015.1 of Picea engelmannii. NCBI lineage: Eukaryota > Viridiplantae > Streptophyta > Pinopsida > Pinales > Pinaceae > Picea > Picea engelmannii. The sequence continues at coordinate 526,363 of ML794498.1, forward strand.
GTGGGTTAAGTGACCTAGAAGATGCTTCTAAGGAATCTACTTGGAGAGTATAAATAAGAGGCAAGGGTCTCTTGTGAAAATGTATATCTTGTGTATCTCTTGAGCATGTATTGAAGATCTATTCTGAGAGAGAAAGTATGGAGGATCTCATGGACGCATCAAAGTTTCGGTAAGTCTGAGAT
>ML794499.1:10212-20994 GCA_009831015.1 Picea engelmannii
GTTTGAGAGTTATGGCCTTACGAAGTTGGAGGACCCTCATATGTCATCTAGAAGCCCCAAAAGGTCAAAGTAGTCCAAGTGGTTTAAGAGATTTTAAAAGGTAAATAATAAAGTGAAGTGATGAGTGTATTATAATTCAAAGTCAATACAAAATAAATTATTTCAATAATAAATTTAATGGATAAATTAGAAGTGAGTTAACCCTAAAATAAGGAAAGTGAGCAAAGTGACCTAGAAGATGTTTTTAAGGAAGCTACTTGGAGAGTATAAATATGAGGCAAGGCTCTCTCATTTAAGACAAACTTGAGAATATTGAATAAATATAGGTGTATGAGGTAACCAAAGGATATATGAGATGAATTTCTGATGGAAGGTGAAGAAAAGAAGGTCGGAATTCAAAGAAGGATAAATTATTTTGATGATGCTTTCTAAGGTGTGTTATTTACAGGTCATCTCACCATTTTCGCAATAATTTTTTTTCTAGAATGATTGAGACCATGCAATTTATATTCCATTGAGGAAACATATCCAAGTATATTTGGTAAAACATTCATCTTGTGGGTCATTGTATTTTTGGAGTTACACTCCATGGAAAATAGGGTTTGTGGCTAGTCCTGGAACTAGTGAAAAACAAGTGTCTCAGGTAAAAATGTCATAACTTCTTCATAACATATCCAAATTCAGTAATAAAAAATGTGTTGGTTAGAGTATAGTTTGTAGTATGTTTTATAACTATTTCATATCGATTCAACAATTATTCTGTGCGGAGAACGCTCTACAAAGTCTCTCTCTAGAATAAGCCATAATTCAACAATGTATGTCATTTTTGCTATAACTCATTTTTTGAGAGGTTCCAAGTAGTGAAACTCGGAGGAATTGCATAAAACACACTGAAGAACATTTTGTATCAGTTTCAGATATTTATTCATTATAGGTACAAAGTTATGATTATTTCAAGTTAGGGTTGTTGACTAATCCAAAACTAGTCTTGTGAGACTAAATAAAAGTTTGATGAAAATGATAGTCTCTTGTTGTTAAAGTTAAGGAAGGTTTGAAGGTATGTGATCATATACACTGGGTCTATTATAGAGTTACAAATCATATTTGTATGATGAAATTTATTAGGGCTTTTGGTTGAGGTACAAGTCGGATACATGGTTGAGACAAGTAGTTGATGAGTTGGAACATACATGAGGTGTATAGTTGATGGCATTGGTACATATTGATGAGTAGTTGACACATGATTGGTATATACTTGGTACATGGTTGGTTGGACTTGTTTATGGTACATGTTGATTACAGGTTGTTTGGTACAGGTTGGTGCATGGTTGATGCACTTGTTTATGGTACAGGTTGATTACAGGTTGATGTATAGGTTGATGCATGGTTGATGCATAGTTCAATTTTATTGGTACAGGTTTGCAGCGGTATATCTCATAGTGATAGTGTGAAAGTGGTTCCATCATTCTACTTCTACTTCAGGGCAGTTGGACAAGGAAAGGACAGGTGGTTGTAGCCACCTTCCGGTTGTAGCCGGAGAACATAGGGGGTTGTAGCCTCCTTCTAGTTTTAGCCAGAGAATTGGGGATTTGGAGCTTCCTTCAGGTTGTAGCCTGAGAAACGAGGGGGTTGGAGCCTCCTTCCAGTTGTAGCTGGAAAACAAAGGAAGTTGGTGCTTCCAATGAATGTAATTCTTCAAGACATATAAGAAAAATCATTTTGTAGTTTTATGCCGATTTAGGTTTCCATGTAAAACACTAGTGTACTGTGTATGTGTGTGATTGTTCATTTCTTATTACTCAATATTGGATAATAATTATGCATTGATATAAAACTTGGATTATTTGGAGAAAAAGGATTATAATTACGTTATTACTGATTCACCCCCCCTTTGATTAATCCAACAGTTAGTATTGATGAGTATATAAAATTTTCTAGTTTTGTGATCTAAAATCACTTTTCCTCCTCTGAAAATCTCAAAAATCCCAAAAAGTGGCTTGGAATAGTGGATTTTGGTATATTTCGGCATCCCCATTCCAATCCTCTTAGAATTTATTCAATTCCTTAATAGTTTATTTCCATGTCTTCTTTTTGGAATGTCTCCAAGAATTTTAGCTTAATTTAGATCTCTGCCAATGATATGGACCTAGATATTTAAAAACCATTATTTTTCAATTTTTGACAAATCCAAGCAGAAATGGATAGTGGCCCTCTCTGGAAATTTTGTATATCTTCTCTTTGCAGAAAAAACCCATACATTTCATCTCAATCTAACTTAATTTTCTTCAGTTATGGCCAAAAAGAAGAAAATGGCTCCATATTTTTTTTTGAACTGTAGGACAGTCTTTCCTACGTGGCACACTGCTGACATGGTTGATGATATGGCATGGGCGTGTCTACTGACGTGGCCTCGGATTATGAGGCATCATCCCACCAAGGTATCGGGTATCTGTAATATGCTTGTATCAACACTTAAACCCTTCCAATATCTGGTATCTGGGGCATCGACCCACCGGAATATCGATATACTGGTATATTGGTCCACCAGGCATTGGGTATCATCTTCCCCTCACTTGAACCCACTCAATATTTTATGATATTCGGTTCTCGGGGTATTGTCCCACCAGAATTCGGGCACTAGGTTATCGGCCCACCGACATTCGGGCACTATGTTATCGACCTACCAACATTCGGGCACTAGGTTATCAGCCCACAAACATTCGGGCACTAGATTATCGGTCCACTAGGATATCAAGTATCGAATCCTCGCACTTGACACTACTCATATGTTTCTGACAACTGGTATCTGAGGTACTGGCCCACTAGGATATCAGGTATTGACTTCTTGCACTTGATACTACTAAACTATTTCGATATCCAGTTATCTAGGGCACCATCCCACCGGGACCCTTGGCCAAAATTTTACATTTAGCATGGGCTTTGTAGGGTTTTATGGCTTCCTTCACACATAAGTGATAAAGGGTTTCCTTTTTATTATAGATAGCTTATTCGGCCCCCTCTACATGCATGTGGGATAAATAATACATATCACATATTAATGGTGGAGATCCCACACAGAGGCGAGATCGAAAGTCATTGTGTGTGGTTACTCCAAGAGGTATATCTGTTGATTTCGATGCACAAATCAAGCAAGAGAGGGATCGATGGAATTTCAGGGCCATGAGGAATCCCCTGAGCATGGTTTCTAGGGTTGAAGAGCATAGTTTAAACCACAAAACTCCCCCTCCATTCCTGTCCCATAGCCATTAATTTCATTCAAAAGAAAAATATGCCTTCAACATCTTTTTTCCTGGTATGTAGTAGGCCCCTTCAAAGGTCCGGTGTTATAAACCAATAGCTTTGACACCACTTTGTAACATACCCATCAACCAACAGGCTAGGCCACGCTACTCAAAAACACACTTCTTGGATTGATTCGAAATTTTGATACCAATTGATTAATAATGAAGCATGAAATAAATACAATAGAAACACATGCATTCATGTTAATCCCATAAAACAAGTGAACCATATGTCATGCACAATAATAACCTGTAATCGGGCACATTATTAATAAATATCTTAGAGATAATAGTTAATATACAATGGAAATAAATATACAAGCAAATAAAACCATGACAAAGAGCACTTATCTATTATAAAATCAATCACCAACTAGTTGCAGACCAAAGTTTCACCCAACCTTAGACACTATTGTTCCAAGTATCAACATAAATTCACCCCCAAGCCATGACTATGAATCTACAAGGATGGGTCTCAAACTAACACTCAACTTCCTAAACCAGTCAACAATCAAACTCTCACAGGTTTCTCAACACACAACAAATCTAGTATACCATCTCTCTTCCCCTTCAGCATGCACCACCCAAAGAGAATGAACCCCCTTCACGGCCACACAATCCCTTAGGTTAGGAAATCCTAATGCTAGAAAATCTCAGGATTCTTAGTTGTGGGCAGTTCTCTCTCGACTACCAAACTAAGAATGAACATAAGAGTGAATTAGGGAGGAACAACTCCAGAAACAAATTTTTAAGTAAGAACAAATGGCCAATTCTAATAAAATAAAGAAAAGGGTTTAAATATCAAAAGTGTATCATGTAACCCCCTCTTTCTCTCCAAAATTCCAAGGTGGGTGAAATAAAAATAACTTAAAATTGTAAAGGCTTAGCCCCCCAGCTTTCCCCCTCTCTCATGGAATCATAGCCCCATATAACTCTTTTCCTTGTTCGTCTTACAACCAACGATGTGTTCTATTATTATTAATGATCAAATTACTACATTTCCTAGGCACTACAACCCCTTTCAATTGTTCAGGCACTCTGATCTTTCATCAAATAAACAAAATGCATTATTAATCTGGGGACTCAAAACCAGAGTATTACACAATATTATGAGTTTCATGTGATCATTCTTATATTGATAATTTTTTTATTATCATTTCCTCTTCTTTCAACGAGAAGGTTGACAATTTAAGAGATATGTATAGTCACCCTATCAATATTCTTAAAGTTTTTTATATATATTTTCCTTATCTAAATACACTATTGAATTTCACACAAGCCTCATCATCTAGAGCCTCAATATCTAGTCTTGTATTATTTTCCTTCATAATGAAATTCAATGAATTTAAACACTAAATATTTTTGTCCTTACCAACATGATTTAAATCATCAAAATTTGTGTATATTTTGATCATTACCCAAGGTTCTTATGTCACATTACATCTCTGACATATTCATTCAAGGACTTATACCAAATAGCATGTAAAGACTAGGTCATCATTAATTAAGTTTTATGTTGTGCTTAATCCCCATACATGAAGGAATGGTTAAACCCTAGTGATTTATCCATCACCTAGTAATTATTATTGTTCACCCTTACAAGAATTAATTCATCTAATCCAATACATAACCAGCCATTGGAATACAAGCTTCCTACTCTTCATGCTAGGTGCATTCTTATTAGTCTCTAATACTAAACCTACCACATAATCCATTTCCTTTTCCTTGAAGGTATATAAACCAAGAAGTATACAATTGTTATGCTTGAACATTTAAAACTCTTAAACCTTTTTCCAAGTTTGTCTCTTGTCATCCCTCACCAATTCTGAATGATTTAGTTCATAACTTTGTATGTTAACACTTTTAAAATTATATAGGTCATCACTATTACCCCTACTAATCATCCATATTCATCATTCATGTTCCTCAATCCACTCATCGGTATCCCTAAGAGAGATTTCCACTTGAGAGAGACCCTTTCACTATCATTACATAAATTTTTCTTAGGCTTTATTATATTTTCATAGTCCCCTCAGCACCTCAATTATATCCATTAGGTATAAAATTTAAGGGATTCTTCTGAGCTTTAATTAACCACTCTAATCCAGACAATTCCATAGTGTTTCTATTCAAATTGGGTAGCATTCTCACTATTACTAATCTTTGACTAACTAGGAGAATACAATTTTTATGCGAAGGTGTTTAAACCATTCTCCTTGAATAATTTACATAATTTTCATCTGGTCTACTTTATTTCCATCATACTGGTACTCATGGGTTTATTATCTTTGTAATATAATGCAACCATACTTTCTAAATTCTTTAAAATGGATAAATCATTATCCCAATCATTTAACTCAATTGGTTAATCAACAACATTTGTTACCCGATAGACATCATCTTTATTTAGACTTTATAGTGATTCTTAAATTTTTCCTATCTGGAAATACTTCTATGATTCAACAAGCGTTTGCCACAAGGTTATTCATTCACAGGATACCTCAAGAGTGCTAATTCATTCCATCACGACTATTCCCTAAATCCAAAATATACCATAGGATACTACTTCTTGTTGATTCACTACAAGGAAAATACCCTCTAGCAAAGGCTTTTGCGGATGCCCCTATTAAAATAGCCCAAAAATCCATTTATAGCGGAGGATACTAGCGGAGGCGAGTGGGAGGAGGTTTTAGCGGATGTTTTTGTACAATGTGTTTATATATATAAAACATACCAGTGAATTTTATACAACTGACGCACTAGTTCCCGCAAAACTAATGAATCATAGTAGGGTTCTTTCAAACAAAAAAAATACTCTGGTGCGCTACAAAAATAATGATGCACCGAGGCGCAGAGTTGCTCTTAAGAATTTTGCACTGTGGCAGTGTTGTTTTTAAATTTTTTATATACGATGGTACGCTACTTAAACAATTTCACCGGTGCAGACAATTTCTCCCAAAGAATGGCGCACCTTGGTAAGGTTTTCAAAAAATACTCTAGTGTGCTACATAAATAATGACGCACCGGTGTGACTAGTTATTTAGCACACCGTAAAAGGGTTAAATTAAAAAAAAAAAATTATCAATCATATTCTTAATCATGGAGAGATGACAACCGAGATAGCAGCAGCAACAGAAGTAGTAGAGGGTTGACCTGTACAATGTTGCATGGGATTGGGAGGCGAAGGAGAGGGAGAGAGATTTGTTTCTTGGGCGTTTCTATGAATTTTTCTGCCAGCATTTTAGTTGTAAAGACTTGAGTCTAAAGTATAGGAATTTCAACTGTAAATACTTGAGTCTAAAGTATGGGTAGTCTCTCAAAATTATAATATATAATCATCTGAAGTATGTTGTAGACTCAAGTATTTGGTGAACCCCAACTAATGGGTTGTCTAGCAAAATTCTAATCTATATTAGTTGCTAATTCAAAATTGTGTGTGATTATGATGACAATTTGAGTTCTTATGACCATGATTTCCACAAGAATCTTGATCCATGGGTACCTACTACCATCTATATCTCCCTTCCCATATCGCGATCATGATCATCAATTATTATAACCTTATGTGATCTCATTATTAATGATTATAACCAACTTGTTTGATCGTCAATGATCATAACTTGTATGATCTCACCATCAATGATTATAACTTGCGTGATCTCGTCGTCAATGATCATAAAATGTGTGATCTCTCTATCAATGATCATAACCTTTGTGATCTCTCCATCAATGATCATAACCTAAATGATGTCACTGTTAATGATCATAACCTTGATCTCGTCCTCAATGATCATAACCATCTCTCGAAATCCTAAACTATAATCATTGCATGTTTATAATATAGTTGGGAGCTCAACAAATCCTTGAGTCTACAACATGTTAAGTCTAGAAAAATTCTAACCTATATTACTGGAAAATAAAAAAATTGATAAATTTTAAAGCATAATGATGCGTATATTTAAAAGAAACCACACAGGTGCGTCTATAACACTCCAATGCACCAGGGTGTTGCATTAATAACCGCACGGTGACATGATTAAATAAAACAAATATGCACCATCATAGGATTATTTCAAAAAATATACTCTGGTGCACTATGTGGTATATTGGTGCATCGGTAAGCACACGTGTTCTAGAGGATGCACCGTGATAGGGTTATTTAAAAATATATATAATCTGGTGTGCTTGTTAAAACCAGACAAACCGGTGCCACTAATAATAGAGTGGATCGTAACATGGTTAAATAAAAACATTTACGCACCATTATAAGATTATTTCAAAAAATATACGTCGGTGCACTTGTAGTACATTGATGCATCAGGGCGCAACATTGCTTCAAAGGGAGCATCGTGTTAGGGTTTTTTTTTTTTTAATAACTGATGCCCTATGTAATATCGGATGCACTAGTGTGTCAGATAATCAACCGCACCGTGACAGGGTTAACTAAAAAAATTATGCATCATTGTAGGATTTTCTTCAAAAAATATATACGTTGGTGCGCTCCATAGTAACATGACACACCGATACACACCCGTGCTATAAAAGGGTGCACTGTGTTTGGTTTATTTGTAAAAATATTATTTGGTGCGCTACGTAAATATTTTAACACTGGTGTGTTTTGTCATCGAGCGCACTAGAACATGGTTTAATAAAAAAACATTATCGGTCGTAAAATTCATTTCTACCATTTTCAGTGCTATAGAGCTCAAAAGCATCAATGAAAATTTTTCCTCTCTCAAGCACCCTGTCATTGGTGCTTCCCTTGCTTACCTTCCTTCAGTCTGTTGCTCTATGCGTGGCTTTCGAATTTTTCCAAACGATGGGAAATTTTGGTTTTTTTTACTACGTGTCAACCATGCCTCCCCGACAACAAAATGTCTAGGGAATATCTTTGTTTCTTTATAACTTAACTTTTCGAAAAATTAAAATTTAAAATTGAGTTAATTTTTCAGTGTTTAAATAAATAAATAAATAAATTATATGCGGTGTGTTCGAGATGTTCATCTCTCACAGTGGTCAGTGCACCCTGTAAATTTACAATGCACACTGCAACATAATTTTAAATTCCTTGGCGGTGCGTAGGTAAACAAGAATGCATCGGTGCGTGTATTTATCGACACACTACGTAAAATTATATAGCTATTCAATGATGTGTCTCAATACCTCTAACGCATAGGTCTATTATGGTACATGACACACCACATGAATCATATATATTATTTTGCGCAGTGTGTTAGTAAGCGTGGGCATTGGTGCATTCATGTTTACAAACACACCACTATAAAACATTGGCATTTTTCATGGGGCGTCGTGTAAATTCTTTGTGTGCATCGCGAGCAGTGTGAGTCGAACGACTTGAATGCACTGCCTGAAACAATTAGATAAAACATTGTGAAGTTTCATACTCGTCAATTTTAAAAAATTGATGAGGTAGTGTGTCTTCGTTACTTAAACGCATCGGTGCATAAAATGAACTTATGCGCATCACCTTAACTAATTTTTAAAAAATTGTTTTACGGTGTGTTAGCATTTTTATTTGTTTTTATAAGTGGTGTGTAGGGTAATCATAACACACTAGTGGGGCAGGGCGTCAATTTTAAAAAATTAGTGGGGTGATGCGTCTCTGTTACTTAAACGCACTGGGGCATATAAGGAATGTATACGCATCGCCTTAACTAATTTTTAAAAAATTGTTTTACATGCATTAGGATTTTAATTTGTTTTTATTTTAAGAAGTGTGTAGGATAACTGTAACACACCAGTGCGTGGGTTTACCTAACCACACCAGTGAGGTAGGGTTATACAACACCCTTCATAACATAATATAATTTTTTTTATAATGTGTGTTAGTTTACACTGGCATACCGTGGTCAGTTCTCATAAGTTATGTATGCACCGTGGGCGGTGCTTGACTATTTTTTAGGCACACTGGTTATGAAATTTACCTTTTTTTTAAGGAATTTATTTTTTCGTATTTATAAATAAAATTTTCATTTAGTAGATTTTTTTTATGTTTTATATATGAGTGAGACTGATATATTTCATATGTTAATCATGCAGAGATGTGAGCGGAGAGAGAATCAATAGAAACAGGAGCAGATGGTGGACCTGTACAATGTTGTACAAGAATGGGAGTCAAGGGAGAGGGAGAGGGATTTGTACCCTCACCCTATTATTGCAGCAACTCGTGCTCTCTTGAGGAATGTAGGCCTCCTTAATTACTATGAGGAGGCTACATTACTGAATGGGAAATTTGGGTTGTTGGTGCATCTGATCCATCAATGGGATGTCCATCGACAAGATTTTTGTGTGGGTCTGGATCAGTGGTACCATCCCACTGAGGAGGATATTTACTTTATCATTGGGCTATCCAAGAGAGGGGAGAATTTTTCCCAGTTCCCAAATGTCCCAGTAGGTGTTGCAGCAAAGAGTCATCTCATGTACTCTAAGTGATATATTGGGGTTGATGTACTTTCCCAGGTTGATTTTTAGGTGTCTGGCGGACAACTACGGATCGATTCTTTCGGTGCAGAGGAGGTTAGGTGCTTCTCACTATTAGTTACAACCATAACACACTTTACCAATGATGGGAAGTGCATTAGTTACCTTATTTTGTATTATGTTGATTTGTTGGTACAGAGGCCATGGTGTATCAGATGGTTTTCCATTTTTTTGCGGAAGTTTTGTATAGCACTAGACAGATGTTGTGCTATGATACGTGGGAGGTCAAACTTCCCTTTTGCTTCAGAATTGTTTTGCTTATTTTTTGAGAGGTTTCTGGAGATGAGACCTACTTTTGTCTGTTATCCTGCTAGGCTGAGGACTCATGTGCAGATGCACATTTGGGGGGAGATGATGCCCAAGAGGGGCTAGATGAAGTTTCCGACTAGGATTTCCCTAGACACATTGGGGCTACTAGACAGTGAGGCAGATCACATGTTCGTCATGGAGTCGTGTCCTTATGCGATTTTGGATTGGCGAGGATGTATGAACATCCTCTTCACACCAGATGAGACATCAAATGATAGAGGTAATATTAGTGTTTTGTTTAAATTAATCTAGTTTCATTTTATTGTCTTACTTAATTAGAATAAAATTAATTCTAACACATTCTTTAACTTGTTTTATTATATTGTTTAATGAAACTGTGTAATTATTTTTGTGTATTATATATTTTGAAAGTATTGGCACTTTCACTGGGGACATGCCTTCTCCCCTAGTAGATAACGATGATGAGATGATGCATGAGGCCGTGTCAGGTTAGGGTCCTCAGGTGCATATACCTGGTGACATGTGTCGTAGGCTAGATACTAGGTTCAGGTTGGAGTTGGGCGACCAACTCTGTACACTTTTGACTGAGGTGGGAGTCTTCCCTGTTATGATGCAAGACATCAGGGAAGATCCTATGCTCTTGGAGATTTGGAGGGATATTTCGTGTGATTTTATGCCTCTTATGCACCATATCGTCGAGGCTACCAAG
>ML794499.1:41443-55359 GCA_009831015.1 Picea engelmannii
TCAACTCCATGGAATTTTTACAGCATATGAAATGAGAACAGGGAATGATAAATCAGAAAAAGATGAAACAGTTTTCAAAGAATTAAAGACAAAGATAAATCAGAAGAAAAAAATGCAATCTTGCCATCATGAAGAATCTGATGTGGAAGAAGCCAATTTCATTAGAAAACTTCAGAAAGGATCAAGGAAGTACAAAGGCAATCTTCCTTTCAAATGTTTTAATTGTGGCAAAGTTGGTCATTTTGCATCCAAGTGTTTGTATCCCAAGGAGGACCCTGAAGATGAAGAAAATAAAACCAAACAATACAAGAAGAAGGAAAAACCCAACTACAAGAAAAAGTTTTACAAAGGGAAAAACATTTTTTACTCAAATGAAGAAAACAACAGCTCGTCAGAGTCTAGTGACAAGGATGAATCTGATGATGATGAAGTTCTTTTATTAGGTATTGAAGAATCTAATGAGATAGAAAAAATTAAACATGAGAAAGAGTTAGAAGATGAAGCAGAAGTTAATATGGAGGAAGAACTTCTCAGTGCCTTGGATGAATTAAGAAAATACAAAACCAGATATAGACAACTGAAAATTTGTGTAGTTGAACAAAAGGAAAAACATGAACAAGAAGAAAAGGAAATGGAAAAAATCATGAGAAATCTGAAAAAAAAAAATCTTAGAAGCAAATAAGATCGAAGAAAGTCTGGAAAAGTCTCTTAAGGAAAAACAAATAACTTGTGAAAGAATGGAGGAAGAATAGTTCACCTAAAAAAGGAATTGGATGCAAAAATCATTCAAACAAAATCTGAAAATAGCTCTAATATATTAGATAATATTATTACCATGCAAAGGGATTCGGGTAATAAAAATGGAATAGGTTACTCTCAAAAGGAAAGCCAAGTTAACCCAAAATCTTATGCAAATGCTCTCCTCGGTACATTCAAGAAGAAAAATGAAGAGAAGATAAGTAATGATCAAAACTCCAAAAGATTACTTCCACCCATCAGGAAGGAATCCAAGACAATACCAAAGAAGTTTTTTCAAAATAGGTATCCTCGCATTTTCTTTGGTTATTGCTTTGCATGCTCTAATTTTGAACACAACGCTATAAATTGTAGAGCATATAGAAAGAAAAATCTGAAGGTTAAGAACTATATCCTTAAGGATAAACAAGCAACAAATCGAGTTAAAAGAAGAAATTATAACTCCTTTGCACCTCTACAAGAAGGGGACTTACAATGCTTCAGATGTCATATCCATGGACATAAGGCCATTAATTTCAGATTAATGGAAGTCTTAGAACATCCAAAGTTGATTAGAGAGAAAAAGAAACTTTGGAGAGAAAAAAAATCAAAAAAGGAATGTCTTATTTCCCTAAAAGCTAAAGATAAAAAGGATATTTGGTATGTTGACAGTGGGTGCTCAAAACATATGACATGTAACAAGGAAAAGTTTTTATACTTAAATAAACAAAAGGGTAAAGTGACATTTGGTGATAATGCTTCAAGTAACATACTGGGAAAGGCACTGTGAGCTTGGGAAAATACAAAGCTAGAAATGTGCTACTTGTTGAAAATCTGAAGCCTAGTTTATTAATTGTCAGCCAAACCTCTAATCAAGGGCACTTCTACATCCTTGATTCCCAAAAATGTGATATTAGGAGAGAAGACACAGGAAAATTAGTTGGTACTGCTCCTAGAACTCCTGAAAATGTATATATACTAGATGCAAAATTCAATGAGGAGTGTCATATAAATTCAGTAGATGAAAGTTGGCTATGGCATAGAAGGTTGGGGAATATTAACTTTGACAATCTAGTGAAAGTCATCAACCTTGGTGCAGTAAGAAACTTGCCAAAAATCATAAAACCTTTAAATTCTATGTGTAGACATTGTCAACTAGGGAAGCAAATTAGAATAAGGTTCAAGGAAAAAGAATACACAACCTCAAAACCTTTAGAGCTTGTTCACACTGACCTATGTGAACCTACGAGGACAAATAGTTTGCAAGGAGAGTCTTACTTTATGTTTTTCATTGATGGTTTTACTAGAATGGGTTGGATATGTTTTCTCAAAGAAAAATCAGAAGCACTCAACAAATTTAAAGCCTTTAAAACCCTTGTTGAAAATGAAAAAGGAGACAAAAATCAAATGTCTTAGATCATACAATGGTGGTGAGTTCACCTCAATAGAGTTTGATCTCTTCTGTGAAACCCATGGAATAAAAAGACAATTCTTTGTTGCCAAAACACCTCAGCAAAACGGGATTGTTGAGAGAAAGAATAGAACAGTTCAGGAGGTTGCAAGGACTATGCTCAATGAAGAAAAATTGTCAGATGGATATTGGAGGGAAGATGTGAGCACAACAGTATACATATTGAACAGAGGTCATCTCAGGGTTAATAGTGATAAGACTCCTTATGAACTATGGTTTGGAAGAGCTCCATCAATAAAATACTTCAAGGTCTTTGGAAGTAAATGTTACATCAAAAGACTTGATGAGAGTCTTGGAAAATTTGATGCTAGATCTGATGAAGGTATATTTCTTGGATATGATTCAAACAAGAAATCATACAGATGCTACAATATTATATCACATAATATTTTTGAGAGTGTGTATGTCAAGGTGGATGACCTAAAAATGATAAGGATCAAAAATCAAGAGACCATACCTAAAAATGAAGATGAAGATGATGATGAGACATTCGGTACACAATTAGAAGAAGTAGAAGAGAATGAAAAAGAAAGGGAAGATGATGATATGGATACTAGTGAAGATGAAGAAGATAGTCAAGATGGAGAGATAAGAGAAGAATTCCCAAGAAGAGACACAAAGACACCCTCACAAATTACTCAAAAGAATCATCCTGGAGAACTGATTATTAGAGATATGAATGATGGAGTGCACACAAGAAGACAACTACTGTATCAAATAGAAATAACATTGTTGTCACATGTTGAACCTACCTCAATAAAAAAGGCATGTAAATATGGTAATTGGATCAAAGCTATGAATGAATAATTGGACCAAATCGAAAAAAAATCAAACTTGGGAACTAGTTCCAAGACCAAAAAATAAAAATGTCATTGGAACTAAATGGGTATATAAAAATAAAATGAATGAAGATGGGCAGGTAATTAGGAACAAAGCCAGATTAGTATGTAAAGGGTATGCTCGGGTTGAAGGAGTAGACTATGAAGAAACATTTGCACATGTGGCCAGATTAGAGGCAATTAGGATGTTCTTAGCTTTCTCTAGCTACAGAAAATTTAAAGTGTACCAAATGGATGTCAAGTCAACATTTCTCAATGGAAACCTAGAAGAGGAAGTCTATATTGAGAAACCAGAATCATTTAAATTAACCAACAATGGAGACTATGTTTGTAAATTAAAGAAAGCACTCTATGGACTAAAACAAGCACCCAGAGCATGGTATGCAAGGCTAGACTCTTATTTACAAAAACAAGGCCTCAAAAGGGAACAATAGACAACAATCATTATTGAAAAATTGATGGTAATAACATGATCATTGTGGAAGTGTATGTTGATGATATTATATTTGGTAGTGATGATGAAAAAATGAGCAAGGACTTTGCTAAGATGATGCAGCAAGAATTTGAAATGTCTTTTCTTGGCGAACTAAATTTCTTCCTTGGATTACAAATAATACAATCCAAAAGAGGAGTCTTTATCCGGATATGCTTAAGATATTTCGGTTAGAGGATTGCAAACTTGTTAGTAGACCTATGAAAGTTGGATGCAAACTAAGCAAGGATGATGAGTCCAAAGCTGTAGATCCAAAACACTACAAATCAATGATTGGCAGTTTTCTCTATGTAATAGCTTCCAGACCTGATGTCAAGCAAGTTGTTGGGATGGTGGCTAGATTCAAAGAAGAACCAAAGGAGATCCATGTTCAAGTTGTAAAACGAATCTTTAGGTATTTGAAAGGAACCATAGATCTTGGTTTGTGGTATCCTAGCAAGGATTCATTCACTTTAAAAGCCTATTTAGATGTTGATTGGGAAGGAAGTGCAGATGATAGAAAAAGTACAAGTGGAGGAGCATTCTTTTTGGGAGAATCACTGGTTTCTTGGATAAGAAAGAAACAGTCCTCAATTTCTTTGTCTAGCACTGAAGCTGAGTATATTGCAGTAGCAGAATGTTGCACACAAGTGGAATGGATGAAACAAACCCTACATGACATCAAAATAATATTTGAAGAACCTACTATTATCCATTGTGTTAATACAAACGCTATAAGTCTCTCTAAGAACCCTATCCAGCATTCAAAATTGAAACACATTCCCATAAAGTACCACTATCTAAGAGATCAGGATGAAAATAAGAACACCAAATTGGAATATGTTCCAACACAAGAACAGGTGGCAGATATTTTCACAAAACCCTTAAGCAGAGATGTATTAGAATATCTTAGGAAAAAAGTGGGAGTAATCCTTCATCCAACCTAAAATCTCTCAAGAAAATAATACATCAGTTGGCACCTATTCAGGGGGAGACAACAATCAATGTCAGAAGGAGTCATGCAGTTATGACAGGAAAAGTGTGATTGTAGGAGGAGTTACCATTGATAAAATAAGTATTTATACAGACAGATCAAAGGAGAAGAAACCCTTTTCCATTGATGCCAAAGGGGGAGAGTAACTTCAGAGAACAGAAGCATCACCACAGGGGGAGATTGTGTATAAATCTGGTGTGTTTCCCTCAATGACAAAGCGGGATATTGTTGGACATATTGTCATTCATGTGTTTTCATTGATGTCAACAATCATAATAAGCAGAGTAGCAAGGTTAATCTTAGGAAGAAAATGAATTGACAGAAGAACATCACATTAAGGTTGAAGAAACTCACGACTATTGTTGATGATGATATAATCAACAATGTTCCTATCATAAATGCTCAGGAGGGTTAGAAAACATAGAGATCAATATCATAAGAGATGGCGGGTTGAAACTCGGCAGGTATGGCACGATGAAACAAAGAACAAATCAAGACCATTGATGCACAATCGCCAAATCTATGGTAGGGATAAATTGCGGAGATCGAAAGAAGAATTAAACTACTCGCTAGTTACAATCCCACAATCCATCGAGATCGTCAGATCTCATAGATTCAAATATCTACGACTACATTTTATTCAACAAAAGACCATTTTAAATCAGATTAAATCATGATCATCGGATGCGCAATCGCCAAATCTACAGCAGGGATAGATTGTGGAGATTGAAAGGAGAATTAAACATCATGCTTGTTCCAAGACTGCAATTAGTTAGGATCATCCGATATCATAACTTCAAATATCAACGATTGTGTTTGACTCAACAACAATGCACAACTTCCCATTATGGAGTTTGGGTGACGAGTTAAATCACTCGCAAGTTGTAGCCGCAATCATCCTTGATCGTGGATCTACTTCAAGAATCTTCACAACCGTTGGATCATTCTGAGTGGACGGAAAGGATAAGCTAGTAGAGAAACACTGTAAATATATTGAGTCGTTGATCCAAGATCCAGATCAAACGAACATATTTCAATTCGGGTATAAATATGCGAAGAGTTTACGCTGCAGAAATTTTGATATTTGGAATACTCGAAGCCCGGAAATTTGAAATGAATAAGGACCGTCAGATTTGGAGTACATACAAGGACCATTGGATCAGGGTTGTTGGTTAGCATACCACGTCAGCATGAACAAGTCAACAAGACTACCTTATCAAGGACATGTGGCGTAATCATACAATGACAAGTGTCCAATTGATTCATCATTTCAAGTACGTGAAAATCCCAAATCCGAGTGACACATGGAAGCTACTAGGATCATGACACGTCATCAAGTGACGTAAGTAAGTGGCATCACTCTGTAGGAAATAAAGGGTTTGAGACTCGAAATATCCGAAGTCCGAAGACCCGAAGTATATCTCAACCATCGATCTGGTGTCAAGTGTATTCTCGATCGTCGATCTACTATAGTGGAAGGATAGTGTAAGCTGAAATGTTAACCAACAACAATCGGTCTCCACCGCATTATGACTTACCACAGTAGGTGATCACTTCTAAGGAAAGAAGGTGTTGAGATCTGAAATCTCTGAAGTCCGAAGAATTAGAGTAAATTGTGGCCATCCATCTCAGCGCTTGATTAAGTCTAGGCCGTCAGATTAAGCCTTGTAAAGAATCAAATCTAACAATTGATATGTTTCCTCGAAATAGACGCTAACTGTCCGATCTGTTTGGAAAATCTGATTCGAAAGTTTTGAAATGTTGAAAACCTGAATTTCCTAAGTGCGAAATTATGTCAGTTGTCCATCACGTCAGAAGAGTGAATCGTGATTGTTGATTTGATGAGCGCTCAAGCACTCGCTTGGCCTAGCGTTTGGTCACCGCCGATGGTCATATGGGATAAGAGTTTTAAAAGGAAATTATGATACTTCATTGTAATTGGTAATCCCGTGGTTCTGTAACGCTCGGTCATATGTGATGGTTTGAAGGAAGTGTCGCCGCGAAATTTGGTTTCTGTGAAAATAACTAAGGTTCGAGATCGAGTTTAAAGGATAAACATTGATCCATACCTGTGATAAATTTATGAAAAACCTTCATGATAAAGATGTTAAAATTGTGATTATGGTTAAGTTAAATGAAGAGGTGTGATGCTCCAAATAAAGGGACACTATGTATAACACTCACTTCATTTTGAAGAATATGTAAACAAGAAAGAGAGGTGAGAAGAATGTGTCTCTACAGTCCAGATCAGAAGATCAAAAGCTGAAGCAGATTCCAGGAAGAAAATCTAATACCTATGCATTATGGGTGGTTGGGTGGTGCAAGGGTAGGTTGGTGCCTGTAGAGGGAGTTGGTGCTTCCTTGTAAGTAGTAGCTGACTAAAATAGGGGGTCGCAGCCTCCTACCAATTGGTGCTAGTAAAATAGGGTGTGGGTGCATCCTGATCAGTTGGTGCTTATAAAAAAGGAAGCACATATTCCTTCTATGTAACATGTAAAACAAATTTTGTAGTTAATATAAAAGAGTTTGTGGTTTTCCCAATTGGGTTCCACGATAAAAATACTGTGCTAAAATTATGTTTGCATTAATAAATGAAAATTTGATATAATTGTTGTGTCACTGATTCACCCCCCCTTCTTAGTGACGGGATTTGATCCTTCAGCATCACAGAAGGAGCCATCTCAACAACAATGTGATTCAATTGTATGAAATCATTGAAATTTTCTATTAGATACATATAAATAAATAATTTAACTTTAAATATTAATTTTCAAGTATTTTCTTGCAGAAAAGAAAACAAAATGGAACCCATTCAACACATAAAATAGGACAACAAGGAAGAATAGGGTTGATAGAAAAGTTTGTAAGTAAATGTTATTTCCTTATAACATTAACTTAAGATTTCATTTTTATATATTTTAATTTGTTTTACAGCAGCCATCCTTGAATTTCTTCAAACATGTGTTAAAATACAAAGAAGTGGCATTGCAAGAATTGATTGACATTGGGTTAAGTAAGGGTTGTAAGTATATGTTTGCATATCAAAAATTAATTGTGGAATTTGCAAGTATCTTATGTTGTTTTACTTATCTCATTTTATAATTAATGGAACAAAAAAATCTTTTATATTAAATCTATGATTTATTATGGGGTATAAAACTTGCAGGAAACAAAGTATGGAAATGTTCCAACAAAAGAGTTGTTGACAGAAGGCATGAGATTTGGTTTTGAAAAAACATGTATCATTCATAACTCAATTCTTGCTATAGTATGTCGCTTTTCAATTTACATTCATATATATTATTTATTTCAATTTTCATTATTCTCACCAATGTAGATACACTCTTTACACTTTATTTTTATTTTTGTAGATGCATTCATCTGAAGAAGATGAAAAAATTCAAGACAATCAACAAAACATTCGACCAAATAACCTAATTCATGGAAGTAGCTCGAGCATTGACCACAGTTCCAACGAAGAATGATGACCCAATATATTTGGATATCAATGCAAGATGTTGTATTTTTTGAAATATTTGTCAATGAAAATCAGACATTTTGTTTAATGTAATGGACATATTGTCCCAATTGAAAGAAAAGGAGTTACCAATAAGTGTCAACCAATTATGTATGCCAAAGATTCTATTATTCATATATAATAGAATTGTTTTATTTTATTCTATTGTGTTGTCTAATGTTGTTGTGAAATGTTGTACATTGTTGATTAAATATATGGATGATTAAATATTATAATGAAGAGATGTGAAATCTGATGATATATCAATTTAATCCAAACATCATATCCAAATGCACTAATCAAAATTTAATTTATATGAATACTAATATAAGATATATGTCAATTTTTTTATGAACAATGGAATTAAAAAATAACAATAATTGTGTAGTGTCACATTTCGGTGTTTCTAAAAAGAGAAAATGGCAATTGGTGTGTTTAATGATAAACAACATCGGTGTGTTTCAAGATAAAATGTGTTGGTGCCGTAATTAAATTTGCACCAGTGTTGATATACAAGGAACCAACACTAATCTTAATACTATTTAGTATTTTAACCAATAATTATAATAATGAAAAACATTTATCGGTGTGTTTAATTAATAAACGCATTGATGCTTATGTATCACACTTTTTCCTTGGTGCGTTCTGAATATCATGCACTGGTAGTTTTTTTTTAATGCATCGGTGATGGTATCATAGATTCGTTTGATGCCTTATTCTTATTAAGGCATCGGTGTGTTATTACTTATAAGAGCATCGATGCCCCAATGTTTTTTGGACAGCCCCGGTGCTTTCTTATAAATGTAAGAATCAGTGTGTTAAGTTAGAGAACGCATCGGTGTTTGGTATCATATATTCGACCAGAGGGTTGTTTTTATTAAATCATTGGTGCATTATTTTGTATAAATGTACCGATGCCCCAATATTTTAGGACTCGCCTAGTGCTTTCGTTGTAATGTAGGCATCAGTGCTTTATGTTTGGGAACACACTGGTGCATACAGACCATGAAGCGCACCGACTAGAAAAAAATCCTCTAAAACCTCTGCCCTCCCAGTTTTTTTAGTTATAATGAAGTTTCGTTATAATCTCCGCAAAAACATCAGCTACCAAAAACCAATGTTTTTGCGGAGGTTTTTTGGACTTTTTTTTCCAATTTTATAACACTAAAAACTGTAAGGTAGCTAGAGAGGTAGTGGTCCCCCCCACTACCTCTCTAGCTACCTTACAAAAACATTCGATGTAACCTCTTCTATAGGTTCTTTTCCTTGTAGTGATTGATAGCATTGGGGTCAAACTTAGGATCTTTCCTTCATTTCTTAAAAAAAATCTTAAATAGGTTACTTCCCCGTAGGTGTAGATTGATACTATCTTAGGGTATATACTTATTGCTTCAATTTTGGACTTTTGTTGATATGTACTTTCATGAAATTTGTACTACTCTTCTCTCAATTTGATCATTATGATCTCTCCACATCTTACACTCATCATTGCATGCCTACTACATGATTCAATCATCTTATTTCTTATTTATGTGAACCAACATGTCATAGCACATATCAAAGGGTGCCATCAACCCCTTTTAGACTAACTATAAGTTTATTTTTCTCTTTTCCTATAATTTTCTTTCAAGGTTATATTGTCACTGTGAGTTTAGTCATATCTTCATTTTGGGTCATGCCTATCTTGTAAGAGCATAAGTTTTTTCTATCACACACTTTGTATCATATGTTGAATTTTTGAATTTCCTAATCAAACTAATAAATCTCATGGTAAGGCTTGTGGTATACCATTATTCCCCTCTTCAGGAAGAAAAATCCTTGGAACAGCTGTTACACATTATTTTGGTCACCCTGTGATCAACTGATAATATATGTATGACTTACTGATCCTATGTTCCTTGAAGCTACTGAAGAAATGAGACTTTCTCCCTGAGAAATTGAATCATCTTTCTTTTCTTAAAAAACTTATCAAAGGAGATCGTCGCACCCTGCTAAATGCTTGGGCTATGACAATGCTTGATCATCGCATGTTGCACCAAAATGGACTGTGGCGTCATCGCAGGCTGCTTGTGGCTTAGGTTGCGACGATGTTCAAACAAGGGAAAAAGGTGAAATCATTGAAAGTTTTAGAATGGAATCTTCTAGAAGATGAGGTGGCCTCCGATCGGTTTGGATATTACTCACTTCTCTGATTTAGTGGGATCATCCTAATCTCTACATCCATCCCTCTTTCACCCTATAAAAATAGGGATCTCTCATGGGAAAGGCTAGGTTGGCTTATGCATGAAGAATTTTGCTAAAGGTTACACTTGTGACAAATTTTCTTTAGCTTTCCAAGTCTAGTTGTGAATACTCTTCATCAAAAGAATTGGAGAAAAGGTGTGTGTGTTGAAGCAAAGGGCCATTGGAAGGGACCTTGCAACATCAAGGCATAGGTTGTATTCTCCACTTTCATCAATATAATGCAGTGATACATTTATTCCCTATAAAAGTGTCTCTATTTTTATTGTATAACTCCTTGATATTATACATAGGCTTCATTGGAATATATATATATTGTTTTTCTCTCTCTTTGTTGGTTTGTGATTCTTAACAGGTTCAATATCCCAAAAATCCAAAGATGGAGCAAAGACGATACTAGCAAGGATCAAAAAACGTTTAAATGGTATGTCATGTGTCCCTCTTTTAACTAGTTTACATTACAATGAAATCTAAGGAGAAGCTTGTATCCTGCTATGTTTTGTTCTAATTTCTTGTTGAAGTTAGGGAGATTAGTTTGTGTTCGCACTTACTAATTTGTCCGATAACAAAATTGGTGACCATACTGTTGGCACAGGGGTAGACCCAGGGTTCAACGCTATAACAACGCACCAACAAAGCCCTAACTACCGACCCTTTCGGCAACACCTGCGAAGCAGATGAAGTCTCGCCCGAGGTAGAGGCATGGGTGGTTGCAAGACTCAGGTGTCTTCAACCTTAACTGGGACACAGATATGTGATTATAACACTTAGCAATCACTTAGCATAGATTATTCATCAATATTAAACCCTTATGATACTTCGGAGATAGCACAGAGCATCGCAGTATGTACTTAGATCTAAGATAATTAATCACTTAGCCACAACAAGATAGATTAGATTCTGCAGATCAAGCACTAAGAATCTTACATACCAGATATAACATTCATTCATATCTCAGAAGCACAAATCATAAATAAATCTATCTAAACACATCAAAGCACTTAGCAAAGGAAGAGACAAACACATCAGGTCGAGGCATAGAGCACAACACATAGATTTATCGTGGTTCACCCCCACCCTAGGGCTACGTCCACAAAGTCTTCTTATTTATTAGCTTCAATTAATCAGGTTACAACACAGAGCCATTCACATCCCTCTTCGCATAGGACAAAATATATGTGCAGCTTGTTAGATCCTTCTTCCTTGCGCTAAAAGCACAGAGCCTTCTAAAATACCCTACACTTAGTCTCTTACAGTATGCACAAATAATTTACAATCATTACCAACACTTAGCACAACTCGCAACTCTTCGATCACATAGATCGCACTCTACTACTCTTCTCCCCCCCCCCCTTTTCACTTACTTCACCTATACATCTATTTATACATACAACAGTGGGCCTAAGCATGGGTACATCCATGGGCTGACATCCCTTTCCCATCACATTATCCCCCAAAACCCAAAAAAGACCCAAACAAGGTTCTAACTTCCACAATTTCCACTTCGCGTTGCGCTCCATCTTTGACAAGATGTCGAAGTCCCAAAAATGGTCAAATATGACAAAGTGTTCCTCAAAGCTTGGTCAGGGCCAATAGGCCCCTAACACTCATCTGTGACTCGTCCTGAGTCACTCAGGTTTGGGTAACTTTGTCTCAAAGGTCTCGATCTTGGCTCGAGCTACTTCGACTTGTCTCTATGCTACTACTTCTTTCTTAGCAAATTCTTGAACAACCGCTTCGTTGATAGGTCCTTCCAATTGTTGCTCGACTGTAACAACTACTTGTTCTAGTAGTGTTCCTTGGCCTTCAATTTCTTCAAACAGTAGGTAGACCGCCTCCTGGCTCTACTGGAGTTTCTGGGTGACTTCCATCACTCTGTTCTGCGTGGTAAGAATGAGTTGTTGGGTAGTGCATTGTTCCTCGGATCTCTTCATCCTCTCGATGGGTGACAGGAGCTTGAGTTGTGCCTGTACTGTATCTACGTGTTGCTTTGCTTCCTAGAGTTGGGACTCCAGTTTCTTCAACTCTGGGTCTTTAGATAGTTGTTCATATATCTGCGTGCTTCTGCTACTTAGTTGTTTGCATTATGCAGTAAGTGTTTTAATCCTCTCGACTGTTCTCTGAGCATTCAATTCTCGTTGGTCATGCACTTCTTGTGGAGTCTGTGGTATGGTCTGAAGCTCTAATTCCATGACCCTTTGTTGAATTTGCTGAATAAATTCAGCCAACTTCATCACTTGGCGCTCTATGGGCTCTTCGACCTTCTTCTCTAATATGGTCACAGAGTGAAATGCTCTGTTGACTACTTCTTCAATTCCTATCTACTTTGCAAGAAGTTTCTCTTTCTCTTTTTGGATCTTCGCTATGGCTTCTTCAAATTTTGCTTGGAGAGCATTCTTCTCTTGTTGCACAGCTTGGCATTGTTTAATAATTTCCTCATATGCTTTCTTTAGGGTCTGGGTTTCTTGCATGTTTTCTTCTTGAGCATGTTGAAGGTGTACTTCATTTGTATCATCAATATTGCATAGCTGAACTGATTCATCTCCCACTTCTGTTGTTCCTTCTGGAAGAGGTGTAGTAGAGATTGCTCGGCTAGACTGGAGTGCTTGTTGTAGTCCTTGGAGTGCGATCTCAATTTGGCTATACATTTGTTCCTGTTTCGCCTCCTGCTTCTCTATGATTTCCTTTGAAGCATGATTGACTGCTGCAACAATGAAATCAAAGTCATCCAACGTGAGGGCAGTTTGCATCTTGGTTACAGGGGTTCCTGGTTTCTTTCTGAAGGAATATTTGAGAGGTGAGACCTATTGAAATAATGTAACTGCGAAGAGCATTCTTATTATTATTTTGTTATTGGATTAAATCCCCATTGTGGATTAATCATGTTATTATTATTATTTTTTTTATTGGATTAATCCCCATTGAGGATTAATCATGTCGGTAATTGTATAAGGACCAAATCCCCTTTTGCGGATTGGTCATCGAACAATTACAAAGTGCAGAATAAGAAGTCGGCCCCAGTAGTTATAATGAAAGGGCCAGAATTAATTAAAGGTGGGTTTACCCACCCAGAGTGAGAGGTCAGCCCTGCCAGATGGTGACTCTTCACATGTGCCAGATTGATATAAATAAGAGGTTAGCGCCTCACTTCTTACACACACTTCACTTGCTCATTCTCTTATGAGGAAAGCTGCAATTTCAAGTTGGTGAGAGGAGAAGAAGGGTGGCGCATCTCTTGAGGAGGAATTTTATGTATTGGTTGAGTTATATCTTGAACATTGTATAAGCTATTTATGATAAGGAAGTTTTTGCTGGGTTTTCTTCCCCTAGAGGGTTTCCCAGGATAAATGTTGTGTCTCTAGTGGATGTGTATTTCTCAGTGATCTTGTTCTTATTATGCTCTTATCTTTATGAAATGAAAATAACTATAATAATGGCATAAACATTAACATGGTATCAGAGCCAACCTGAAGAAAGCACAATCTGCAAGAGGAAAAATGTCATTGTTACCGGACCCCAAAATTAGGGTTTTGAAAAAGTGAGTGTTTTCAGCTCTCTATCACCCTAGAAAGTTGCGCCCTCCCCCAAGGATCAATTTGGCACCTAGAGCGCACCTTTTTAGTGGCTAGATCCTCCGGAAAGTGAAA
>ML794499.1:60368-76368 GCA_009831015.1 Picea engelmannii
TTTCTATACCTTCTTCGTCATCACCTTATTCATCTGGTGTAATGGAAGTCGTCCTTATAGATAGGCTGTCAACATCCTGGACTTCTTCAGTCTTCTTCGTCATCTTTGCTTTCTTTGTCTTACTGGGCCCAGGTGTATCGTGCACAGTTTTGGGGCTGTCAATGTTAGAAATTTCTATGGGGTCTACTGAAACAAGGAGGTCCGCTGACCATTCCTTGGTGATCTCTTCCAGGTCTTCTTCTGTTAGCTTATAATAGGACTAAAGTTGTTCCTGGTGCTCATTAGCATGTGGGGTTAGGTATATAAAGTGGTGATCCACGCTGAACTTTATCAGAGGTCAGAATCTCTGTAAAGTTTTCAAGGTTATGCAAGGTTCACTCCTTATGAATGATTTCAATTGGTTATAGTACGTGTGGAAAATGGCATTCGATTTCCATTGCTTGCTCATGTCATTCGAGTACCATAATGTACTGAACTTCGCAGCTAGTGGCTCAAAGGGGTCAAGGTCTGGAAAGGTTGCACCTTCTGATAGCTCCCATGCAACAAAAGAAATCAGTATCATGATCCAGCTAAAATGGAATTCATGCCCTTGATCCTGGGCTTCTCTGCAGTCAATCTCCAGTTGATTCACCAGGTACTTCGCCTAGTTCGTCTATAATACCTCTACGCACTTTCCTGCAAGTTCAACTACAAAGCCATATACTTGTGTTGGTCGATTCTTGTGTACCAACTTCCCTGCGATCAGTTGGCATGCGAGGTGCACTACGCCACTTTCAATAGAAACTACCTTGTAGCCTCTCAGGCCTTTCTCAACATCTCCATAGGCTTCTTTGATCTTCTTCGCAAGAGCACGGTCTGTGTTCTTTCAAGGATAGTACTCATGGGGATCATGGCCCTGCATGCTAAGCCTAATGATCCTATTGATCAGCGCTGGATCAACAGTTATGCAACATTCTAACCATAGGTATCCTCTGTGGTAACTTTCTAGCAACAATTTTACACAAGCATTCCCCTCCTGGTGTCTGTTGAAATGCAGTATTTTCATAACGTTGAGCAAAGTAGACTGCACAAGGTTCATCATCCATTTTTGAGGGATGAGCTTCAAATTCTTTCCCTTAGTTTTCATCAAGTACTTACACGTGGTGAGAATGCAGTAAAATTTACGGTCCCCTATGTTGAAGTCGCAAAACTTCAGCGTTGTAACCTTGTCTTGATCTGCGCGGTAGGTGCGTACTCCTTTTGGTATATATGCAGTGACTAGGGTGTATTCAAAGTCTCTAGGGACACTGTTCCTGTTAATATCACCGCTCAGAGGGGGTATGTAAGCTGGTAGGATGGATGCAACTAACTTCGCATTGGCTATGTCGTCCTTATGCTTAGTTATTCTCTCTGCATCAGCTCGAGATGTTCTTGTTGTAGCAGTTGATGAGGAGGCTTGCACTCCTCTCGTCGATGATGCTTGGACTCTGGTGGACATTCTTCTTTCCGGCATGACTCTCTCAGTCATTAAATCGAGAAGGAAATCTATGATGGATTCCTCAAGTGCGATGAGCTCGTCGGACATACGCACTCAGGAAATATAATCGGGGTCACGATGATCTGAAAATATTGCACTAGGATGAACAATCTACTTGCAATGATCACTGTAGAGAATCACTAGTTCTGCGGGCTTCGAATTTTTAGTTGGCAAAAGTGTTCTTTGGGCACGGCACGATGAGCTAAATAGGAAATTCGTCAACGGTCTGCTTGCATGGGTATGAAGCTTCCATGAACATTGATCCATCCATTATGGCATGGTCCAATGGTCTGGTGGTGATCCTTTAATGCTTTTCTATCCATTCAGGGTGGAAGTCAAACGGGTATATTGGTCCAACGGCTATATTGCTTCGCCATGACGAAGTGCCATATGTTGTTGTTCTGATATCCCGACGAAGCTCAACTCCTGTGATTTTTCCTTCTGCGAAGTTTCCTACAGAATCTTCTGTAACTTTTCAATATTGGCTCTCTTATTACTTAGCTTCCTAGCCTTCTTCCCAATGAGATTTGTCTCGGTCATCCTTTTTCCATTCTGATTCTTATCATCTCTCGACATAGTCACTTCGCGATGATGAAATTCTTTCTTCATATCCAAGGGTAATACTCCTTCATCATATGGATTAGGTATTTCAGTCTTCTATGGTTCCTCTAATTCTCTTATAGCTTTGACATCCAAGTCCCTGGTGTTCTATAGATTAGATATTTTCTCTTGTTCTTCCATCAAGTAGGCGATCCTTCTAGTCATAAATTTTATGAGTTCTTGCTTCTTCTGTTCTAGGGATTCCTTTTCTTCTTTTCTCTGGATCTGGTCTTTTTCAATCCAGATCTTTCCTAACAAAGCTAAAAATGGGGCATGGTCCTCAATAAATTTAATAACTTCGAATTATTCCTCTGTCAAAGCTCCATGGGTACTCATAGCTATCTGGGTAATCCTGCCACATAGGGTTACCATTTTTCCTTTAAACAACCCTATTTTTCCTAGTGAAGGAACCATAGAAGGCCTTCCTAGGGTTTCCCATGTACTTTCTGTCATAATGTTCATCTGTGTTCCCTCATCCAGAGCACAATCAATGTCGAAGTCTCCTATTCTTACTTCGATTTTCTCCTTTTCTTTGAATATCTCTAACAAACTGGCATCTTTATGTTCATCCAGGGTTTCTTTCATTTTCAGTAACATAATCTCTGATTCTTTCTGGGGTTCTTCTATAATCTTGGTCTCTTGATATTCTTCAAAGTTTGATTGCTCCATATTGATATTTTCAAGTCTAGCAATCATTCTAGGGCAATCCATTACTTCATGGTCCATAGCCTTACAACAGAGGCAACTAGGGTTTCTCCCAGGGAATTCCTTAGCAAGATGTCCTGGTCTTCTGCAACTGAAACAAAGAGTTAATCCTCTCTTTCTCTTCAATGATCCCCAACTTTTCTTATACTTCTTGCTAGGGTCATAATGGCTAGCCTGCAAAAATTTATTTCTAGGATCCTGCATCCATTGGTTAGTCCAAAAATTCTTTCTATGAATAGGTATAACATATCTTTCATTATTCTTATCAGATCTATTCATATCAAACGTTCTTTCATCTAACAATTCCCTAGTTTTCAAGCTAGGAAAAAATCTATCAGGCATACCTAAATCCATACTTTAGAAACAAAATTTTTTAGTTCTTTTACTTCTACAGGGCACAAATCTTCCAGATCTAAGAAATTTTAACTATTCTTACCTTTATCAGAGCACAGAACTTACAGATCTTACTTATTTTCTTCAGTATCAACCTCTTTTCTTGTAGATATGACTTCTTTCCTTTAGATCTGTCCTTCCTTCTTCATCACATATCTTTTCAGATCAAGTGGATCACTGCGCACTAGGGCATAGATCCACGCACAGAGATTTCACAATTTCAGGATGAATCTTTGCACAAATCTTCTTCTGCTCAGTTCCCAACAATCACAGTTTCAGGTCTCGGCAATGGAACCATTTGTTGGCACATGGTCAGACCTAGAGTTCAATGCTACAACAATGCACCAACAAAACCCTAACTACCAGCCCTTTTGGCAACACCTGCGAAGCAGATGAAGTCTCACCAGAGGTAGAGGCAGGGGTGGTTGCAAGACTCAGGTGTCTGCAACCTTAGCTGGGACACAGATCTTTGATTATAACACTTAGAAATCACTTAGCATAGATTATTCATCAATTTTCAACCCTTATGATACTTCGCAGATAGCACAGAGCATTGCAGTATGTACTTAGATCTAAGATAATTCAGCACTTAGCCACAACAAGATAGATTAGATTATGCAGATCAAGCACTAAGCATCTTACATACCAGATCTAACATTCATTCATATCTCAGAAGCACAAATCATAAATAGATCTATCTAAACACATCAAATAACTTAGCAAAGGAAGAGACAAACACATCAGGTTGAGGCACAGAACACAACATACAGATTTACCGTGGTTCACCCCCACCCTAGGAGTACGTCCACAAAGTCGTCTTCTTTATTAGCTTCAGTTAATCAGGTTACAACATAGAGCCATACACATCCCTCTTTGCATAGGACAGAATATCTTCACAACTCATTAGATCCTTCTTCCTTGCGCTAAAATCACAAAGCCTTCTACAATATCCTGCACTTAGTTTCTTACAGTATGCACAAATCATTTACAATCATTACTAGCACTTAGCACAACTCACAACTCTTCGATCACATAGATCACACTCTACTACTTTTATCCCCCCCCCCTTTTTCACTTACTTCGCCTATACATCTATTTATACATACAACAGTGAGCCTAATCATGGTTAAACCCACGGGCCGACATCCCTTTCCCATTACATTTTCCCCCAAAACCCAAAAAGGACCCAAATAGGGGTCTAGCTTCCACGATTTCCACTTCGCGTTGCGCTCCATCTTTGACAAGTTGTCAAAGTCCCAAAAATGGTCAAATATGACCAAGTGTTCCTCAAAACTTGGTCAGGGCCAACACATACTGGGGAAAATAAAAGCACTCTCAACCCACCTATCATTGATTGTGTGATTAATTTGGTCCCTTCATCGGTTGGTTTGGTTGATCTTAGGTAGTCAATTTGGTCACTTCCTTAGTCGAACTAGTTGACAAAGTGGTCGATCTGATCCCATCCTCAGTCAATCCCACTTTCCCATTAGGGAGTGAAACTCGAGCGGTCAATCTGTTTCCATCCTCTGACCCCATTCTATCCTTGGAGAATGCAACTCAAGTGGTTGATTTTATCTCGTCATCATTCGATCCTACTCTCCCGCTAGAGAGGAAACAGATACTGCCCACGTTTTTCTCGTTGATACAGACTCTACCATGTTGGGGGGAATTCCTCCTTCTCTCATGGAACCCCCTCCAAGTAATGAGGCCATCCTTTTTTATTAGGGTTCACTAACTAGACCTTGTCTTCCCTCTCACATTCGTTTCAATATTACAGTACAGTTTTGTGGTCAGGACATTCCTCAGGCGTTGATAGACGAAGGTGCGTATGTTAGTATTTTTTCCTCTATTGCTTGGGAAGATTTGGGTTATCCTCAGCTTGTGTCAGTTATGCAGAATCTGTTAGCTTTTAACAAAATAACCAGTCAACCTTTAGGGACCCTTCCTCAGTTTCCCGTAACTTTGGGAGGGAAAAATGTCTTTATTGATGTCATGGTAGTCCAAGACCCCTTGGAATTTGATTTACTCCTTGGGAGAGATTATCTCTATGCTATGAAAGCTATCATTTCCACTTTTTTTTGTGTGATATATTTCCCTCATGATGGAATAATTGTGACTATTGATCAAATTTTGTTTGTTGGCCCTAACTTGACCATCAAATCAATGAACTCTCTAAACAGTTCTTATATGCAGACGGTATCACCCCCACCACAGG
Organism: Picea engelmannii; assembly: GCA_009831015.1. Lineage (NCBI taxonomy): Eukaryota > Viridiplantae > Streptophyta > Pinopsida > Pinales > Pinaceae > Picea > Picea engelmannii. Next base: position 65,798 of record ML794499.1, read on the forward strand.
TCAATTATGTGGCATTGTCTCCCATGCCTTCAGTTGCCGATGAAGACGAGCCTTTCACTGTAAGCTCAATCTCTTATGACTTGGATCTAGTAGTTGACATGGTGATATCTTCGGTAGGGCTATTGGACCCTAACCTCCTTACCCTTATCGCATTCCTCGACATGTGTTCCTTCCAGAGTGTTTTTCTTCCATCAAGTTAATCTCTCTTGGAAGCCATGACCGAGTTTTGTCCCTTGACATGGTGTCCTTCCAGAGCATTGTCCTTTTGGAAGCCATGATCAAGAAGAGGCATTTGAGCATGGTTTTCTGATTTCAATCTCGTTAAAAAATGAAACCAGTTGTGAGGATAGTTTTGTGTCTCTGTGGAAACCTCGTTAAAAAATGAAACAATAGTCATGAGCATGGTTTTTCTTCTCTGTGGCAAGCTCCTTAAAAAAATGAAATAGATTTCTCCCCTCTTCGATTGAGTCAAGTACTTTGTTACGTATAGTATTTGAAGCTTCATTTCATCCACTTGTGTCATTGGATGAAATGAAGATTGGGGGGAATTTTCTTATAGCCTCTAGAATTCATGTTGAAGTTAAGTCGCTAGCTTCTTAAGCTAGGGGCTAAGTACCAACCATCCCTAGATAATGCGTCGGGAAGTCACAAGCATAGTTTTCTCTAGTTTCAAGCTTGTGTAAAAATGAAACCACCTACCTCAAGCATAGTTTCCGCTGGTTCAAGCTTGTGTAAAAATGAAACTAGGTCCAAGCATAGTTTTGTTTAGTTTTAAGCTTGTGTAAAAATAAAATCTATCCCAAGCATAGTTTTGCTTTTGTTTAAGCTTGCGTAAAAATGAAAAAAATCTCGAGCTTAGTATTTGTTCTTTCTCGTGCTTTTAAATACATGAGAATGTAATTGAGTAAACTTTTATCACTTTTTCATAATCGTAAAGGTTATATGAAAAAGGAACCCCCTGGAGTCTCCTTTAAGATCTTTTCAATCTCACTAAACATGAAAAGATAGTCGAGCGATCTTGTTCTTTTCAAGCTCGTAAAAGTATTTGAAGAAAACGTATGATGAGAAGTATATTATATCTTTTTCGGTCTTGTCAGACTAATTTACAAAAAAGGACATTTTGGATTTTTCTTTAAGTGTTTTTCAGACTCTCTAAACATGAAAACCCTTGAGTTTTCTTTCTTTGGACTCGTAAAACAAGCATCGAAATTCCCATATGGGACTGAACCACTCCTTCATAGGGTTCGTTAAAAATACTCCAAGGGACTCATCCGAAGGATGAGATTACATTACAAGCATATGTTATCCTCCTCAATCTTGCATAAAAATAAAGAGGTACTCGCCAGAAATGGTGGGGGGAAATTGGGAAAGAAATGTATATATGTATTTGTCTTAGTGGCAGTAATTCACTCTTGAACATGATACCCCTCTTCATCATTGTATCCAGGTTGGGAAATCCATTTGTCTCTCATCTGACCATCCACAAGTATGTATGTTGGGTCCTCCTTGAGTCAATGTTGCCAAGAAAATTGTTGTGGCATTCATATGTTCAAGAGAATTCTAGCCTAAACAAGCCTTCTATCGAGTTGACCATCTGCAGTCCTCAAATTCTTACCATGTCGGCCTTTCCTGAGTCAGTTCTGAATCACTTTGTACTATGATCTACTTCAAATCTGTTACATATTTTGTGTCATTGATGGGGGATACATTAAGGCTGTCTTGTGACAAGTCTTTTCCTTTCAACTTCAACTCATTATCCATGAATTAGACTTAGAAATCATTTAGTACCTTGGAACATGCATGCCTCAATGGCAGGTTTCCTCATTTTCAACAGTGGTCGGTTCACATCATTGGCCCCTGATTGGAAGATTCCATCGAGTGTTCAACTTCAACTCATTAATTCACATTTTTTGGATTTTACTAGATTACCTTGGGGGTCATTAACATTAATGGTGATTTCCCTCGCACTTGTTAATGATATCCATTAATGACTGGTGTTATCACTGAAATTTCGTCTGCAAATGGTTACAGGAATCCAGCAGCTTCAAACAGTTATGAGCTCACCCATGGACCAAAATTACCACAAAAACATTTCCAAAAGGTCCAAAACTATACAACCAGTGATAAAATTAAGGTGCGCTATGATTACACAAGGCGTGCGTGCACATGCGTGATTCAGAAATGTACGAAAAGCGCACATGCGCACGATGCGCGACTGTGGTCGCTAAAAGCTGCGCACATCTGAGAACAATGCATTTATGAGATTGGTCGGCCTCCCACCCACTTCTGGTTCAGCTTCCAAGTTGATTTGACACCCAAATCTTGGTTGAATCTGACTAGGTGGCTGGTCAAAGACCTAAAAATGCCCTAAATAGCCTCTTTTCACACTATAAGTTGGTTGCACAATACCTCAAAGAGGTGCTATAAAACAAGGCCATAGGTACACTTCATTTTCAAGGAATTCATTTGCAAGGTTATGCTACTGCTATTCTCTTGGGGAATCCTCTTTTCTCATCAAGAGTATACTAGCATCATTACATTGGGCAATCCATCTCACCTCTTGAGTGGATTAGCTTAGGATTCTTTCACCATTTCTTTCAAAGTTGTAAGAAGAGCTTAGTTGTTGGGGTCCAAGAGCCCTCCTTTGGAGGAAGAAGGGACCCAAAGTCCTCTTTCTTCTTGGTGTTTTCTTTCACTAATATAATCCTTGCCATTGGTGACATGAGTCTTATTGGTTTTTTGTTCTTATGTCCTTATGCTCAATAGTTTAGTTGTTCTTTTACTTCTTAGTTTACTTCTTAGTTTGTTATTTTATATTTCTTTCTCTAACCCTTTCCTTTATAGCTGTCTTTCTTAGCTAACCCAACTAAGCTTGTAAGCACCTCTGTTTTGCTCATTTAGGTGAAAAAAGAGGCACAACAACTGGTAATCAAGTGGTTTCTACCATGTTCGACTTAGACACCTATAATCGCATGGATATATTCATGCTTCGGGGTGATGGAAATGAAAACCTTGGATATCTCCATATCGGTCCAGGTTGCGATTGAGTATTCATAAGTTTGTACTGACACATAGAGGCATCGTGTATGTCTTGTGGCTATGTTTGAATTTGAAGTCCTTAGAGCATAGATCCACAGTGTATTTCTCATGGCTATGTTGAATCATGATGAAATGGATCCACAGTGTATGTTTGGTGACCATGACTCACTTGACACTTATGATTAGAGTCACTAGTAGTTTGAGTATGGGAATTCCTACCTCAATAAATGGTATATTATTATGCATATTCTTGATTGTTTGCAGGTTCTTGACCAATGTGCTCCTTTTTCTCGACACACACATTCTACAATGTATTTCAGTTGTGACATGTTCCAACTTCATACTTTGGGGGCATTCTGTTACACATTATTTTGGTCACACTGTGATCAACTAACTATATATGTATGACTTACTCCTCTGTTCCCTGAAGCTACTGAAGAAACGAGACTTTCTCCCTGAGAAATTGAATCATCTTTCTTTTCTTAAAAAAACTATCGAAGGAGATTGTCACACCTTGCTAAATGCTTGGGGTGTGATGATATTTTATCGTCGCATTTTGCACCAAAATGGACTGCGACGTCGCCGTAGGCTGCTTGTGCTTAAGGTGTGACTATGTTCAAACAAGGGGAAAAGGTGAAATTCTCGAAAGTTCTAGAATGAAATCTTCTAGAAGATGAGGTGGGCTCTGATCGGTTTGGATCTTACTCGCTTCTCAGATTTAGAGGGATCATCCTAATCTCCTCATCCATCCCTCTTTCACCCTATAAAAAGAGGGATCTCTCATGGGAAAGGCTAGGTTGGCTTATGCATGAAGAATTTTGCTAAAGGTTGCACTTGTGACATCTTTTCTTTAGCTTTCCAAGTCTGGTTGTGAATACTCTTCATCAAAAGAATTGTAGCAAAGGTGTCTGTGTTGAAGAAAGGACCATTGGAAGGGACCTTGCAACATCAAGGCATAGGTTGTATTCTCCACTTTCATCAATATAATGCAGTGATACATTTATTCCCTATAAAAGTGTCTCCATTTTTATTGTATAACTCCTTGATCTTATACATAGGCTTCATTGGAATATATATATCATTATTCTCTCTCTTTTTTGTTTTGTGCTTCTTAATAGGTTCAATATCCCACAAATCCAAAGATGGAGCAAGGACGATACTAGCAAGGATTAAACAATGTTTAAATGATATGTCATTTTTCCCTCTTTGAACTAGTTTACATTACAATGAAATCTAAGGAGAAGCTTGTATTATGTTCTATTGTGTTCTAATTTCTAGTTGAAGTTAGGGAGATTAGTTTTTGTCCGCACTTACCAATTTGTTCGATAACAACAACAACAACCAAATAACATTTCATTAATTTTCTCAAAGAAGTCATCATTTACCAGGAAGCTTGCATAATCTTAACTACTCATAGTTCAAGAAATTATCATACATCTATCATATATCTTTATCAATTATTAAAATCCTATATTGCTAAACTTAATAATTACAGTGAATTCAATTTAGATTCAAATTTGTCCTCTAGAAAGCAATATATGAAATGAAAAGAGCAACCAAAGAAAAAAATTTAAAAATATCTTCAATACTTTAAAAACATATTCCCTTATAGACACAACTAATTTTATGTCAATATACCTTTATTTTATTTTGAATTGAATCCATCTTTAATACCTTAACTTCAAAAATTGTGTAAATTATTAAAACCACTTTATGATTATTTCTTTTTAAATTATTTCCACCATTAAAACTCTATCCATCTCAAGTTATCCTACGTGGGGATATGATATACTCAAAACTCACTAAAACACAGTAACATGACTCCTACAACAATTCCCACCACCTAGTTCTCTTCCCCATCAATTTGCACCACCCAAGGGATGTGATTTCCTTCTCTACACCACAATCCCTTAGACAATCTCCATCTCCACTAGGTCTCCAGCAAAGATCAACCAAGAATTTCTCTACTAGGGATCCAAGAAATATGGCTACAACATGAGTGCTCACACAAAATTTACAAATGATCCTTGGATAATTTCTCACCAGAAATCACTCATAGGCATAACAATCGCATTCTCAGCATAATTATCAGCTTCAACAAGTTATCTTCCCTCAACTAAGAGCTGTAAAATTTCAAATTCATTCAAAGGAATTAAGCACAATAGTATTATAATAAATTTCTAATTTTGTTTATTAATTCAATAGCATGATGGCATCCCTTAAATACAATACCCATATTATCTTACTCGCATCACCCATGTACCATTATACAATGTAATGTTTTTTTAAATATATAAATTGGAAAGAACTTACACATCATCAAATTTAAACTCTAAATAGTAAATAAACCTAAAATTTAAAAACAATAGAATCATATTAAATAATTATATAATAATCGCAATGAATTATTAAAACTTTACTTATTGTAAAGTTCTTACATCATATCCAACAATAAAACTTAACATACTAACATTGTATCCACAAAATGAAATCTTCAATGTTAAAATAGATATAATGTACTTCAAAATCATAATTACTAAATAAAAGTTTAGTTGTACAATAATTATTAGTTATCATCTTATATGGAAACTCAAGGTTATAGTTATGAAAAATTACAAAATATTAGAAACCATGTGGAGGGTTCATCGTCCCAAATCAAACGTAGCTTAATTTCATTGCAGGTGGGTGTAGGTTTTAAAGAAATGGATGACGTATGTAACACACCCGACCCCTAAGTACCATTTTTAGGGATGGGGCATCAAAATTTTCTTTCCATAATCATCTTGAATCCTCTCTCTAAGGTCTCCATCCTATTCTACTCCACCGTATCTTTCTAACGACTGCTATCCGACACAAATCTGAACTCTGATTTGCAAGTTATGGCCTCCCAAAGCTCTTCGGACGTTATTAATCAACGGCCATGTGGCACCCATGTGGGTCCATCTCATTCGTACCATACCCTAAGTTCATACATCCACGATGGAAGTCCATCCACTATCCAATCCAACGGTGGGACTTGATCCTCATTTAACATATAAGCTATAGGGGAATTCGGCGTTCAACACTTCGATGTTGAACGCCCCTTTTCCTTTTGCACACAAATCCTCTGGAGTCCTGAAATCTTGAACTCTCGAAGGAGCCCGAAATATCTCCATGTGGCTCCGGCCTCCGAGCCTTTCGATTTATCTACGACACTACACCCCAAACCTATGGAGTCTCGAAGTCTCAAACTCTTGAAGGGTCCACCCTTGCACATGGTGGCATATTAAATGCAGAGGTAAGGACATGTGGGTCCAGAGTACTCCACCCACTAATAATGCAAGCCAATATGTTCCAAGGGGGTGACATGCGACAAGGCATAGATGACACTTGGCCCCTTCAGTGGGTGACACGTGTCACGTTTTTAATGGGTACATAGGGTCTGTGAAATGTATTAATGAAGGTGACACATGGCACATCAATCATGGTTCCATGTCACCCTGGGTGACATCAGTGCGCCACGTCCCTCCGAGCTGATGACCTTCTGATGCCCTTATATTTCATGGTCAAGACACGTCCACGTAGATCCATTGATCTATGGCCTTCGTTACTTTTTGGTGTTCGGGGGATTCGTTGTGTGGTTTTCTCCTTGCTCCTGGAGTGGTCAACATCAGGTTGACCATGGTCTAGATATACGGTCATGGGAGAACCAAAAGAGTCCTCAGATCTACTATCTTTGTCACTTCGCGAGTTCGAAATTCAAGGGTTCTACCCACTTAATACTCATTTTCTCCCAGAGTATGAATTTGTCGAAGTGCTACACGTGAATCCTTCCACTTGTGGATCAGGCGGTTGATATGGGTTCTCAATGGAGTCCCCAGATCAACGGCTCACAACTCTAGCTCATGGGTCCCTTAGTCTCAGTATTAGGCCACTTCTAGAGGGACACCTATCAACCCATTGGCAAGACCCATTAGCAAGATACGTGGCACATGCCTCAGGTCACCGACATTTCTTTTCTCTACCACAAAGTCTCCATACATGTAAGAAAAATAAGATCATGGAGCAATAAAATAAAACAAATGTGGAAATAAAACATAGAATATACATAATACAATAGAGACATAGATATATGTGGTTCACCCAGTGTGGGCTACGTCCACCAGAGAAATTGTTAGGTCCTTCATTTATTATTATCTAGCAAATGAAGGGATACAAACTACAGCACACCCGTTGTAACTTCCTCTTAATTCTCTCACAGTCTCCTCTCTCAAAATACAATATTCGCAATGATCCATATCCACAATACATTTCCCTCATAAAAGAGGGTTTCCTTCTAGGGAAAAAAACCCTAACATAACTTCTATCGTCAGATCTGTGACCTTATAATGAACGGTCCAGATTTACAATGAAATTACAGTATAAATTTAAAAAGGCAATTTTTCCTTCAGGGGCTTCTCCCCCAAACCCCCGCAAGGGGTGTAACCCCCCTGCACTCCCCCACGTGGAGGAGTGTACATTATTCTGGGGTGTAAATTCTTCATGGGGTATAAACATGGCTAAAAACAGAGACCTTTGAATCAGGAAGATAATCAAGCTCCACAACCAACAATGTCCCATTTGGAGACTAATCTCAACAACTCCACCACTGTTGTATATGTTGGACTATGATCCTTCTTGAACCTGTAAAATTTATCATCTTCATCTTCATGCTTGAATACCAACTAAAACTGATCAGGAAATCAATTTCTCCCTGGTTACTCCCTTTGTTAACATGTCTACAGGATTTTGGCTAGTGTGTATATTTTCCAACTTCAAATGTCTATCTTCCAAGATGGATCGTATGAAATGGTACTTGAGTTGTATATCCTTAGTCTTAGAATGGAAGGTTGATTTCTTTGCAAGATGAATGGCACTCTCACTGTCACATTAAAACCTGTTATTCTCCTTCTTCTTTCCCAATTCCTCCATAAACCTCTGTAACCGAATCATCTTTTTACTAGCCTATGTAGAAACAACATACTCTGCCTATGTTGTTGAAAGTGAAACAACCTTTTGCAGTTTATAATCCAACTTATTGTTGTTCCACCTATAGTAAAAACATACCCTGTGGTGCTCCTCCTACTATCTTTATCACCTTCCATATCTAAATCAACATATCCATGTAGAATAGTGTTTGAACCTCCAAAACATAATGCATGAGTAGCAGTACCTCTCAAATATCTGAGAATCCACTTTACTTCCTCCCAATGTTATTTACCTGGATTGTTCATATACCTGCTCACAAATCCCATTTCATGTGCAATATCTGGTCATGTGCAAACCATCACATGCATCAAGCTACCAACTGTTGGTGAATAAGGGACCCTGTACATGTATTATATCTCCTCCTGTGTCTTAGGACACATTTCCTTAGTTAATTTGAAATGGCCGGCCAAAGGTGTACTAATTGGTTTTTCATTCTTTATTCTAAACCTCTCCAACGCCTTCTCTATGTACTCACCCTAAGACAATGTCAATTTGAGATTTTTCCTGTCTCTTGTTATTCTCATACCAAGGATTTTCTTTGCAGCGTCCAAATCCTTCATTGCAAATGAATGAGGTAATTTATTCTTGAGCACATTTATATTCTGCATATCAAACCCTGCAACAAGCATGTCATCTACATACAATAGAAAGATAATATAGCTTCCATTTTCTTGTCTTTTAAAATAAACACAGTGATCAAAATGACATCTACTATAACCTTGTTCTGTCATAAACCTGTCAAAATTCAAATACCGCTACCTTGGAGCTTTCTTTATGCCATACAAGCTCTTCTTCAACCTGCATACAAAATTCTCCTTTCCTTTGACCTCATACCCCTGTGGTTGCTGCATATAAATCTCTTCCTCGAAATCCACATGGAGAAAAGTTGTTTTTACATCCAACTGTTCAAGATGCAAATATTATACTGCCACAAGACTTAAAATAGTCCTAATTGAAGTCATTTTAACAACGTGAAAACTATTTCATGAAAATCTATACCTTTATTTTGTGAAAACCCCTTTACAACAAGTCTAGCCTTGTACCACTTTTTGCCTCCATCTTCTTCCTTCAACTTGTAAACCCATTTATTTTGTAATGCTCTTTTTTCTGCAGGAAACTGAACCAAATATCAAGTCTAGTTATTTACCAGGGAATCCATTTCCTCTTTCATTCCTTGCTCCCACTTATTTTTAGTGTCTACCTGCATTGCCTCGTCATAACATTCTGGTTCACCAGAATCAGTCAATAATAAATAATACAATGAAGGAGAGTATCGTTCGGTTATCTACTTAACCCGGTAGATCTTCTAACAACACTTGCAGGAGTTTGAGGTACATGTTGCTCCTGTTGTTGTACATTTTGATTTTATGGTACCTTTGGAATTTCTTTTTCAGTAATCTCATCAAGCACTCTGTATTCTGGTTTTTCTTTTTCTTGTATCTTTCCTTGCAACTGATCTTTGTACATGACCTTCTCATTGAATATGACATCTCTACTCCTAATGCTTTTTTATTTTCATAATCCCATAAGAGATAACCAAAATCATTAACACTATATCCAATAAAGGTACACTTCTTGGATTTTTCCTCAAGCTTTGCTCTACTTTCTTTATCAATATGGACAAATGCTTCACAACCAAAAATATTCAAAAAAAAATAGTTTACCTTTTTACCTTTCCATGCCTCCTCTAGAATTCCACCGTCCAAAGAGATTGAAGTTCCTATGTTTATTAAGTAAACAAAAGTATCTACAACATCTTCCCAGAACTGTAAGGGAAAACCAGCATGCAATCCGATACTCCTTGCATGCTCCATGATTGTCCTATTCATCCTTTCTGACACACCATTTTCTTGTGGTGTTCCTAGAACTGTCTTATCTCTACGAATCCCCTGGTATGAAAACTAATCATCAAAATACTTGCTTCAATATTCACCGCCATTGTCTAATCTAAGACACTTCAACCTTTTTCATGTCTCATTTGCAACCAAAGCTTTCCATTTCTTAAAAGTATCAAAAACATCATATTTTTGTCGAATGCAATAAACCAAAGTTTTTCTAGTTGCATCATCAATAAAAGTAACATAATAATGAGAGCCACCAAGAGATGATACCTGAGATGGTCCCCATAAATTTGTATGCACAAGATCTAACCTTTCGCTCTTCTTTTATTTTCTGACTCTGAGAAATCTCACTCTCTTCTGTTTTCCATAAACACAATGTTCACAGATATCCAAATCAATTTGTTTAAGATCTGGCAACAAATTTATTTTGTGAAGTATATGCATCCCCTTCTTACTCATTTGTCCAAGCCTATGATGCCACAGTGTTGTATCCAGTACATAAATACAATGTACCTACCTTCTCTCCTTTTTCTATCACCAATGATCCTTTGGTGACCTTTCACACCTTATCTATAAATATGGATATACAACCTTCACTTTCCAACTACCCTGTTGAAATTATATTTTTCCTTAGATATGGAACATATATTACCTCTTTCAACAACCATTGGTTTCCATTCCTTT
>ML794499.1:84902-120009 GCA_009831015.1 Picea engelmannii
CAGCACTCTATCTTTCCAAGTCTGGATTTGGATCTGCCCTTCCTAGAAATTCCACAGTTCCCTGAGCCCTTTCCTCTATCCTTTTGTCTTCCCCTTTTCTCCATGTTCAATGCATTACCTGATGTATCACCTGTGCTTTTCCTTCACATTTCCTCACTAAGGATAACACCAACAACATCATTAAATTTTAAAGTATTTGAACCAAAGACAGAGTTACTTACATCCATGACCAAGTTGTTCCATCTTTCTGGCAATGAGCACAAGATTAGAAGAGCCCTGACCTCATCATCAAAGTCCACTTTTACAGAACTTAGTTGATTAGTAACCGTATTAAATTCATTTATGATCTGCAACAGACCCACCTTTTGACATCTTCATATTAAATAATCTCTTCATTAGAAATACCTTATTGGATGCCGAGGGTCTTTCATACAATTTGGCCAATGCATCCATCAAACCCTTCATTGTCTTTTCTTTGTAAATATTGAAAGCCACCGACGTTGCCAGGCTCAGCCATATCGTTCCTAGAGCCTTCCTGTCAAGAATATCCCATTCTTCATCCTTCATGGTTGTCGGCTTATTTTCTACTCCACCCAATGGTAGGAATAGATCCTTCTTATATAAATAATCTTCCATCTGCATCTTCCATAACTCGTAGTTTTGACCGTTGAATTTCTCGACCCTAAACTTTCCATCTTTCGACATTGCTCCCACTCGAACCAGGAACCCTCTTTTCCTGTGAGTTACCTTTCGCTCTGATACCAGTTCTTAGAAAAACAGGACCGCGGAGCAATAAAATAAAACAAATGCGGAAACAAAACATAGAATATACACAATATAAGAGAGATACATATTTACGTGGTTCACCCAGTGTGGGCTACGTCCACCAGAGAAATTGTCAGGTCCTTCCTTTATTATTATCCAGCAAATGAAGGGATACAACCTACAACAAAACCCGCTATAACTTCCTCTTCTTTCTCTCATAGTCTCCTCTCTCAGAATACAATATTCGCCATCAATCATAGCCGCAATACATTTTCCTCATAAAAGAGGGTTGCCTTCTAGGGAAAAAAACCCTAACATAATCTCTACCATTAGATCTGCGACCTTATAATGAACGGTCTAGATTTATAATGAAATTACAATATACATTTACAAGGCAATTTTTCCTTCGGGGGCTTCACCCCCGAACCCCCGCTGGGGGCCCACCTGCCCCCAGACCCCCCAGCCAGGGGGATAGCCCCCCCGGACCCCGCAGAGGGAGTACCCCCCCTCTACACTCCCCCGCATGGAAGAGTGTACATACTTTTGGGGTGTAAATACTTCATGGGGTATAAACACAGCTGAAAGTAAAAGACCTCTGAATCAGGAAGATAATCAGGCTCCACAACCAACAAGTTCTTCAACGAACTTAATATCCTTATGGCTATGCTCCCTTCTAATGGTTAGACTGAATGAAGGAGGTGTGGGCCCATAACCTGTTAGAATATGATGGATGTGCTCATTTTATCATAGACAATATCATTATTTTCACCCAACCATAGGCCGAAGCCACCCTCTGAGCACCTTAGCCTTGACAGAGAACCATTACGGAAGAAAACCCTAGGTTAAATATCCAAACAAAGGGTGGCACACCTTTCTCCAAGGATAGCGCACCAGGAAAGAGATAATCAAAGATTCCAAACCATAACCAAGAGATAGTCCAAGCCAAAACCAAAATCTGCTAGCTGCAACAGCTAAAACGGCAGCTCTCCTCCAAACTTGCACACAAACTGGCCAACTGCAATGCACAGAAGTGTTGCTTCCGCAGTTCTCAGAATGCCTGCCAGAATGAAGACTGTCCTCGTCTATTTATACTAAATCTGGCAAACTTCCTGGGCCGACTTCTCATTCTGGGTACTAATTCTTTAGTATATATTATTTCCTTTAGTCGAATTCTTCTCTTAGAGGCTAATAACCTAATACAAGTCATTCCCTTGAGACGACTTGTCTTCTAGGGTTATTAACCAATTCATTAGGGTTTCTTATTGCTTCTCAAAATATTTTTTTCTCGTCAGGTTTACACGTGGAGGTAAATACCTCCCGCAACTACCATAATATCAACAGTGAACATGGCCATCTTCAAGGTTTGAAAGGCCTGAGCAGCTACTGGAGTCCAAGTGAAAGAATTATTTTTAAGGAGTGCAATGAGAGGTGCCACAATATTTCCATAATTCTTAACAAACTTGCGATAATAACATGTTAAGCCCAGAAATCCATGCAAGCTTTTGAGAGTCTTTGGGTGAGGCTAGTCTTGTATAGCTTCAACCTTTTTAGGATCCACCATGATGTCGTCCTTGCCAACAAGATGACCCAAGTACTCGGCTTCTGAGGCACCAAAAGAACATTTAGATTTTTTTCAGGAAAAGTTGGTGCTGAGAGAGTAGATGGAGAACTCGATCCACATGAGCAAGATGGTATGTCCAGGTTTTTCTATAGATGAGGATATCATCAAAGAAAACTAAGAGAAAATGACAGATAAAATGACGGAATACATGGTTCATGAGGCTTTGGAAGGTGGAGGGGGCATTACACAAGTCAAAGGGCATGAAAAAAAAATCATAGTGGCCCTCATGAGTTCTAAAGGCAGTCTTAGGAATGTCTACCTCTTTCATACGGATCTAGTGGTAGCCAGAATGAAGATCAAGTTTAGTAAAGAACTGGGTGCCACTCAATTCATCCAAGAGGTCATCAATGACAGGAATGGGAAATCTGTCTTTAATGGTGAGTTTGTTGAGGGCACGAAAGTTAGGAACATGCACCAAGAACCTTCTTTCTTCAGGACCATGATCATGGGAGAAGAGTAGGGGCTCGTACTAGGGCGGATAACACCTGCGTTAAGTAGTTCTTGAACCATTTTCTCAATTTCATTTTTTTGGGAAAAGGGGTGGAGATAGGGACGAATATTGGGAGGAAGGCTTCCTGGTACAAGGGGAATAGAATGATCATGAACACCACAGGAAGGAGGGAGTCCCTAGAGAGTGGAAAAGACCAGTTGATATTTAGAGAGGATGGATTGGAGGTCTTGCGGCACAGAGGGTGTCTCAATTGCTTGTATGGCATGGAGTTGGGCAATAACACCAGAATGGCCTTTTTTGAGCAGTTTTTCCATGCGATGGGAACTAATGATCTCAGGTGAACTAGTGGTGATGCCTTGGAACTTATATTGTTGGCCCTCCTGTTCGAATTTTATGGTCAATTCCTTAAAATCCATGAGAATGGGACCCAAAGTCCTTAGCTAGTCTACACCTAGCACAATGTCACAACTGCCCATGTTGATAGCAAACATATGAGATTTCAGGTGGTAGTCACCAATTTGGAGATGCACATTTTCACAATTCCCTCCACATTTCATGGAGCCGCCATTAGCAATCATGATTTGGAAATTATTGACAGCATGGATATAGCAATGGGTTTCTTGGGCAATGCGGCGATGAATAAAATTATGGGTTCTTCCACTATCAACTAGAATGATGACCTTCCTATGCTTGGTGTAACCAATTAGCTTAAGGGTTTGGGGAGCAGAGAAGCCAGTGAGATAATTTAGGGAAATGACCGGTTCTACTTCAGGAGGGTCTGAGGGAGGGGTTATATCAGTGGGTTCAGGTGACTCAGACATAAGGGGAGTTTCAACATCCTCTTCCGAAATATCCTCCGAGATGGCCATAAAAATATTTTGTTCCTTACACATGTGGCCCGGAAAATATTTGTCATCATAATTATAACAAAGGCCTTTGAGTTGGCATTCAGGAATTTCATTCCTGGTCAATTTTTGGATCTTTAGTGGAGCAGAAGGAGTAGTGGGATTTATTGGTTTAGTGCGAGGAATAAAGGGGGGTTTCCGGTTTTGAGAAGAGACAACATGTTGTTCTTCCTTAGCTCTTTTAGTATCCTCCACCCAAATATGAGGCTGAGCCATGAGAACATGGGCACGAATCTCATCCTTAAGGCCACTGATAAAAAATTCTTGGAAAAAATAATCTGACATGCCCTCTGTACGAAAAGCCAATCGCTCAAAAGCAGCTATAAAGTTTTCCATTGTTCCAGATTGTTTCAACTTTGTCAAATGGCCTAAATGGTTGGTGTCAGTGTCAAAGCATTCATAAATCTCTGCCACAAAGTGTGTCCAAGCAATATACTCTTGATGGGAAGTTTTTCTCCATTTCCACCATTGCCAACGTTATTGATCTAGATGGAGAACACCATATCGGATTTTGGCCAAATCATATGTAATGTCATCCCGCGGAATGCGTAGGTCACGTTGAAAGTGATGGGGCTGAAAAGTATGGGAATGAGAGGAAGTTTTAGCTTTGGTATGAAAAGGTGGGTCGGATAAAGGGGGATCTGCAGGGATATGCAGCTTGGTGCAGATCATCAAAACGACAGATTCAAGCTAGGTAGTCATGTCTTGTTTGACGTATTCTTTGAGTTTGATGATTGATGTGGCAATGGAAGAGTGCATGTTTTGATTGATGGTGGTAATATTGGAACTGAGATGTCTCACTTCTTGTTGGGTATATGTGAAATTATATTGCAAGGTATTGAAGCAAGTGTTGGTGTCTAAAGATGTCCTAAAAACAACCTTAGTTTAACATTAATTTATCAACCCGGAGATTCCTCTTTTATCTCAAGAATATCAGCAAAGTCTATGCAGGTAGCCTAAAATCATGTAGCTAAACAAAATATGAGTTCATCAACAATCAAGTTCCTCAACCATTCACCAAAGATTCTAAGAACTAAATGGAATTGAAATCTGATTACTAAGATGTTGTAAAATGGAAAGGAACTAATTAATCTATTGAATTCACTTAACTAGAAAGAAGTAATTAAATCTAAGTAAGGACTTGCAAAATTAACTATCAATTATCAATTTTGATTACTGGTAAGGAAATAGCGAATTACTCTATCTATGGAAAGAAACAACAATTATAATCTAATCAGAAAGGACAGTTAAAGTAACTTATGTCGAAAGGAACAACTATTGTAACTTTAACCGAAAGGAACAACTATTGTAACTTTAACCGAAAGGAAAAGGAACAGCATGGATGAAAATGTGAGGAACTGTCAAGCAATAACTTTAGAAATGGAAATCATAACGACAATCATTAATAACTAATGGAAATGTCTATCTTCTATATGCAAACAATCATAAAATCATTAACACACTTATGCATTTATCCTTGGCTATTGTAAAAGAGATCTGAATCACAAAATAGAAATCAAACTTTGAACTGATACAATTACAGAACGAGATAGTATCTCCTTCAAACTGGGCCCTCAGTCTTCAGAAGTACTACTACGAGAAACTCAGAGCACAGAAATGATAAAAACACTCAAAACTTTCATTGATTCCATGGCTGGTAAAACATTTACAAAAACTGCTTGTGCAGAACAATTCTGAATCTAAATACTTGAATGTGTTTTTTTCTCCCTTTTTCTGGATCTATTACCCTCTTATATATTACAATAGTTTGGGTAAATCAAGCTATCCTGAGGATCGAAAGATCCTCAGGATTGATTTACTATTATAAAGTTACAAGATAGACAATGCATTATTTTCAAAACTGCTTTGCGCCTAAAAAGTCTTCAACCTCCAATAGCTTGCGCATAGCCAAAATCTCTTTGGTTATCTTTGACAGTTATTTATCCAATTCTGCAACAAAATCAAACCATTCCAATCATAAATTAGAATCTATTTAATAAAACTTTAATAACAACCCTAAGAGACATATTAATCGTATTATTTCCTATCTATCCCTAACTATCTAAAGAATCAATCAAAATCATATCATGAACTGTGGGAAAAAGGAAGATATTTATGCCTTTTTCGTAACCCAACATACCACCCAGCTTACCTTCTTGCATGTCCTCATGCAAGCTAGAGTCTTTCATGTAAACCAGTTATACTGTAGGGAGGAAAATTTGGTTCACCAGGTCTCCTGAAACCATGGTTTCTTTTGATTTCGTCAAAAGCGGCATCCTGTCTCTTTTTATTAATTTGATAATCCTTCTGGTAAACTTCTGGAGGAAACTAGAGGAGAGGGGGGTTATACCTGCATCCCATACAAGTAGGTCCTTCCTCCTGAATTAGTCTAGAATAAATTTCCACTCTGAAGGTTGCTACAAATAAATTCCTATATCCAAAGGGCTCTCTACTTTTAACCTCATCGGAGGATACATCCCATCTTATCTTGGAAGAAGCAAGAGCTTCTTCCTTGAATTCTCCAAAATATGCAATACCTGAGTGGATGACATGTAAATGGATAGGAGCCAATGAGTCCACAACCCCTACCCTTTTCATGAAGGTCTTGTGTCGCATGATGGTTGGGAATGATTTTGGAGGCTCTCCTCTAATCCAAAGATCTAAACCAGTTTCCCTATTTATGAACATTTTGTGAGCCTTACCCCATCTGACCTAGTTCCTAGTAAAGGATAGGAATGCCTGGAATTGTATGTCCCCTATGAAGAGGCCAGGTTTGTCTCCTCTAACTTCTTCCAAAATGAGATTATGGAAATATAATTCACACAGAAGGTATTGTACCTTCTCTTCCTGATCTTTGAAACATGAAATAAATTATGGAACAATGGAAAATGAAATGGGTTTACCTTCTCCAATGGCCTTCACTTTCAACAATAGATACCGTTCCAGCAAGAATAAAACATAATTAGTGGCAGGGGCTCTGCAATTGATGGCATCAGAGTAGACATCACATATGTTTTTGATTTGCTCCAAAGATTTTTCCAATTGGGTTTGCACCTTTTTTATCTTCTCTTGGGCTATGGTAAGCGCAGCATAAATCTCACCCTATGTTGTTGTCATGTTCTTCAATTCTTTAACAACCCTTTGATATTCAGTCCTATTTACCATTTCGTGTTGGTGTTGGACCAATGCTTGTTTTGCTTGTGTAATTTATTCTTTTAGTCTATTGATGATGACACTCTGTGCTTGAGATTGAGATGCTTGGTGCTCTTCCATAACACTCATCTCTTCCCTGGATTGAATCAATGCTTGTTGGGCTTGTCCCAATTCTTCTTTTAGCTTATGAATGATGGCACCCTGTGCCTGAGATTGGGATACTTTATATTCATTCATTTCTTCTCTAGAGAGAATTAATGCTTGTTGGGGCTATGCAAGCTCTGCTTCCAGTCTATTCATGATAGTACTCTATTCTTGGGACTGCTCTGTTATTGTCAGTAATTCACCTCTGTTTTGAATCAGGGTTTGTTGAGACTACGGTAGTTCTTCCTCCAGTCTCCTAATAGTATCATTCTGCTCAAAAATTTGATTTTTTTCCTCTAAAATTACAGTGTTTATCTGTATCCCTACGGAAGTTCTACTAGTTGCTTTCTTAGGAAGAGGATTTCTTCCTTGCATTCTGCCCTTTTTGTTTTTATTTCTTCTGTGGATATTATCTACTAGTTCTAACTATTTCCTCAATTCCTTGATAATCTCCTTGAGTTTTCCCACCTTCTGCTTTAATACCACAGCCCTCTTAGCCTTTTTCTTCAACAATTTGTTTTCTTTCTTTAATTTCCTAATTTGTTTCTGGCTTTTGGCTGATTTTTGTTTATGAGGGATCTCGAGGTCTTCTTCATTTCATACAGTAGATGGTTGTCCCTCTGTTCCTTCCGAGTGCTCTGGTTGTCCAAGAGGGTCTCCTGTTTCAAAAAGAAATTCCTCTTGTGTTGTGTCATCTGGAAAAGACATTTCAATGTCAAGAAAGTCTTCAGCTGGTTTTAAAGAGGAGGTTGGTTCTGGTTCTTTTTCCAGATTATGTTCATCTCTGTCAGTTAAGGTTCCTAAATTCCCAAAAACCTGAGCTATTTCTATCTCATAGCTCTTCAAAAAGTGTCTTGTCAAGTGCTCTGTTGCAGGTTGGGTGTCCCCCTGATTATCCTTTTGTGTTGTCTTCTCTGCTTGCTCAATTGCTTGAACATTTTCTTGTAAAGGCTATTCTATGAAATTCTAAAGTTCTTCTGTTGCATCCTGAATTGCTTCAGTTTTTTCCTGAGTTTGTTTGCTTCTCCTCCTTGTCCTAGGGGGGGATCTAAGAGAAACCATTGTTCTCTTCTTTCTTTTTGTTAATKCTTTTGTCTGTGAGGTTTGGGCCTCAGTGATTTGAGMTGATTCTGCTTCTACTTCGGTTTGAGGTGGTGGAATTTCTCTTTGGGTGGTGGTCGCCTCCTCTGGTTGTGGAGGTCTATTGGCCTCAATCAGATTCTTCGAAGTCAACTGAGTTTGACTCAATGATTTATCCACTATTAKTTTTACTAATCTGTGGTGGCTAATGACAGTAACAGGACCCTTGGACTTTTGTGTTCTTAAGGCAACTTCATGTAGTATGGTATGCAGAAAGAAAGGTAGATTATGTACTAACCATTGCTTCAAGGCTGCTAGCAATTTGAGATGGCGAGGTCGAATTACATCGTATCGTCCATCGCGGGTGATGTACCGCTGAACTATCCCCACCAATTCCTTCCACGGTTCACTGAGGGTACTGGGATTAAATCCCTTTCCTTTTTTATCCAATTCTTCCCCAAGTTCTCTGAAATATTCCACGGCTTCCCTCAGCTTTGTGTATTTCCATGTCCACTGAATTATTGTGTTATGGAGGCCTGTGAATTCCGCTACGATTTCCGGGGTAACCGAGATTTGTATGCCTTGCACCGTAGAGATTTCTCCTTGTAGGTTTTGAAAGAATTCAAGCGTGACGTTTGTGTCATACCCTTGTAAGAGGATGAAGTACTCAGTTCACCCTAGGCGATGTAGGATTTCTCTTACCTGTTCTGTAGCCTGGAGTAATGTCGGCTCTCTGCGCACACTTCTTCCACCCATATTTCTGTGAGAAAGAAAGAACGACTATCGTTCCTATTTACAAATTCGATTAGACCATATTTGGAGAAGCAGATGCCAAAAATGGAAAATATCAGTAACAACGAATGTATAAAGATGTGGGTTTTGTATTTGTTGCAATCATTACAGCTAGTCGGGAAGTGTGTCGAGCATCCCCCTCATTAATGTAGAGGTCATCCTCAACCGTCAGCGTAGGCAGAAGCAATGGGTGCAGTTATTTTCAGGTGAGAGGTAATGATTGCATTGTCGCCGCTAGTAGGGGCTAACCATATATAATTTTCAAAAAGACACATGCCACCAAAAATCATTTAAACAATAGTCGTTTGATGTGTGGAATTTGTAAAGTTATTACACCTATGTGCAAAAAAATGATTTATGGAGAAAATCAATCAAAAATAATTTAAATCTGTTCATATTTTTTTTAATAGTCCACATAACATAATATTGTTACCTTTCCGGGTGATTGAGTATAACTGATATGATAGCCTCATTATTTGAGTAAAGAAGATCTAGAGACACGTTGAAACTTGGTATTTTGGGATAATTTTCCATACCACAGGCAGAGTCACTGATGCCCATAGGCGTCTATAGCCTTGGCAGGGTTTCCTTTTAACCCTTAGATGAGTCTGTATCCTTAATACACATGCGAATCATCTTTTTCCAAAAATACCATTATTCTAGTTTGGTAGCCAGATGATGATAATGCCACTCACTAGATTATAACTTAAGTGAACAGGCCAGCACATTATGAGACCTCTTATCCTTTGACAAAATAAAATGTCAAAGGCCATTGCCCTGGTGTGGTAGCCATAGTGGGAATGTCACTTAGGTTAGTATCCTATGATCGTGGTAGGTTGGCTCGTGATGAGACCCCCCGTTCTTTATGAAAAAGGTTTTTGTTGTGTATCTTTATTTATTTGTATCTTTTCTTAATAAATATTTGAATTGTCTTTTCCTAAGAAGACCATTATCCTGGTTTGGTAGCCAGATGATGATAATTCCACTCACTAGATTATAACTTAAGAGAACAAGCCAGCTCGTGATGAGACCTCTTATCCTTTGACAAAAGAAAATGTCAAAGGACATTGCCCTGGTGTGGTAGCCATAGTGGGAATGTCACTTAGGTTAGTATCCTATGATCGTGGTAGGTTGGCTCGTGATGAGACCCCCCATTCTTTATGGGAAAATTTTATTATATATATATATATATATATATATATGTATGTATGTATGTATGTACGTATGTATTTTTTTATTATATTTTTTTTTTTGTAAGGGAGGCTCATCTACTCCTTAAGAGTAAGGGATGGTATAAGGAAGTGTAAATATGCCAAGTAAAAGTGTGCTGAAGACTCCTTATAATATAGAGGCAGAATATCATTCAGGTATATTTGTATATAAGGGAAAGAAACAACTTATGGTGGCGATTGATTATGAACGAGGTTTAAGATATTTGAGAGAGATTATTCCACGAACAAAAAAAAAGTGATAAGGTGTGAGGAACTATCCACAAAATAATGACAAATCATTGTAATGATAATGAGAAACAGTGCTGGTGAAAATTATTTGTTGAAATCTGCACTTACATAGGAATGGCTAGTGTTTGAATGGAAAGAAGGGAACGGCAATCGCGCGAAAAGGAACAGAAGTTGTTCTATTCAAAAGGAACAGCAGGTACGCAAAAAGGGAACAGCAGTTGTTCCATTCAAAAAGGAACAGCAGGTGCGCGAAAAGGGAACAACAGTTATTCCGTTCAAAAAGGAACAGTAGGCGCACGAGAAAGGAATAGCAGTTGCGCGAAAAGGAACAGCAGTTGTTCCATTCAAAAGGGAAAGCTGGTGCACAGAAAGGGAACAACAGTTGTTTCATTCAAAAAGGAATAGCAGGTGTGCGAGAAAGGAACAGCAGTTGTTATGTTCAAAAGGGAAAGCAGGTGCATGAAAAGGGAACAACAGTTGTTCCATTCAAAAAGGAAAAGCAGGCGTGCAAGAAAGGAACAGCATTGTCATGAACATGTAAAAGACAAAGTCCATGTGATAAAACAAAACGGGAGTATGGAATAGAAGAAGGTGCTAATTGTAGTTATCTGTCCTGATTCTTGTTTCCTAGATGACTTTTTATAAAACAAAGAAAAACTAACCACTCAGTTGGAAAACTATGTACAGTATAAACAAAATACATCGTTTATGGAGTTGGGGTGGCTGGGTTACCTTCCCATCCAGCCAAAATATGCACCGTAGGGTCTTTACTTACTTCTTGATAGAAAGAATCTTTTGAAGGTGGCTGGTGGTAAAGTCACAGTTGGTGTACATTGACCAGAAAGGGTGATCCAGACCCATCGATGGTGCTCAAAGTAACCATTCCATTATCATGGACTTCATTAATTTCATATGGCCCTAGCCATCGTGTCTGTAATTTCCCAGGAAAGTCCTGAAATATGGAATCATAGAGGAGTGCCCAGTCGCCTTTCTTGAATGATTTCTTCTTGATATGCTTGTCATGCCAGGTTTCTCTCTGTTGTTGGATAACAGTTGTGCGCTCCACAACAAACAAGTGTGCTTCATCCAATTCGTTGAGTTGCTGAAGGCGTCATTTATGTGCTTCTGTAAGATTTAGTCCAATTTCCTGGGCCATTCTTAGGGTCTTGATCTTGAATTCTATTGGGAAGATGGGTTATTTACCATAGAATATATTGTAAGGAGAGTATCCAATGGTGTTATTCCAGGTTGTACGATAATCCCATAAGTCATTTAGGAGCTCAGTAGCCCAATTCTGTCAGTTTGTTGAGACAGTCTTCGTCAGAATTGCCTCTAGGACCTTATTGGTGCTTTCTACTTGTCTGTTTGCTTATGGGTGGTATGGAGAAGTAACTCTGTGCTTAATGTGATAGATGTCCAGGGTGGCGGTGATTCTATGGCCTATAAATTGTGACCCTCCATCAGTAATTATTTCTCTGGGTAGTCCATACCGTACAAACAATTTGAAAAGGAATTTGATGACTACTTCTGTTGCATTTGGTAAAGCTTTCGCCTCTACCCATTTGGTCATGTAGTCCATTGCAATGAGAATATAGGCCTTTTGATTTGACTTTGGATTAAAGGGGTCGACGAAGTCCAGCGCCCATCTTTCAAATGGTTCTATGACTAGTTGTGTTTTCAAGGGCATTTCATCAACCTGGCCTGGTTTCCCCATCCACTGACAGTTGTCGCATGTCTAGAAATATTTTTTGGCATCTCTGAATATTGAGGGCCAATAATAGCCCATCTGTAAGATTTTGTGTCCAGTCCTACGGTCTACAAAATTCCCCCCACAGGGCTCGTCATGTCCTTCTTTAAGTATGTCATAGATTTCGTCCTCTCGTATGCATCGCCGGATCTGGAGATCAGCTCCTGTGTGGAAAAGATATCCACTGATCCAAGTGAATCGTGCACTACGTTGGACGATCAGTCATATTTCCTTTGATGATAAATGTGTCGGTAATCTTACCGCTACTAGATAGTTTGCTACATCAGCGTACCAAGGTGGTTTTGTGTCGACAGCAAATAGATGTTTGTCTGGGAATTGGTCCTCAATTGTTAATGAGTCGTCTCTTTTTGGGATGCGGGACAGGAAGTCTGCAACAAGATTTTCTCTCCTAGTTCGATCTTTTATGGTGATATCAAATTCCTGCAATAATAACAACCATCGAGTGACTCACCCATTAGTAATTGGTTTATTAGCTAGATATCTAATGGCAGAATGATCAGTATATAGGATAACTGGATAGCCTGTTATATAATGACGAAATTTATTGATGGCATGTATAACAGATAAGAACTCTTTCTCTGTTACTGTATAATTAAGTTCGGCTGGAGTTAGATTCTTGTTAATGAAATAAATGGTGTAGGGTTTCTTTTCTTCTTCCTGTCCCAGAACAGCGCCTATGGCAATGTCTGAGGCGTCGGTGGAAATTTGAAATGGTATTTTCCAATTAGGTCCTCTCAACACTGGCACTGTTGAGATCAGTTTCTTGAGTCCTACAAAAGCCACATCACATTTGTCAGACCATTGAAATTCTACATTACCTGTAAAACCATGTAAAGGCACAACGGTTTTTGAAAAAATTGGCATAAATCTGCGATAGTATCCTGAAGCACCAAGGAAACTATGTACCTCAGTTTGTGTGTGTGGAGTAGGTAGATTAAGAATTACCTCAATTTTTTTTGGGTCTACTCTAATTCCATCTACAGAAATGTAATTCCCTAATACCACACCTTCTGTCATCATCATGTAACATTTTTTGTGGCTTAAACATAACCTGGTAGCGATGCATCGTTCCAATACCTTCTCCAGATTATTCAAGGCTTGATCGAAGTCGTCATCGTACGGGGTGAAATCATCCATGTAGACTTCAAGCCCTTCGCTAATCAGATCATTGAATATGCTCAGAATGGCCCTTTGGAATGTAGTTGGGGCGTTACAAAGTCCGAAGGGCAATACTTTGTAGGCAAAGGTACCCCAGGGACATGTGAATGTCGTTTTATCCTGATCTTCTGGGATAATCTAGATCTGATTGTAGTCGCTGAAACCGTCTAGGAAAGAGAAGAATTTCTTCCCTGCCAAGGTATCCAGGACCTGATCAATGAAAGGTAATGGAAAATGATCTTTTTGAGTAGCTTTGTTTAGTTCCCTATAATCAACGCAGATTCGCCACTTCCCATTTTTCTTTGGGAGGATGACTAATGGGGAAACCCATCGACTATCTGAGATAGGGTATATAAAATCTACATCCAACATCTTTTGTAGCTCTTCTTTAACAATATCTCTGAGGTGGGGGTTTAGTCTTCTTTGCAGTTGTCATATAGGTAGGACGTCTTTCTCAATATAAATGTGGTGTGTGTAGAGTTGTGGATCAATACCTTTCATATTAGAGTACTCCCAGGCAAAAGCTTGCTGGTATTTAGAGAGAGTTTGGATTAGCTTTTGTTGTTGTTGCTCTTCTAGGTTGGTATTAATGTTCAGAGACTTTCCTAGTGCGATCTCAATGGATTTGTTGTTGTGAACAGCGGTAGTCAGAATTTGTTGTTCCATTAAATCTTCCAGCGGGTCTCCCTGTGATTCACAGTCGAGAACAGCTTGGAGCATCTGGCATGTTGGGTTACTTAAAATGGTTGGGTTGCTAATAAACCCACTGGTTACATCATCCTCTATTTGATTTGTGTGCTTTAGGGCTTCTTCCATCGTTAGTGGGGCATGTAGATCCTTCTTGGGATATCATGGTGGTGGCAATTGCGGTTGTACGATCGTTGGACTAGGTTTGGATGGAGGATATAAGATGAGATTCCTTGTAACCCATCCTCTAGCAATTGTCATTGTACCCGATCGGCAGCCTATGTACGCATCAGCTGTCATGAGCCATGGTCTGCCCAATATCAATGGATGCCCTTCAAGTCCACTTTTTGGGTTGATGATGAGAAAATCTGTGGGATATTCCCAAGAATCAACTGAAATAGCTATATCATGTAGTGTGTCGAGTGGTTTGACCACTGATCGATCGTCCAATTGCAACATAATCGGGGTTGGGTCGAAAGAGTGAAGACCCAGGGCATTGCAGGTTTCCATAGTTAGAATATTGATGGCCTCCCCCAAATCAACAAGGGTATTTGGAAAGGAACAGCCCTGAATCTGAAATGTTACTATGGGGTTCCCTGGATCTGCATATTTAAATGGTGTTTCTCTACCCAAAATTAGATCAGATAAGGCTCCCACTACATGAATTGTTGATGATGAATTTTTTGTTTTTCTGACGGGCTTCCTCCCACATAGCTCCTTGATTGTCTTTGCGTAGATCGGTATGTCTTGCAGGGCTTGCAGGAGTGGAATTTTGATGTATAAATTCCTGAGTTCCCCTAACATGTCGAAGTTAGGATATACGATGGGTTTCGCTATCATCAGTCTTTCGAGGAATGGAGGGGAGGGAATTGCATCCTTATCAAAGTCTTGTGATTCGACTGTGTTCCTCCCTTGCCTGATTTCTTCTTTTATTACCACAGTCGAGGGTGTTATTGTTGGTTGTTTTTCATTCCACTGTTCTTGGGGAACGTCATTTTATTCAGGAGAGATGATGCACCCCGATCTTAACTGAAGTTCATTGCACCCTACTGGATTGATTTCCTTCTCCACTTTCCATAATATGGATGAGTTGAGCTGGTCTGTTATTGGGATTCGGGTGGGGTTGGGCAGGTAATTGAGGGTGAAATTGTGATTGGGGCAATGAGAGTGGAGTTTGTAATGGAGGTTGGGTTTGAGAGGTCATTCCCATAGGTTGGTTATTCATCCCCATGGGGCGCTGCCAGTTCTATTTCCAATTTGGGTTTTGGGCAGTCGAGTTAGACCATTGTGGAGGGTAGGCATTATTCGAATTTTGCCAGGATGAGGTGGGGTATTGTGAATTTGGCCAATTGGAACTTGTAGTTGGTTGATTGTGTCAGTTGGGGTTTGTGGCAGGTTGGTTTGGCCAGGTAGGAATTGCAGGTGGGTACTTTTGGGGCTGCCAGTTCTGATTAGTAAATGGTTGACCCTGCCATGTACTACCAAAATTCTGTTGTTGATTATACTGTCCAGGATTCTGTTGTTGATTGTATTGTCCAAGAAAGAAAGAGGAAGGGTCCTGAAATGTATTTTGAGGCCGAGACTACCACTGATGGCACTGAGCCATCAGATATAATGGTTATGTTTCCTCTTCTACTTCTTTGAATACATCTTTCAATCCAGGGATTGATGGGCATTCATCTGTGTCGTGATCCTTAGTGAAAATAGCGCAAACCCAAACTATATCCAAGGGGCATTCCCTTGGACCATGTTTCTTTCTACATCTGTGGAAAAATATAGCCAAGGTTTTCTCTGCCTCTACCTTTTTTTGTTTGGCCTGCAATACATCCAATTGTGTAGTCAGAGTGCTCAAAATATCTATTTTAAAGTTTTCTAGGAGATTACCAACTTCAGCTCGCGTAACACCCCCACTGGAGATATTGCTATTTCTTGTGASGGACATCCGCATTCTTGACCTGGTCTGTGTACTTCCTCGTGAGCACCTGATACACAATAAAACAATATCTTCATAAGTTTCCTGATAAATGTCACCTTTCCCCATTAAATTCAATGTTTCTACCCATTCATCTCTCATGCCTTTGATCAGAGTTGCTTTGAGTACTTCACMTGGTAATGTACCATAGGGTGATCTTTGCAAATTATACTGAAATATTTCGACATATTATTCTAATGATTCATTTTCTTTCGCAGTCATTTGAAAGATTTCATCTTTTAGGTCTCTGGTTCTGCAATAATCCTGATATTTTAACAAGAAGGTTTGTTTCATCTGGTCCCATGAATTGATGGTTCCACCTACCAATCCCATGAACCAACGTAGGGATGATCCCTTCAAGGTAGAGGGGAATAGTTTTAATTTTTGGGGTTCAGAGGTGTAATCATACCCTCTACATAAGACATCAAATTCAAATAGAAATGCATCCAGGTCTTCTGAAATCAGTCCATGGAAGGTTGGTAGGTTTTGTAGGGGGATTGCTTTCATGGGGGCATTGGAAATTGGATCAACTATTGGATACTCCAGCATGGAGGTCTGGGGTTGTTGTTGATTTGGTTGTTCCATTTGATCGAAAATGTGCCAAAAAATTTCAGGAGGTTCTTGATCCGGGTATTCTATTTGAAATTGTTGATTATTTGGTCTATCCGGGTATTCTATCCAAGGAATTTGACTACACTCCCTTTATCTAGGATTTTGGATATTCCTTCTTCTTTTCCAGGAGACTCAGGGTCAGGTGGTGGTAGTGGGTATGCCTTGGAAACCCGCTAGTTTCTCCTATTCCCTCCTCCATATTATTAGAGCTTCCCTCTTCTAAGGGGTTGAGCAGTGGGAGATCTGTATTCTGAAAGCTCTGCTTGGTCCCTTCAGTTTTTCTATGAATCTCAGCATGGGCCATAGTTGGTGAAACTACTACCTGAGGGATTCGGGTGGGTCCTTTACTAAGTCCAACCGAAGCTTGAGATTCACCCTTTTTGATGATTTTGTCTATGAAAGTGCTTCTTCCAGGGATCACCGAACCCTGGGTTTTGGTAATTTTTGGTGGGGGTTTTGGTTTTTCAAGATCCTTTTTTCTAGTCATACACACTTCACACAACAACAAATAAAATTTCCACAAAAGAAAGCACCTACGAAGCCTCTTAAGTGTCAACTGGAGGTAAGCGTTGGCATAAGCATTTTACTTATTACATGCATAGGTTCTTACCTTCCGTCTTCAATGCCTAGTCCTCCAAAGACACAACCTATGCTACCTTTGACATTCTCCCCGGCAACGGCGCCAAAATGTTGGTGTCTAAATATGTCCTAAAAACAACCTTAGTTTAACATTAATTTATCAACCCAGAGATTCATCTTTTATCTCAAGAATATCAACAAAGTCTATGTAGGTAGCCTAAAATCATGTAGCTAAACCAAATCTAAGTTCATCAACAATCAAGTTCCTCAACCATTCACCAAATATTCTAAGAACTAAATGGAATTGAAATCTGATTACTAAGATGTTGTAAAATGGAAAGGAACTAATTAATCTATTGAATTCACTTAACTAGAAAGTAGTAATTGAATCTAAGTAAGGACTTGCAAAATTAACTATCAATTATGAATTCTGATTACTAGAAAGGAAATAGAGAATTACTCTATCTATGGAAAGAAACAACAATTATAATCTAATCAGAAAGGACAATTAATGTAACTTTTGCCGAAAGGAACAACTATTGTAACTTTAACTGAAAGGAACAACTATTGTAACTTTAACCGAAAGGAACAACTATTGTAACTTTAACTGAAAGGAACAGCAATCGTAAATCTAAGGAAAAGGAACAGCGTGGATGAAAATGTGAGGAACTGTCAAGCAATAACTTCAGAAATGGAAATCATAATGGAAATCATTAATAACTAATGGAAATGTATGTCTTCTATACTCAAACAATCATAAAATCATTAACACACTTATGCATTTATCCTTGGCTATTGTAAAAGAGATCTGAATCACAAAATAGAAATCAAACTTCGAACTGATACAATTATAAAACGAGACAGTAGCTCCTTCAAACTAGGCCCTCGGTCTTCAGAAGTACTACTACGAGAAACTCAAAGAACAGAAATGATAAAAACACTCAAAACTTTCATTGATTCCATGGATGGTAAAACATTTACAAAAACTGCTTGTGCAGAACAATTCTGAATCTAAATACTTGAATGCATTTTTTTCTCCCTTTTCTGGATCTATTACCCTCTTATATATTACAATAGTTTGGGTAAATCAAGCTATCCTGAGGATCGAAAGATCCTCAGGATTGCTTTACTATTTTAAAGTTACAATATAGACAATGCATTATTTTCAAAACTGCTTTGCACCTAAAAAGTCTTCAACCTCCAATAGCTTGCGCATAGCCAAAATCTCTTTGGTTATCTTTGACAGCTATTTATCCAATTCTGCAACAAAATCAAACCATTCCAATCGTAAATTAGAATCTATTTAATAAAACTTTAATAACAACCCTAAGAGACATATTAATCATATTATTTCCTATCTATCCCTAACTATCTAAAGAATCAATCAAAATCATATCATGAACTATGGGGAAAAGGAATATATTTATACTTTTTTCATAACCCAACAACAAACTTCTAGGTCTTGGCTATGGGTATGGGCCATGATGACGAGGGAACCGAAAAGGGGTGGGCGGGGTCAAAAATTTTGTTGAAAAATGATAGGTATGAATGTGATAACAGCGAAGAGATAAATCCAATGGAATAGGTCACAAATAATGGTGCAGTGATTAAATGCCCAAATGCTTAACTAGGAAGAAACGTGTAGTGATTTGGAAACTCGAACACAGTTGCGTGGCAATAGATCTTGTCTGTTTTATGTTTTGTTTCCGTCCCCAAGGGTTAGGTATTCAAGGGTTCTACAGACAAGGGTTTTCCATGTGCTATATCTCTATGATATACATGTGGGGTCCAATAGCAGTACTTAGCCCAATATCTCAGGGCACCAACTAAGGAAGCTAGACCATGCCCTTAGCCATACTACCTGACTCCCTAGGTACTAGATAGTATATTCTTGAGTGTTGTTCTCGGTGACACTATAGCAGTGAGGTGACCGATCGGTTTATATAAAAAGGGCTTTAGGAAATATAGGTTGGTTCGTATACAGGTGTTGTCTGATGCACTACCACTCGAAGGGGTACCAACAGGGGTTACAAGGGTGGCCAACAAATGTGTGCTTAAGAACCATTTTTATTTCCTGCGTGTATGAATCCCTCAACCCCGGGTTTATGCGCTTAACGACAGATCTTTGTAGCTTAAATATGATGGAATACGTCTCTACCCTGAAAAAAAATTAACCCACAATTTTCTGCCCATGAAAGTGCTTTGATACCACTTGTAATATTCCAGATATAAAAAGTATGCAAAACAAAAATAAAATGCTAGAAATGGCATATAAATAACAATATAACCAGAACAACACCACACTAACACTGAAATGATATCAAAATAACACCAGAAAGAGCACTTTGATTCTGAGAGCAATGTTCACGGGCCTCTTCGAGGGGGAAACCTCCAGTCGAGCAGAGCTCTATTACAATAATATCCAAGATAGGGTTCTCATACCCTCGACTCCTATTTATACTAAATATGTCTATCAAAAGAACCATCTAAAGGAAGATCCTTCTAGAAGCGGAAGCTTATATTAGGTCTTCTTACATTCGACTTATTCTACTTTATTGCAAGGCCTTATTAATATTGATCTTTATTACATCTGAATATATTGTTCTACATATGTGAGGGGTTAGGTCCCTAACAATACTATTCCAATGAAAAGGAAGCAACAACTTAAGAAAGTTGTTGCCACATAATGATGTATTCAAATCTTCTACACAATCCGCCAAAGGTGCAATTCTACATCATGTGAATAAAGGAGTTGAGGTTGAACACAATGAGACATCGTTTGATTATTGGTCATTGATGTATACCATTAAAAAACGTGATACAATCTACCGATAATGAAAGTAGGTATCAAGGCACCGAGTAGATTCTTACAAGTGTGAATAAATGATTCAGTGTCGAACACCTAGAGAATCCATCGATCAAGAGACATTGATGTATTCCCAACTGTCGATGGCGAGAGAGCCTGCCACTAATGACTGCAAGCCTCAAGGTACTCATAAGACTCTAGATCTCGCTTCCAGAATAAATGAGTTGAAGTTGATGGAAAGAGATCCACTCAAAGGAGATAATTAATGCATCTCTCATCAGTTAGCACAACGTACAAAGTAGGAGCTTCATGATTTGGTGGAAATCGAGCGAAGGACATGTTCACGAACCAATGACCTATGTGTCTTTCATGGGTGCCAAGTGCAAGTGGTACATGAAAAAGACCCTCTAAGTAGAAACCAATGATGAAAATTGTTGACAAAGGCGAGGAAACCAACAATAAGGCTAATGGCATCCAAGACACTACATGAATCCCAATGTGTGAATAGATGTCTTGACGTCGAACACAAGGGAAATGACCCAGTCAACAACCAAGGATGAAATTTTGATTGTTGGGTTCAAGGCTACCTACAAATGATGAAAGTAGAGTCAGGGTGCATGATAGGACTACAATATCATGTGATTCTAAGACAAACTGAGGGTATGGCCGACATGAAAACTCAAGATTTATGAGTGGCCGACATAGATTGATAGACTTGCTTTGAACAAGAGCATGAGACATATGGAGGACTCCAATAGCATAGACCTGATGATAAAACCATGAGATGCAGGAGGCATCAATAAAATTATCTATAGGGATTGGAAGAGTAACCAGTCGGTAAAGAAGACTATGTAATGAGCTCAACTTCCTAAGGCCATGCTAATCCCAAAATTATGATGAAGAATGGACTCAAATAATTTTGTGCTCTATTCAAAGGCGACACAATTGCTTCTGATACAAGATAATACTCCCTTCCCACCCATCTTTTTTTGTTTTTTCATAGACAAATGAATGTTATGATACAGAGGAGGAAACAAGTGTCGCAAGTAAGCAAAACTAGTTCCACCAATGGAACATACCTATGCTCAATGAAGGGAAGTGCATGCGGAAGATGGACACTCGGGGGATGTTCCCTCCTAGGTACAGGGTGTCAAATTGCAAAGGATATAAACAAGGATCTGCTTGGTTAAGGATGTGAAACTGTTGAGGAAAACGGTTTATAACGCAAAGCAAGGATAGGTTATAGGCTCAATACTGCAAGCAAGGGCATGAGATGCAATCACAACTTAATGCCAAAAAATGTCATTTTTTATGTCTTGTAGTCTACTTGGTGTGAAAAAGGGATAAACTTGTGCCAATAGACGTCTTTTCAAAACCAATTTATGAGTGTGAAAAAGACAAGTTCACTCGGCAATATTTTCACTTTTTGATCAAGAGAAGTAGGGTATCTAACTAGGGCACCCATGTTTGGTAAGTCTCTACCACTTGATAACAACATGACTTTATAGCAGATGGAAGGTTCTGTGTCGCAACAAATGGGTTTGTACCTAGGGCATAAAGAGTGACAGTTATAGGATAATGTGAAAATGCATAATGGAGTGGATGCCTATCATATATGTCGGCTAACGAAAATACCTGCCCGTGGTGACAAACGGTCAACATAACACTAAAATTGGCAACAATCCCAGGTTAAAACTGGAAAAAACAACTCGATCCACCTTTATAGTAATCCATTAGGTGAAAAAATGGCTTAAAACTATAGAAAGTGGGTAAAAATAATTTATAAATAGTAACAAAATAAAAAATTACTATACCATTTTGATTTTTTACCCAACTAGTGCAAATTGGACCAAAATACCTCCGATATTAAAATGATGATTATAGGAGCATCAGGCAACTAAATCACAAGCCGTCTGGATTAGTTAATTCTTGTTTTCGTCCTCTTCAAATTCAGTGGATTAAATTTTTGAATTAGGTCTTAAATTGTTAGTTATTGAGGGCATAAAGTGTAGATTTCGATGTACATGGGTTGGCTTTGATTAGCTCGCGTATACAATGAGTTATATGCTCCTATGTAAACTACAGGGGGCGTATATCAATCCCTACATGCGACTGTATGTAAAGGAGGTCACGTATAGGCACACAAACAATCATATTGAATGGTTCTAACTCAAAATTTTATTTGTCTTTGATGGGATGGTTCTTGAATGGAGAGAGAGAGAGCATGAGGAGGTCGATGCTATTGTAGATTGAGATCTGGGGGCCCAAATGGCCTTAAAGTGATGTGGTTTGTATAAATTTTGGGCGCTCAAAGGAATGAGATCCCAGGTGAGGTTGCTCGAGATGTTGGTGGGTTACTAGGACCCTAAGAGTGAGAGCTTCAATCTCAATGGGCAACCATTGAGAATTGAAGTAGAGGACATTTACTTTCTGACTGGTCTATCATGGGGAGGTTGTAAAGCTCAAATCATGGGAGAAGGGAGTGGGATGAATATAGAGGAACATATCGACGCCCACTGTGTATCAGGGACTTCTAAGGTAGATAGTCAAGTCCCTATCCAGGAAATAAAAAATCTCAATATGAAGATCATTATCCTAGTATTGACCATGATCACAAGTTCGGCCTCGTTGCACCATGCATCAAGGCCACTCATGTTCTATGTAGTGCAGTGTATGAGACCCATAGTATATGATTGGTGTACCTCACTACTAGCAAATATAAAGAGCCAGTTGACAGAGTGAAAATAGGGGAGTAAAAGAAATTTTGGGCTTGCCTCTATCCTATGTAGTTTCTTTTTTGAGTGGGTTCCAAGTCTGGAACCTAGAGTTGAGATTCTCCATAGAGGACCTCGTGATCCATCCATGGCACAGTGGACTGGGGTAATGAGGCAGCAGGGGGGGAGGTAGGGTTCCAACACCCTACAACAAGGACTTCTTCTACTGGTGGTGGCGATAGGTCATCACTCTGGATGACTATCCCTATGAGGGGATCGACTTCAAAGGAGATCCCGACATGCCACTCCCACCAAGGACTTCCTATGGTGACATAGGTATGTCAAATGTTTTTACATATTTCATTTTTTTTTGTATTTTTGTATAATAAAACAAAAATATTTTTGGATGGTGCTTAAGTATTGACCAGACATTTGTGTACTGCAGACATGGGTCTGCGACAGCTAGAAGGCTTCCCTCGACATCGACGGAGGAACCGGGGAGACGAGGCAATGGGAGGAGAAGCCGAGAGGGTCCTACAAAATGTGCAAGGCAACCTATCGCATTTAACTCACATGATACCCATGGTTCAGGTAGAGGATCTGCCTGAAGACATGCAGCGACAGGTGGTTGGTGTACCCAGGGCATGGGTACGACTCTTTCGGCATCTCGCAAACATCGTGGTTTGCTACCATGACACACATCCGATGCCACAGACGTAGATGTCGTGGGATATTGTAATACTGGTTGTATATGTGTATTGAGGATATTATCCCCATTTTGTACTATAAACAACATATTTTTTTGAAATATATAAAAAAGGATCTTCAACTTTACTTATATTTTACAATGTGCACATTGATTAGATGGTTTTCTTTGCTTTTAATTATGTGACAAATGCCAATCTAAAAATAAATTAGCATAAGAATCAAATACATGATTATAACTCCTAGGAATATGATAATATGTAATAAAATCAAATTGTTGTTCTAAAAGACGTACCCGTAGCAATCATCGGAGTAAAGTAGGATCGTGCACGCGGTAACGGTTGTTCAACTGACGTACCACTAACTGGGAATCCATGTGAACCTCTAATGAATGAATTCCATGTGAGATATCATTGCACAAAAGTTATATAACGGCGGTATATTTGGCCACATTGTTCGTGGATGGCCCTAGGCATACGCCACCTGAAGACACCAGTAGACCCTCGGGTGAGTAAACCACCCAAGCGATGGAAGCTAAGTTTTTTGTATGATGACTAGCCCCATCTGCGAATCCTAGGTAGACCGAAGACTTCATTGACATCTGTCAACCAAGTGAAAAATCAATAAGGAAACCGAAGATGAAAAGAAAATAGATATATACACTAAATTACATTAGTATACAGAGAATTCTGCCCAAGCTTGGGCCTTAAGTGTAATATATTTTCAAGTAGAGCCCATTTCTAGGTTCGACCAACTTATTCCCTTTGTAATCTTCTAAATCATAGGCTCCTTTTTATAAAACACATCGCACGATGTAAGGACCATGCCACATGGGTTTAAACTTGCCTATCTACAGCGGTTCTTTGGCTTGATCATACAGGAGGACCAAGTCACCCTCAGCGTACAACCAAGGATAGATAGACTTATCATACTAGACCTTGACACATATTTTGTTTGCCTCGATAGTCGTAGAGGCATCTCAACGCTGCTCGTCAAGACTCTCTAGGTGTACAAGGTGTCACTCAAGATTGGAAGTGTTAGGTAGGAGCGTGACTGCCAAGTTAAGAGAATGGATTTCGCATTCAATAGGTAAAATCGACTCCACACCATGTACTAACTCGAAAGGGGAAAATCTGGTGGAACTCTTGATCGAGGTTCGGTATTCCCAGAGTGTAGGATATAGCATGATGTTCCAGTCAGACTTACTTTAACTAACAGTTTTTTGCAAAATGGTCTTGAGAGACTTGTTGACAGCCTTTACTTGTCCATTTTCTTGGGGGTAATAAGGAGAAGAATGACCATGTCTAAACCCTATCTTAGCTGCTAGTTATTCCATCATTTCATTATGAAAGTGACTGCAATGATCAGTGACAATCTCACTTAAGATACTGAACCGAGTGATAATTTGATTGAATACAAAAAAGGTTGCAATCTTCCCATCAGATTTAACTATAGGCATGGCCTCAACCCACTTAGTAAAGTAGTCGACGACCACGATAATGTGTTTATGACCCCCAACCGAAGTTTGGTTGAAATCGACGAAGTCCACCCCCCACTTGGTGAAGGGATCGACGGTAATGACTAGGTGAAGAGGGGTTGGATGAGAGCGCATTTTTTGAGTGAACACCTGGCAGGGGTGACACTTCTTAATTGCTTCAATACAATCTTTAAAGATAGTAGGCCAGAAATAACTGGCTCGCAAAAATTTTAGGGTTGTCACAAGCCCGGATAGATGACCACCACAATCCCCACTGTGGCAATTGTTCAGAACAAACTCAGCTTCTCTGTGAGTTAAAAAATGACGCAAGATATCATCTATTCCTCGACAATACAAAGTGTAACTGAAAATAGTATATTTCTTAGCTTGGTATCTTATACATCATCGGTCATCTCGTGAGAGATGCTTAGGGAACTTCAAGGTCTGAAGATAGAGAACAATGTCTCCATACCAGGGGTCAGACGATGAGAAAAGAAAAATATGTTCGTCTACAAACAAATCAACATGGATAACATCCTCATCTAATCATGGAAAATCGGACATTAACTCTGTGAAGACTAGGGATTTATTGGATTTCGAAGAAGAAAAATCGAGATCAAACTCTTGTAAAATGACAATCCATTCATTATTTTTCCCCCCTATGACACGCCTGGTAAGGACATATTGAAATGGATTGACATTTGCAACCATCGTAGTCTTGCAAATTAATATATAATGACGCCAACGCTGGACTGTGTGAACAACATCCAAAGCTAGCTTTTCGACGTGAGAGTAATTAAGTTCAGGAACAAGTAAAGTTTTACTAAGATAGTAGATGACGTGCTCATGGAGGTCATCATCCTCCTGAAATAGAACCATACCAATCGTATCCTCAGACGTGGCGATATAAAGCAAGTAATCTCTACTGTAGTCAGGAAGCTTCAGCAGAGGTGCCGACACCAAATTTTTCTTCAAAGTATCGAAGGACTCCTGGGCTCGCTCATCCCAGATAAAAGGGGTGTTCTTTAAAAGACGCATGAAACCTTTAGTGATAGTGGAATAGTTCACTATAAACCGATGAAGAAAGTTAGCTTTCCCCTGTAAACCCTGAAGTTGTCTAATCGTGCACGGGGGAGGCAACCAAAGTATTTCGTTAACCTTAAGTGGATCTACCATGATCCCATTCTCAGAAACTAGAAAACCTAAAAGACGACCAAACTTAATGCAAAAGATGTACTTGTGAGGGTTCAAGAGGATTCTATAATAACGACGTCTTTCAAAAACAAGGCAAAGGTTTATGACGTGATCCGCTCTCTTGTGAGAGTGAGCAGAAAGATCATCAAGGTAATCTTCGACTATGTTCTTAAGATCATGAAAAGTGAAATTCATGGCACGTTGAAAGGTTGCTCCAACATTTTTAAGGCCAAAATGCCTTTTCCGGTATGCAAAAGTACCCCAAGGACAAATAAATGTCGTCTTGTGTTGATCCTCGGGTTTGATTTGAATATGATTATATCCTGAAAATTTTTCCATAAAAGAAAATACTTTAATTCCCGCACACCCGTCGAGAATCTAATCGATGAAAGGTGTGGGAAAGTTGTCTTTAGGACAGGCCTTGTTCAGGTCACAAAATTCCATACATACACGGATGGTTCCTTGCTTCTTATCTACAGGAACGGGGTTGGATACCCATTCGGTCAGGGGAACTGGGTAGATGAATCCATCATTAAGTAGCTTCTCCACCTCTGCCTTAATAGCAAGGGCCTTTCGAGGGTTGACAGCTCTAAGATGTTGCCGAACAATTTTAGCATACGGATCAGTTATAATCTCATGTTCGACAATACGAGGGTCAATCCCTAGCATCTCTTCATAGGAACAAGCAAATACGTCTTGAAATTCCTTGAAGAGTTCGATGTAGATAAGGATTTCTTCTGGCGAACAATCTGCACCAATATTTACATTTTCAACCTTGCCAGGGATACGAGAGATGTCGATCATGATGGTAGGAGAAATGATCACCATAATTCCTTCGAAATAAATGTTGTGCATATCAGTTGGAACTATGGTGTGACCGACCATCTCACTCAATGTAGATCGAAAGTCATCTTGTTCGATTCTTTCAAGTTCTGGGAGAAAATAAGAGAAGTGATGCATATCATCCCAAGGTTTGTTGGAACCATTCATGGCTTCGATGATGGATTCATCCGAAGGCAAAGTCCCATCAAGGAATTCATGTGAACAAGACAATGAAGTGGCCCACACAACCCTAGACACGATATCCTCCTCATTCGTCGGCGAGGGAATAGGATCGGATCGACGGAAGAGTTGAGAATAGCTTGTACGCAATATTTGTTGCCAATAGTGGCATGGCCATCCCAGCATGCGACTGACCTTCACAAGATGAATTCGGGGAAGGTAGGGTCCATGGTTCACTAAAATAAGAAGTGTGGAAAGGAATGGACCTCCCTGTCGATATGGGCCTACTGGACATGGAAAAAACGTAATGCCTCAGTGTCGAGAAGTCGAAAGTACCCATAAGGGAAGAATACATTCTGACACTGATATTCTCAATTGTCGGCTAATAATTGTCGATCACGGGGATCGACGGTCCAAGAGATACATTAGGAATAGAGCACGCAAAGGATAACTGATCGATCCTCACAACCTTCCCTTCGTGAGGAAAACAAAGAGTATGGAAGACGGACGACACAATGGCAATCATATCATAAGTCCAATTGTGACCTAGTAACAGGTTATAATCACTAGGTGCATCAACTACCTCTACTTCCACCTCTATTGTCTTCCCACCTAACTGGACCAGAAAGGTAGGGAGAATACCGTGAGGGTGGAAGGAATGATCTTCAAAGGTAGTCAACATGTTTGATGACTTGGAAAGAGTTGGAGAACTGAAATCTTTCCAACAAACGAGGTGCATCACACACGTAGCAGCGCCTTCATCAACAATTGCATGTTTGATGGTATACTTTGAGTACTCCACGTGGATTTGGAAAGCCACATGGTAAGGCAAGTGAGGCTTAACATCTGTGACGTCAAACTTGATAACTTTTGAGCCACTAGGTTCTAGAGATCCTAAGGTAGAGAGTAAGGAATTCCTCTATGAAGGACATGTCTGGAGTACCTCTAAAGCCGACATCGCACAAGGGGTTTGACCCAGGTCCTCAACAATAGAGTAGTTTTGGTTGGATCTAGCATTTGTATTATGGGTAGAGCGCTTAAGTACTCCTTTCGGAATACAAGGCAGTGGCTCTGGTTTCTCAATCTGTAAAGTCGTCTCCAGAGGAGGAGGAGGAGATTCTAGACTAGGAATAGTTTGTTTATAACTATAGTCTCGAGATCGAGTGGCTACATTAACTTTTGCATCGACCATATTGATACATAAACGATCTCCATATTGCGACTGATGGTTTTGTCCCCCACCAGCCACATTTCTGACATTTGAGGAGCTCGAGGCTAGGTGTTGATTATGTGGAAATGGATTCATCAGCACAACAGGTGATTGAGCTAATAGCCTCGCAGCTTCTGCAAGTTTGGAGCATAAATGGGTAAGGTGATCATCTATGAAAATATTACAGGGAAACTTCACCTTACATATTTCTATTTTTCTCTCTCCAACATTATTACCTGTCTTCTCATTTATATTATTGTCCTTAGGTTTATTACCATTTTTCCCACCCTTATGGTTATTATGTCCTTTCTTTTTATTCCCTCCTGGTTGTTGGTTACCATTTGGGTTGGTCGATGATTGCACAGAATGTACATCCGTCGATTGAGTGGGGTTGGAAGACACATACAAAGTTGGTCCTCCTGCAGTTTGGCTTAAAGACAAATCTTTCAAATGGTTTGTCACCAATTCTATGAACTTTACATTGGCAACACCTACAATTCCATCGGTATGAGGTCTGGTATTTTTCCTAGGGTCGTAAGTAGACCGCGATACTTCAGGAAAAATGTGGTATAGCATCCCAGACTGAGCATATATCAAATCTAATTGTTAGGCCCTAAAGATCGCTTCTTCCTCAGTGGTAACCCCGGAAGTAGCCACGTCCTTCGAGATAGGAGTGTGCAAAGACTTAAGAAACCATTCTAAAAGAAAGGTCGGGGGTATAGGGGTCTTAATCAACCTCTTCTATCTTCGCCACTCCTAGATATGGTCCGAGATATGAGTGGTGGTATCCTGGTGTAAAGTAGACAACAATTCTAGGCCAGCATCATAATGAATGGGCAACTGGAAGTGGTTAAGAAAGACCATCACCAACTGACTAAAATTCCCATATGCCCCCCTAGGCAGCTCAATATACCATTTCGCAACAAATCTAATGAGGGTGCGTTGAAATAATCTCAAACAAATAGAATCATCATTAAGGGAATTTGATGAGCACCAAAGGTGAAAGGTAGTGATCACCAGGATCCTCTCCATTCTTTCCCTTGAACTTTGGGATGTTCAAAGGAAGTTTGGTGGGGATGGGGGGCCATGTAGAATCATGAATCACAGGGTCATTCATTAACTTAGACAAATCTGGCAGGTTAAGCGTAGCCAGAAAAGTGAGATTGGGTTGCGACATTTGGCCCCAACCTCTCGAGAAAGATTGTGCTTGTGGATTTGCAGGACATCCAGGGTTCTGGTAAACACCATGGCCCTGTCTAGAATTATAAGGCCCTCCTCCGGGTTGATTCATATAATGTTGGTTGGGCATCATTCCAGTCGTAATTTTCTGTTGAGGGTTATAGAAATTTCCCCCAGCTGGATTAGATCTGGGTTGGGGGTTGCCTAAAGTGTTAAATGAACCTCCTCCGGGTTGGAATCTGGAGGATAGAGGTGGATTCATCATGCCAAAAGTATTGGTCAGAATCTGCATCGAGGAGGTAGGGTTGTAGGATGGAACTTGAGTCGAATCTTGTCCTCTAGGTCGGTTGCTCCACCCAGAAGTAGGAGGATTGGACCTGAGGTTAAAAGAAGGAATGCCTCCCATATTAGGAGTCATTTGAGGGATTTTAGATCCACCAAACGAAATAGGAGTGTAAGGAGGTGTACTGCCCCAAAGCCCAATGCTAGCATTAGGGCCATCCGCTGGGATGGAGTTCGAAAAATGTGAAGTGAAGTTGGGCATACCATAAGAAAAGGGACTAGAAACCATAGGGATGGACTGAACATTGTAGCCCGATGAGTGGCCAAGAAACCCAAAGGGGTTCGAGGCAATAGCTTGAGCATTTACTATAGGTCGAGCCATAGTAATGATAGGTACCTCTAGCACTACAACCATAGAGGTTGCAAGATTCGAAGGGGTGCCATTAACTATAGTGGGTATGGGAGTTGAAGGGCTCCCATAATTCTGAAGACTAGGTTCAGTACTTATTCTTGTAGAATCACAAGTCTGAATGGTGGATGTGTCTGTACCACATATAATAACTCTACGTCTTTTAGAAGGCAAGGACAGTAAATCCGGTGGAAACTGTAACAAGCAACAGGACCGGCGAGGAGGCTGGTCTGACTCCACAATGACTTAAGACTCTAAAGATAAAAAAAATATCCTAAGGCCAACTAGTAATCAAAGAGCACACTAAAATTCAAATGGAAAATATGCATGCAAACGGGGTAAAGTGGCTGAGTGGCCTCCCTCCCTAAAGAAGGTATGTCTCGCCCAAAAGGGGCCTGAGAATCCCTGCTAAAGATTAGAGGTAACAGAATCAGTTATAAGGGCCCTCGTGGGCTTAACAACCAGTCAGTAAGATCCCCCCAGAGAGGTAATCCTCCATAAAGGCTATGTGTTGTCCAACCCTTATCTGACCTAGGGTACCTACAGAATAACCCCTGCAAGTAACCTATGAGACACCTAAGTAAAGAAACTAATAAACCACTATATAATCGATGCACAGACGAGCAGTCATAAGTCAGGTCCACCGTATGGGTAGGGTAGCAAATCCCAAAACCTTGAAAGCACTTCCTCTCACAGAGGTAAGGACACTAACAAGATCCCCATATACGAATAGATCCCCAAAAATATCGTTGACGCTAGGAAGGTATTGGGGGTATATCCCTTCAACCGACTTCGCACAACCTCGTGATTAACTCCGGTGTGAGCGGAGTCTCCTGATCTTACCAAGTATACAATGGATTTCTCCACTCCCTAACTCAAACACATATGTTGATTTAATTTCCTTGGAGAAGTTTACTCACAAAATCCTATTCCAAGGCACTAAATCCTAGGCTAGTTTGTGCACCCTAGAAAAATAAAATCATGACTAGTTAATTTTAAATTATAGCGTTGATTTTAATGGTCGTGATTACTCAAAAAGGTATGATAGTGAAACTCGTGGTGTTATGTCTCTGCAAGAGAAGTAAATACGAAAATAATGCAAAGTCCTAACTTTAACTTTCAATGAATGATATGCTTCTAAAAACAATGCAATTTTCAAATTCAACTCTGCAATTCAGAAGTAAAAATGCAATCTTTCACTATATGCACTAAGCTAATGATAAAAAAACTCAAAAGACAAAAATTCCAAGCAATGCAAAACACCTAATTTTTTTATTTTCAATATATCAAAACTGAAAATGCATGGACTGAAAAGTAACTTGATATATGGACCTACTGTGTATAAAAAGGAGATAACTCAAGTAGGATACCAAGCAACAAAACACCTAGAACAATGTACAAGGACAATAAAAATGTAAAGATGAAGAGAAAGACTTCGCCCAGAAATTCAACCAAAAGAGGGTTTCATGTCATCCCACAAGCACTTAACAGGCACTACAGAGACCCAAGAAGGCTCAACAAGTATCAAATCCCACCCAGCAAACACAAGACCAAGAAAACAAGCAAGGAAAAGAGGTGTATGCGACTATTCAAGAGAACAGAGTGTATATACGCAGCTTGCAGTGAGACATCCCATGTGTATACGCGACTATCAAGGAAACAAGCGCGTATATGCTTTAAAGCAAGGCCAGGCAAGGGAGAAAGGTTGAAAACTTAGACTCAGAGTGAACACGAGTTGTCAAGAAATGATACGACAAGAACCACAGTAGAAACGAGAGAAATCTAAGGAGAAAAGTACTTCAAACCCTAAGAAAGAAGATTCATCCCCAGTATGGTCGCCAATTATGTTACGAGGAAAATCTCTCTATGGCTAGGGTGAACCACAACAGATGGAAATGACTGCAGAAATCAACTCTATCCCAACAATATGCTATATAAACCAATGTGCAAGGGAGATAATAAAGAGGCCTACCTCGTTCATATGTTCGATGAAGTCCACCATTGAGCACTTTGACTCAAAGCTTTATACCTGCAACAAGTTCTCAACAAACAAGCAGAGCAAGCATATAGTGATAATATAAAATGATAGCACATTAGACAGCATAATCCATTAATATACAAAACAAACATGCCTATCGATAATAAATCATATATTTGCAAGATATCAATTGGATGGGAAGAGAGTATTTCTATTAATAAATGATCAACATAAGTGAAAATATTACAGACTTCCATGTCGGCACGGTTCGGAACCGAGAAACTAAGTTCCTTCCAGTTGGGCCTCCACCACTTCAATCCTCCACCAAAGCCAAGCTCATAGAAGGGAGACAATGAGGTTCTCCATCAATAAGGGAAGAGCTTGGGGGTTAAACATTGTGTTCAAACTTAAAGTACAAAGGGATGCAGACTCAATATGAAGTAAATAATTTCTCCAGAGTAACTTTGCTCTCAAAGTTCAATTCTTTCTCCTTTTCCATAGCTCAAAATTGGCCTATTTATAGACTTCAAAATGCAATTGAAGGGTTGAGTCAGAACGTTTCCAGTATATGGAAGGCCAAGGATCAGAGATCTCCTATCGTGACATGGAAACCCGACAATTAATTTTCATTTTCTGGTACAAATCTCGATGTACACAGGTTGTAGTGCAGCAGCTTGTGTATACGCTTGGTGTATAGTGTGCAAGATGCGTACAAGTGGAAAAATTTGTATTTTTGCCTCTGGTTTTTAGTAATAGGGAAGACAAGTCTGCATATGGAAATGGAATAAGGCCCTCTCTGTAAGATTGCATAGGGTGAGGCAAATATTTCTCTAACAACCAGCCCTCATGTTTCTTCTTCCAATGTTATACCAAGAGATTTGTCCTCTAGTGGACGCCTCTTGTTGATAGTAGCTTTTCCTCTCTTTTCCTCTGCCATATCTTATTACTTATTTGGCTGAACATCATACCTATTTTTCCTCTATTTCCTTTGGAAATACATATCTTTTAACTCTTCATACTTTTTCAGGAACCAACCTCATTTCCCAATGTCCCTACTCTTCTTTTTTTCCTACCACCTTTAAATTTTACACCATGGTAGAATCTGACCTCTGTACATGTATCTCCAAATATTTTGAATACCCCAAATAGTTGTATGTTCGAGAGAGCCCTCTCTGGTTGGAAAGGTCAAAATCCAACCTAAAGTTGGTTGAAATAGTTACCTTTGTCGTTTTTCTAGCAGCTAGACAAACTTACAGAGCGCTAACAGAATGTATGGTAGATTGGAAATGGAAAGAGTATAAGAAT
Source organism: Picea engelmannii (assembly GCA_009831015.1). Lineage (NCBI taxonomy): Eukaryota > Viridiplantae > Streptophyta > Pinopsida > Pinales > Pinaceae > Picea > Picea engelmannii. The sequence goes on from ML794499.1 coordinate 118,311, forward strand.
TGGCGAAGATATGTGGGTGAATGCATGTCCTGATTTTAAGCTCTCAAGAGACCTGATTTTCATATTACATGATCAAGGCATCTATTCTCTATGGGATGCAAGTAAATTAGGAGGATATTTTTTCAGGAGAAGCACATGGAAAATGGTTTCCACTTAGGAGTTGATTGACCTTAATATAATGGACCGAAACAATTCCATAGATATTTTAAACTCATGCTAAATTGAGCTCAAGGAGGAGGAAGCAGAATCATTGGTCTGGACTAGGAATGAGAAATCAGGGATATACATAGTCAAGCTACGATATTTGTCTCAAGAAGAAGATGCCTTTGAGGGAGAAAAAAAGTGGTGGTGGTTGTATGTGTGGAAGTCCCATGATGCTTTAAAATTGAAGACATTGCTTTGGTTATCCATTGAAAACAAAAACATGGGACGACGAATTAAAACAAGGGTGGGAAGATCCAATCAGATGTGCACACTGCAAGAGTGAGTCAAAATATTTGGTGTATCTCTTTAGTTTTTTCTAGTAGGCCCAACATGTCGGATTAGAGGTCTCAAAGGAAATGAAAGTATTAGGGCCAACCCTTTCCAGTAATTTGCTCAAACAAATTAAATCCTGGAAAGAGGATCCTGTCTCTCAGGATTTTTTGTCTCTTCCTTTTTTCATGGTCTACTTCATGTGGTGGGCTCAAATTGTATGCATTTTTTAGGATAAGTATATTTTGTTGTCTACTTCAAAAGATTTAGTTGTTAAATTATCTAGTGAATTCGAGTGCGAGGAAAAAGTTCCAAAACAAAAAGTTCTCATCGGTCCTTCTCTAGACAAGTGAATTCTGTGGGGATTTTTTGATGGAGCAAGTTAGGGTCACTCGCTAGGTTGCACGGTCGGTGTTGTTTTATTTATTACTAATACTCGTTATTTCAAAATTCACTACTTTCCGAGTAGAGGGACAAATGTTAGAAAAACAGGACTGCGGAGCAATAAAATAAAACAAATGTGGAAACAAAACACAGAAGATACACAATACAATAGAGACACAGATTTACGTGGTTCACCCAGTGTGGGCTACGTCCACCAGAGAAATTGCTAGGTCCTTCCTTTATTATTATCCAGCATATGAAGGGATANAACCTACAGCAAACCCAATGTAACTTCCTCTTCTTTCTCTCACAGTCTCCTATCTCAGAATACAATATTCTCCATAATGCATAGTCGCAATACATTTCCCTCATAACAGAGGGTTTCCTTCTAGGGAAAAAAACCCTAACATAATTTCTACCATTAGATCTGCGACTTTATAATGAATGGTCCAGATTTAAAATGAAATTACAATATACATTTACAAGGAAATTTTTCCTTTGGGGGATTCGCCCCCGAACCCCGCAAAGGGGGTACCCCCCCTCTACACTCCCTCGCGTGGAATAGTGTACAAACTTCTAGGGTGTAAATACTTCATCGGGTATAAACACGGCTGAAAGTAAAAGACCTCTGGATCAGGAAGATAATCAGGCTCCACAACCAACAATCTCCCACTTGGAGACTGATCTCAACAACTCCACTGCTGTTGTATATGCTGGACTCTGAACCTTCTTGGACCTGGAAAATTTCTCATCTTCATCTTCATTCTTAAAGACCAACTGAAACTGAGCAGGAACTCAGTTTCTCCCTGGTTACTCCCTTTGTTAACATGTCTGCAGGATT
>ML794499.1:122480-136531 GCA_009831015.1 Picea engelmannii
CACAGAATTCCAAATCAATTTGTTTAAGATCTGACAACAAATTTATTTTGTGAAGTATCTGCATCCCCTTCTCACTCATGTGTCCAAGCCTATGATGCCACAGTGTTGTATCCACTCTAGTAGAAGCTAAAGAGATATAAGAGTCAGTATTACCAGTACATAAATGCAATGTACCTACAAACTCTCCTTTTGCTATCACCAATGATCCTTTGATGACCTTCCACGTCTTATCTGTAAATATGGATAACAACCTTACTTGCCAACTGCTCTGTTGAAATTAGATTTTTCCTTAAATCTGGAACATGTCTTACCTCTTTCAACAACCATTGGTTTCCATTGTGTTGCTTTATTTTTACCTTTTCCATTCCAACAATCTTGCATGGTGCATCATCACCCAAATGAACCTGTCCAAAATCACCTTGAACATAATCTAGAAAATGTTTCCTATGGGGTGTGGCATGAAATGAAGCCCCTAAATCTACTACCCAAGACTCGGAAATATTATCTACAGAAAGAATCAAAGAATCTTGTAACACATCACCTGTTACATTTGCTTCCTGATTTCTCTCATGTTGTCCATCTCTTTGTTTCTTTGGAGCTCTACAGTCTTTCTTTAGATGTCCTTTCTTCCCACAATTATAGCACTCTATCTTTCCAAGTCTGGATTTGGATCTTCCCTTCCTAGAATTCCTACGATTCCCTGATCTCTTTCCTCTATCCTTTTGTCTTCCCCTATTCTCCATGTTCAATGCATTACCTGATGACTCACCTGTGCTTTTCCGTCGCATTTCCTCACTAAGGATAACACCAACAACATCATCAAATTTTAAAGTATTTGAACTAGAGACAGAGTTACTTACATCCATGACCAAGTTGTTCCAGCTTTCTGTTATAACCCTAAATTGCACCACACATGCTTACTTGGCACCAGGCCATCTCATATCCCTTCTTTTCTAAAGCATTGTTGACCAACTCTTTAAAAAACCTCTTTTATAAAGGCCCACATGCCCTACTCCATTATTGCACGTGTGTACACACTGGCTGACCCAAAACAGCCCGCGTGGACCGACAAAAACACGAAAAAAGGAAAGTTGCCAACGAAACACAAAATCTATGGGTGAGTTAACTGAAACTCCTGGCCATGCATGGCTGAGGGTTCATCCAAACACCTAGCTCCTTCTAGCCTATAAAAGAAGGGGTAGGGGTCCCATTTGGAGAAGAAAAAATATAGCAAAGAAACTCTGCCCATTTGCGTATTCCCATTGTCCCAACCCTTTAGTGTTTCCTTGTGCCAAAGGAGATACAAAGAAAAGAAGTTGGAGGACAGTTGAAGAGGAGCCCAGGATCAGGTTCGCGAAGTGGTGGCCAGTCTCAACTTTTGTAAGTTGACTCATTCAAAGTAATAAAGAAAGTGTTTTTCCCATCCCAATTCATGAGTTATTCATTATTTGCTAAGTACATGTTTGAATTTCTAACCCGTTATCCTATAGGTAGTATGCATGTGTATTTGTTTCTTGTCTTGTATGCAGGTCAACATTGGAAAGGAGGACTGGGAACAAGTAATCAAGTACGACAAGGGATCGACATCGAACGTCCGGAACGAGGTAGGTTGATCTAACCATTGCATTTACTAAAAAGAAATGGGATTTAAGTCTGGGGATGAAGGTAGAAAGTAAATTTTCTCTAGGTCATATCTGCATGCAAAGTCTAACCCTATTTGCTAGTCTGTAAGGAGATTTCCCTCACAATAGAATTGGCGACCGTACTGGGGACACTCTCTAGGGTTCCTGGAATTTTATTTAGTTTTTGGGTAGTTTTAAAGACTAGTTTTTCTTGCCTATTTTTTCTTTTAGTTTCTGTAAGGTCTAAGCTAGCAAGGAGTTTGGTTTTCTATACCAGCTTTCCCTGTTATTTGCTTGACTATGTTTTTTTGGGACCCACAAAGGTACACGCGGCTTGCATAAGGTCTGCACGTGTGTACCCGCGCCCTACTCTCTTACAGCTCGCGTAGGAATGCTAGTTGAAGAAGTAGCAGTAGTGTGTAGAGTTTAGAGAACTTTTGAGGCAGTTATCCTCTTCCCTGTCAAAATCACACATTCTCAGGGGGTTTTCTGAAATTATGTCTGAGTCTTGTTTGTTTGCGGTCTTATCTCAGATTGTTTTTGCTTTATCATTTTTCCTTACATTGTTTGTTTTTTCTGTTAAAATAGTGTCTAAGCCTCCAGGACCCTGGTGATCAATATCAGAGGTCTCTTCCTAGTTTGGTCTGTCTGTTTTTAGTTTTTCTCAGAGTTTAGAGATACACATGGTCTGTACAAGGTCAACCCGTGTGTACACACCCTCTATCTCTATACAACTTGCGTTCACATGCTGGCAGTTGGATTAACAGTAGCGTTCTTGTGCAGGATAATTTCTCTTGAGGATAAGGCAGTCATCCTTTCCCTTGATGAGAACTATACCTCTCAGGTATCTGAATCTCTGTCTTAGCAGCTAGTAGCTTAGGATTAATCTTACCTTTAGCTCTCTTTTTCTCATTAAAAAAAAAAAGTTGTCATAAAAATAAAAGAATTTGTTAAGGTTTTTAGACTAGTGTGAGAGTCATTTTTTAAAAATTGCTAGTGTGTGATTTTTGACTTGATTCTTTGCGATCTGCGATTAGGCCAGCATTTTTTTTCTTGGTTGTTGCTTGTTGGTATTTTTCCTTTTTGCTTTATCAAGCATTTAAATAAATAAATAAATCTATTTTCATTTTCTTGTTTGGTTGAAGAGTGTGTTTCTGCATTATTAGCCAGGGAAAAGTCGTTATTTCATAAGTTTTTGCAGTTTACTTAGATCATAAGTAGTTTGTAGTCAAGTGAAATTTATTTTGAGTTTGCTATCCAAAATCTTAGAAAAGTTACAAAAAAAAAAAAAAAAATTGAAAAGTTGTTGAAATTTTGCATTAAGAAAAAATTTTGTTTCCAGCGTTTTACTCATTTTTTCTCTCGTCTGTTACACATCATTAGTTTCACTTCCATACCCCTTGACATAAGACAAAGCCATAAAATTAATGCTAAAATCTAAAATTTATTAGACTTTCATGTTTGTAGGGTTAACCAACTAGTTCAGGATTTAGGGCCTTGGATTAGGTTGGAAAGGAAACTCTTCAAAGCCATTTCAAATCAAACATTAGAGTCTGAGTTAGGGAGTGTCTAAGTCCAGTATTGTGGAGTTTATCCGGGACCCCCCTCTAACACAGGGGATAAACACGAGGTCGCGTGCGGAAAGGTAGCGGAGATAACCCCTCCAAAGCTGGACCAATCGTAGTGGAGAACACATATAAAGGGCTTGTCATGGGATTCTGTCGTTTGCATTTTCCACGGGGCTTCGTGGGTCTCGAATCCGTTCGAGGTCCTCAGTTGTCTTTCGGACCATTTTATCTCAATACCCTTGATAGGTTTCGGGCTCTATACCCTGCTCATTGTGGTCTACCCGACTTTCGACTGTACCCGCCTGGTGACTGTTCGCGCGCTGGCAACCTAGTTGCCCATCTTTTTAGGGATTTACACGGGTGACTACAGGGGTATACCACGGTACCTAGGACAGACATAGGGCCACACTTTGCAGAGTATACCTGGAGGGTGATTCCGTGTTCGAGTTGCACTTGCACCGGTAAGTTGCTCTAGTGTTGGTTGTTGTAACTGTTCTTCCAATTAATTTAGTGTTTGCTTGTCTTATCTTCTAGGGATTTTTTTTTTAGTGTGTGTTACTTTTGAACATTTAGACTACCTTAGAGTGTCTTGGATCTTCTCACACAGTGGAGGATCCCGAGCTCCATCGGTCATGAAGGCTTCTTGGCTTGCCGTCAGTTACACTGGAGACACCCCCGCCACCATTAAGGCGAAAGCTAGACCAACAAGGGTCTTTTGAAGCGACTGGGTTACAAGCCATTGTGCCCGACCAACTCTCGGAGGAATCAACCGTTTTGGACCTTGAAGCAACTGCTCTGGGCCCGGTTGAAACCCCAACCACTGATTTCTTGGCACCTTTGATCGTACCAATTAAATTTTACGAGTGTCGGACAGTGTTGCACATAGCAATGGAAACAAATGTTGTTACTCCTTCTGGGAATTCTTCAATTCCCACTACGGTTGTCACCACAGGAGAGTTTTCACCTCCTAACCCACCGTCGTCGGTCCAAGCCACCATAGTCTCGACCGCTTCTACATCGCACAGTGGTCTGATCCTATCTTTGGAGGCGGCCACAACCCCTTTCACACCAAGTGCGATAGGCCCTCCGTTCTCATACGGCATGCCTAGTTCAGGTACAAGTCCTGTACTTTCTTACTCCACTTTACAGACTTTAGGTCTGGGGGAAGGGAGCTCTAGCGCTCCTCTACAAGGTCACATGGGGGGCACTCCTTCTCCTTTTAACGCTTTCCCTTACGAAGGAGGTCATATCCCTCCTTCGTCCCCTTCACTTGGTGGCTCGCATCAGCCATCCATCGGGGAACCTACACACAATAGTTTATTTGGAGTGGGGAGTCAAAAAGCACCTTCGCATAGTATGTCGGTAGGTTCGACACCATTTTCTTTGAACGGAACGTTTGGTAACAACACCTTCTCGTCGACTTCTTTCCCGACTGGGGGCAACCCCATTTTTGGACAATCTACTCCTATGCAGGGTACTATTCCTGCACAGGGGGAAAACCTAGGAACTTCTTCCACATCAGGGCCTTGGAATTCTTGGTAGGGATTTGTTCCCTTGTCTGGAATGTCGATCTGGGGTAATTCTTTCCATAATCAATGGAACCCTGGACAAACTACTATGCCCATCCCCATGGGCCCACCATGGGGCAATCCTTCCCAAAGTCCTTCGAATATAATGCATGCCCAACCATCTATGTCCTATTTGGGAAATCAGTCGATGATGTCTCCACATCAGCAAAATCCATACGCTGGCCAGGGCCATGGTTTCTACCAAAATCCAGGCTAGCAGCCAAACTTTTTCTGGCAACCTGGTGCCAGTCAAACCCCAGCCCCCTTTTTCCCAGGTTATCACCAACAACCCAAACTACCGTTCCTGGCGACTTTACACTTGCTAGATTTGACAAGGTTGTTGAATGACCCTATTTTTCACGATCCGCGTTGGCCTCCTATGCCGACGAAGTTGCCTTCAGACATTCCAAAGTTCAAAGCCAAGCCTAATGAAGATCCAGGAGATCATTTCACTACCTTTCATCTTTGGTGCTCATCTAATTCATTGAAAGATGACTCCGTACAGTTGTGATTGTTTCAACGTACTCTCATTGGGAGTGTCGCGAAATGGTGCATTGAGCTCGATCGCTCAAGATACTCTTCCTTTGGCGAATTGGCGATGGATTTCCTGAACCATTTCTAGTTACCTGTGAGATACGACGTTGGCACAGAGATGCTCACCAATTTCGAACAAACAACAGCGGACCATATCTCTGATCACATCCGAGAATGGAGACGCCGGAAGAGTTTAATCAAGGTACCAGTCCCACCAACATTCCTGCTTGAGTGGTTCCTTAAGTATTTGGTCCCGTAGTTATCCAAAGACATCGCGACGTTGGGAGTATTCTCCAAAGAAGACACCATCATGAGGTCTCAACAATTTGAGCTCATATATTCTCAATCCGGTTTGTTATACAACATCTTTCCAGATGCACCACGTTCAATCCTTGATAAAACTAGACAGAGAGCTGGACCACATGCCGATGGTATTGTTGGTTCAACACAAACAAATCCCGATGAGCAATTGACAAAGCAGTTGCAGCAGTTATCTATACAACACACAGCGACCAACCAAACTACTGCTTTGGCTGCTCCTCCTACCAAAATGTTGGACGTACACACAATGCAGTCGATTAACCCAAAGGCCACCCAACAGCCTAATGGAAAGAAAAAACAATGAAAGAAGGGTAAGGGGGATAAAAAACCCACCGATAATGTTGGCAGGGACAATCGGAAGACGAGGTATCTGTGCAACTTGTGCGCAGAAGACCACCCGACCCATCTATGTCCTCAACTTGCAGAGGCCCAAAAATTTGTCACATAGCAACAACAGGCGGTGTTGACTAATCCATTTCAACATGGGAAAAATCTAACTCAAGCCTCTGCAAGCACAGAAGGGAGCAGCCAAGAACCTTGTCCGCCTCCGAACAACCCCGCATCCACAAACGTATACATGGTGAGGGGTGATGCTTTTATATCGACTAGAGCACATGACTATAATAAACCAAGCACTTCTGAGAAGGGTAAAGAAGTTGATTGCTTTTATATCGACTAGAGCACATGACTATAGTAAACCAAGCACTTCTGAGAAGGGAATCGTCGAGAATGTCTTCGTTGGAGAAGATTGCTCCCCCAAAGAGATATTCAAATCTACACAGATCTTTTCAAAGAATTCTGCGACGTTTTTGCCTGGTCTTATGAGGAAATGCCAGGTATTGATCCAAAAATAGTTAAACATGAGATCACAACATATCCTTATGCCAAGCCTATTCAACAGAATCTTCATCCAGCTAATCCTAAGAAAGAAGCAGCCATTAAGGTTGAGGTTGAGAAATTGCTAAAGGCAGGTTTTATCTATCCTATCCATTTGACTCAATGGGTGTCAAATCGGTCAATAAAAAAAAAGGCACGATTCGTGTATGTACCGATTTCCATGATTTGAACAAGGCATGCCCCAAAGATAATTTTCCAACACCATTCATCGACCAGATCATTGATGAATGTGCTGGTTGCGAAGCCTTTTCTTTCATGGACGATTTTTTAGGATATAATCAAATACAAATCAAACCCGAAGACCAACACAAAACGACATTCATTTGTCCTTGGGTTACATTCGCATATCGTAAAATACCTTTTGGTCTTAAAAATGCTAGAGCAACCTTTCAGTGGGCCATGTCTTTTTCTTTCCATGACCTCAAGCATATAGTCGAGGCCTATCTAGATGATTTAGCATCGCGATCTCGCAAGAGAATGGATCATCCCACACACCTTAGACTTATCTTCGAACGTTGTCGCTACTTCCAGATTCGCTTGAATCCAAACAAGTGCAGCTTCTGCGTAACGTCAAGACGTTTGTTAGGTTTCATCATATCAACAACAGGGATCATGGTAAATCCTCTCAAGGTGGAGGCAATAATCTAGTTCCCCCCCCCCCCATGCACAATCCTTCAACTTCAGAGTCTACAAGGCAAGGCGAACTTTTTACGACGCTTCATCGCCAACTATGCCGAAATCACCAAGGGCTTTATGCGCTTACTGAAGAAAGACGTCCCTTTTTACTGGGATTATGCCGCTCAACGCTCTTTTGACACATTAAAACATGCCCTCACAACTGCCTCTCTGCTCTGGCCACCTAACTATAACAAATATTTCTTATTATATCTGGCTGCAGCAGAGTCAACCATTGGCATGGTTTTAGTTCAGGAAGATGAATTTTTCTTAGAATATGTGATCTATTACCCAAGTTGAGGCCTCGTAGGACTGGAACTCAATTATTCTCATATCGAAAAACTTGCGTTGGCAGCAGTTCATGTTGTTCAACGGTTCCGTCATTACGTTCTGTTTCGCAAGACCACCGTCATTGTTGTTGTGAATCCATTCCAGTACATGTTGACATGATGGGTAATAGGCAGAAAAATCAGTAGATGGATAGTCATCCTCCAGGAGTTTGACTTAGACTTCGTTTCAGCAAAGTCCAAAAAGTCATTGGTCTTCACAGAGCTTATTTCGGAACTTTCGGTTGAGTCAGGTGACGTTGTGCATGAAGAATCGCCTATCCAAGGAGATTTGTTTTTTATCACATCTTCGGATCCCTGGTACGGAGATATACTTATCTATATCCAGACTTTGAAGTGCCCCACTTCTGCTTCTCATGATGAGAATCGACATATATGCCATCAGGATAAGAATTATCTCATACTCGATGATACATTGTATCAAAGAGGTGTAGACTGCATCCTACGCTGATGTCTCACTCATGAGGAGGCAGTTATCGTGCTCAACGATTTCCATACCAGAGCTTGTGGTGGTCATTTGTCCAGGTTGGAAACAGCCCAAAAGATTCTACAAGAAGGTTACTTCTGGCCGACACTTATCAAAGATTGTATCGAATCGGTCAAGAAGTGTCATCCATGCCAAATCTTCTCTCGGAAGATGAGAGCACATCCCGCTCCCATGTTTCCTGTCATCACAGTTGGACCCTTCACCAAGTGGGGGATTGATTACACTACTTGCAACCCCCCTTCAGCAAGGGGGCATCGTTATATCATCGTAGCTGTCGACTACTTCACAAAGTGGGTTGAAGCTATGCCAACGTTTAAAGATGATGGAGAGACTGCAACTCTATTTTTATTCAACCAGATCATAGCAAGGTTCGGCATCCTGAGGGAGATTGTCACTGACCATGGCAGTCACTTTCAGAATCAGATGATGACCGAATTAACATCAAATCTTGGGTTACGGCAAGAACATTCATCGCCCTACTACCCTCGGGCCAATGGGTAGGTGGAATCTGTAAACAAAACTCTTAAGACTATTCTACAGCGAACTATCAACTTAGCCAAGTCAAATTGGCATTTGATGTTATACTCGGCATTATGGGCTTACCAAACATCTGTTAAGACTACAACCAGTTTCTCATCTTTTCAACTCGTTTATGGGCTAGAGGCAGTCTTGCCCATCGAATGTCAGATCCCGTCTCTAAAATTGGCAGTACAATTATTGCCAGACACTTCTCCACTCGAAGAACGGTCAGTATACCTTGAGAAGCTTAATGAACAGCGTCGTGATGTGGCACTGGCCAACGAGGCTCACAAACATAAGGTCAAGTGTCAATATGATAGGTTCGTTTGTCCTCAGATTTTCTCTGAAGGCGACCTTGTCCTGGTCTATGACCAAGACAAGGACCCCCTGGGGGCAGGCAAATTCAAACCCATGTGGTTTGGGCCTTTCATCATAAAAGAGGTATTAAAAAAGGGCACCTATTGTCTGGTTGATTTCAAAGGGAATGCTTTGGCGGAGCCTAGAAATGGGCTCTACCTCAAGAAGTATTACTCATAGGCATGTCACTGTGGGTAACTTTTTGTAACATATGTATAGTCTTTGTACTATTGCTTTTTAGTTTCTTTTAAGTGTTATGGACATATCATTGATGTTATCTTTCGTCACTGTGGCAGATGTCAAGTGATTCTGAAGTGTTCATTGGGTATGCAGATGGTGCTAGTCAACACACTCGGAGGCTTACCTCCGCAGCTTGGGTAATCTTTACATCTCAAGGCCAGTTGTTATCTTCCGGAGGTATATGCCTAGGTAACACCACAAATAATGTCGTCGAGTATAGTGCAATTATTGAATTACTTCGTGACGCTTTGTCACTGGGTATCTCTCATCTCTGGGTCTACCTCGATGCTCAATTGGTTGTGTCTTAGTTAAAAAGAGTGTACCRGGTTCATGATCCAACTTTACACTGACGATTCCTTAGGGTACATCTCTTAGAATGAAACTTTGATTATATTACATATTTTCATGTTCCTAGGAGATTAAACCAAATTACAGATACTCTAGCTAATCAAATTTTAGATTGGCATCTTGCACACATATGAAAGAACATTGACATAAGCATGTAAATACATTTTTTCACACGTGATCCATAAGACACAAAAGACCAAAAAACCATATATAATATCATAAAGTAACCAGAGTACATAGATGGATGCAAGCGCCTCAAAAATAGGACCAATAACGAGTACCAGGGCTTATGCCCTCAAAAAATATATACAAGTAGTGCTCGGGGCACGTAAAATGTCTAAATAGTTTCAGGGCCTATGGGCCCTATTATACTRGTCCACAGCATGGGCTAAACGCCTAAACAATCGGACCCACGTCTGAGGTGCCCCCACTACATGAGGTTGCATGGATGGCGGCAGATCCTCAATCTCTGCCATCGGGACTGTGCGAGTGAGTGCAGTAAAGTTCTGCTCAACTCGTCTAAGTACCCTCTCAGCCTCCCCGGATGGGAGGTCTCCTGCTAGTGTTGGTCCCCCGGCAGTGGAGGTTGTGGCCCCTGGCCGAGGATGACTCATGTTCCTTGCATAATCAACAGGTCGCATTGGTCCCACATCTGCATGCAACAAACGCATATCCGTCAAATACTCTAGCATAACAAAAAAAAAATGATATATATAACAAAAATTACATAAAAATTACATATACAACAAACAAAAAAAACTACAAATGTGGAGACTTACCCATCTCCCCTCGCTCCTCACTAGGAGGTAATGGTATCTCCAGGTCTCTTGAAAAATCAATCCCAGCATAGGGGTAGTCCTCTATAATCGGTATCTGCAGTGACAGCGGTGCAAAAAATTCATCATCGAAGGACTCATTGGTCCTTCCACCACCCTCTCGCGGCAGTAATACTGCCCATCTACATACAGTAGGAAAAGAGGCTTGATTTCCTCGTACCACTACCCGAGGACTAAAACTCATAACTCTCTCGAAAAAGAACGAAAACAAAATAGTCCTAAACCCGAAGTTCCTCTGTGTCCACTGACGACAATCTGTCAATTGCCTCTTCATACATTCCAACAGTGTAGTACTCCAGTCGAAAATTTGTGCATCCAAGCACTAGACAACATAGTTCATCTGTGTGCGGGATGCCTGATGCAACTCCGCTGAACCGGTAATCCACCCAATGAGCAATAATATCACTTGCAGCGATAGGTTAGTGATCTTGCTTATGGGCACCTGGGAGCTCAAATGGTTTGTCCCAACCTCACAGTCCAGGGCTATCAGTTCTGCTATGTTATGCGGCCCCGATGGAAACGTCCTGAAATTGACTGGTTCCCCTCTCCTTGAGAGGCCAGTCAAAAAGTAGATATCCTCGATGGTGGGCACCAGTGATTGCCCCTCTAGCATGAAAGCCTCTTCATCAGGGTTCCAATAGTCAACCAAGGCATTCAGTAACCTCGGTTGTGCCCACATAAACGGAAATAGGAAGAACTTTAAAAAACCACATTACATTAATGCGGCCATGGCATTCAGATCTCCTGCAACCAACTCACCAACTTCTTCATGCTCCCTTTCCCTTCAGTGGACATACATCCTCCCAAAACAACAAGGTTCAGGAGGGTGAGTGATTTCTTTTTGGTTCTTTTTTGTCTATAAAGGGAGGTCCACGCGTGTTGTCTAAGTGACAGTCGCATGTACACGCAGGCAGGTTTTACTCTGCCCGAGTGTACACGCGGCCTGTCCAGAGACAGCCCGCGTGGACCTAGGGCCGACCTTTTAAAGGTCGACGCCCACCCAAAAAATGAAATGCAAAGAAAAAATAAAGAATTGAATAGCTAGATAAGGGAGTTTGTACTTACTTGGTCCAGATGGAAGTTCGTTTTGTCCACTGTAGCTCTCGGAATCACTGCTTTTATCAAAGGGGGTCTTTTGGCTCCAGAGTCAATTTCCAAATCAGCAATGGTGATAATGAGCTGCCAGCTTCTATTTATAGATTTGTTGGCCTCTTTTTGTCACTTTTTTGGCCTCTCTTATCATTTTCTTTATACCAAAAACCATTTAGCGTGATTCAGGAGCTGCATCGAAGGGATTTGATCGGGTATTGGGAGAGTTTTTGGGAGTTTTGAGTAATTTTCGACGGTCAACTTGAGCATATAGGTTCGGTTTCTACCCGGATTTTTGTATCTTGTTGTCTTTTTCCTTTGCCATAGGATCGATCCCATCAGGTTGTGACATGGAACCATCATCTCTACTTTAGAAGTGTCGCAACTTGGTGGTAGATCTTACCGGAACATGGATGCCCTAGGTAGATTCTGATTGCATTATGGCATTCATATTGTCTCTAAAAACACTGTAGGCTCGGGAGTCCTTATAGTCTTTCCTGAATATGAATTTGAGCCTCATTTGCATGATTCTTCTTCACTCTTGACCTCACCCTCAAGACTCCCAAAAAATAATGGGTCTTCTTTTAAACCCTTTTCAGACCCTCTAAATATGAAAAGATTGTCGAGCGATCTTATGGCCTTTCACGCTCATTAAACTAAAATTTGAAGTCACGTCTGTCCGGCGATAGTTTACCCCTTTTTTGGTCTGGACGGTCAACTATACGAACAAAGGTATACTCTATGGAACTTCATCTCTATAGAAGAGTACTCTCAGGTATAATTTTATCCCTTTTTCGGGCCTGGGGGACTAAACTTACGAAGAAGGAACCCCCACAAAGTCCATAGTTAAGCTCTTTTCAGACTCCCTAAAATTGAAAAGATAGTCGAGTGACCTTATCCTTTCACACTCATTAAACTGGTCCAGAAGAACATTCCTGACAGAGTCCATAGTTAAGTTTTTTTCAGACTCCTTAAAAATGAAAAAATAGACGAGTGATCTTTTCCTTGTCACACTCGTTAAAATGGTTTTGAATCGACGTCTTATCGGTGCTAGTTTACCCCTTTTTCGAACTGACTAGACTATCTTCGAAAAAGGTACCCCAACGGAGTCTCCTTTTACGTTTTTTCAGACTCTCTAAACATGAAAAACCATCGAGCTTACCTTCCCTGGGCTCGTTAAACTTACATCGAAGGACGTTACCATTGTGTGTTTTGTTAACCGCATTTGCATACCTTATATGTCAGCCTTGTAACAGTTTGCTTCTGCGTTTTAACACCCTTGGCCCCTGGAGGATTTTTCCCGAGTATCATTATACTAGAACATCAGTCTTGTCCTTGTGCCTTGAACTTGTATGTTTGCAACACTCATTCCTCCATTGGAACGTAATATTCCTTTATTCTTTTTCCAACATTATTGAAAAAGACTAAAAAAAAAATCAAATATGCCCCAAAAAGAGGAAGGGAAAAGTATTTTCTTTATTGGCAGCATAATGAGTCGCCCTTGGATAAAGCACATATATCCATTTGTTCATCAGACTATGGGATGTAGTACAACCTTAGGAAGCTTTTTCTCGCTATATAGAGTTGTGTCCTCCACCATTTGGTTATCCTTCCAAACATATGGAGAGTTTGCGTTGCCTCCCGCTTCGTAGACTTATGATTAATACCATGCTGCCTGAGTCTCATCATTTGTCGTGCTATTATCTAAGGGAAGTTTGTCACCAAGCCTGAGTTGGCCCCTCTGCAATATGTCTCTTGTCCTCATACCCGGCCATCCTGAACATCCAATCAAGTCCTTGTTCGAAATCACTAAAGCCTTCAGTCTGATCTTCAAGATTATCAAGTCCATGACCGACGAGCCGTCAAAGACCTCTGGGTAGTGCAGTCGTACACTCATATTACACTCCTACCCAAGTTTTGAATATTTTGAAGTTGTTGCTCAAGCTCTGAAGATCTCATCTCCAGCCATCAGGCCATATCAGCTTCTAGAAGATGGATACTCTATATGTATATCTTTTCGATTTCGAGATGTAGCTCCGCTGTGTATTGTTCGAAGCTACTCTTTATATAGTTATATGGCATGGATCTACAGTGTATTTGATTGGTAGCCATGATTCTATTTTATCCCGAGCATGGGTATGCCCGCCTCGGTGAAACATTTGTTATTTTGCGGATGGCACCTCTCGGTTCCTGATCCTTGGGCTCAATCATTCGGCACATCAGTAAAGATTGGTAATGTATTTCGGCCATCAGATGCTCTTATGACCTCACACATTAGGGGGCATCTGTTATAACCCTAAATTGCACCACACATGCTTACCTGGCACAAAGCCATCTCATATCCCTTCTTTGTTAAAGCACTGCTGACCAACTCTTTAAAAAACCCCTTTTATAAAGGCCCACGCGCCCTACTCCATTGTTGCACGTGTGTACACGCTGGTTGACCCAAAACAGCCCACGTGGACCGACAAAAGCACGAAAAAATGAAAGTTGTCGACATAACACAAAAGCTATGGGTGAGTTAACTGAAACTCCCAGCCATTCATGGCCAAGGGTTCGTCCAAATACCTAGCTCCTTCTAGCCTATAAAAGAAGGGGTAGGGGTCCCATTTGGAGAAGAAAAAATATAGCAAAGAAACTCTG
>ML794499.1:138295-165340 GCA_009831015.1 Picea engelmannii
CAATACATTTCCCTCATAACAGAGAGTTGCCTTCTAGGGAAAAAAACCCTAACATAATTTCTACCATTAGATCTGTGACCTTATAATGAACGGTCCAGATTTACAATGAAATTACAATATACATTTACAAGGCAATTTTTCCTTCAGGGGCTTCCCCCCCGGACCCCGCAGAGGGGGTACCCCCTCTCTGCACTCCCCCGCGTGGAAGAGTGTACATACTTCTGGGGTGTAAATACTTCATGAGGTATAAACACGACTGAAAGTAAAAGACCTATGAATTAGGAAGATAATCAGGCTCCACAACCAACAACAAATACGAAAGAAGAGCTCTCGACTTTATTGTCTCTTAAGTTCTATGTAACCTCCTTAAATCTACGTAAAATACAAATCCTGGGGGACTCCAAGGTTGTAGTATATTGGGAGAATGGAAAGGATGATATGTAGGTGTTGAGACTGAAGAATCTAATAGCGCAGATTCATTCTTTCCAATCAACTATGGAATGGTTTTCAATCAATTATATTCCCAGGGAATTTAATGCTTAGGCTGACTAGCTTTCTAAAGAAACTCTATCTTTGGATTATGAAGCTTTCATCATTCAATTAATTTTTGAATGAATGTTCCAAGATGAGAAGAACTTTCGACTTTAGATAGTGTTTTCTATTATAAGCATTGTTTTTACATGATAGAGTGAATTTATGTTTTGTAATGCACATATTATGTTAAGAAAATGATGTAATGAAGAAAGGTGGAATAAATTTAAAATGAAAAATCTAATAAAAAACAATAATATGCATATTCACAATTTCGATAGATATAAAGTTTTTTCTTACTCGGAAAAATATATATATAATTGTATATATAAACATAATTAATTATGTATATAATTATATGACTCAACTCTTATACCCCACACATATATATCATAACGTGATTCAATTTTTCAACTAAATTGTAATGCCACATCAATTTAAACAATATTTTAATGACTTGACAAAGATGCACCATTTATACCATATTCAAGTTAAATTTTCACTAACAATTAATAATAACTACATATTGGAAAACCACATTTGCATGTTGTGGTAACTCTAGATAGTAGACAATGTATTTAAGATGTAAATCGGCTGAATGAACTTTTAGTTTTTTATTATATTTAAGAATCCATTCGAACTTGAAATCTAATTTTACGAACTCCGAACAAGTTTTCTAGAACCAGTGCGTATTTATACAACATCAAAATACGTTGAACCTTTTGGTGGTAAGGAGTTGTGAAAACATTTTCTTGTTGAAATATTATTTTTAGTAATGGTTTTCAAGTCCATACTTAACTCCATTAACAAGAGAGCTAAGCTTTAAGTGATAAATTTCTTTCATTACATAATTGACAAGAAGAAGCAAGTGGTGAGAAACTTATCTCGGTGTTAAAGGAATCCACTTACTTACAATGCTAAAAATGTTGAATCGATGCACTTCAATCTTCAATCCCACACACTGCAACATAGTATGGGGGACGATTCTCCTCCCAACCAACCCCTCAGTCATCATGACTAAGAACCCCCGAGCCCAATCAACTATCTATGTCAACTTCCAAGCCTTTCCATCAATTGTACCAGCAAAAGTATCCCCCAACTCCTTTTCCACCTTCAATATATAGACTTCTTCTTACACATCGAGGCAAAAAGATGCACAAGTTACACTTATCATTAAATAACTAATCATACAATTTCATTTTTCTTAACCTTTCTTAATTTAGTTTTCTATAATTTAGTTTCGGTTCATGCTGCCAAGATTCCTCCCAGAATCTGGTTGTTCTGCGATCCCTGATTTCCCAGAAGCTGTGTGTTTGAATCCAGGCTTTGTTGCGCTAGGCTAGGTTCCAAATGGCTGAACCTTCCTTGGTTCCTCTGAAGCGAATTTTTTCCTAGTCATGAATGTTCGGGGAATACTTTGCCTTCCATATCTTTACCCAAGGTGTAGTAATTTCTTTGACCCAGGGCCACTGGAGTTTCGCCTCGTAGGAATTATTGGTCACTTGTGGATCCTGTAGCCCTAGGCCTCCTTGTCATTTTGGCTTGCAGACTTTCTCCCAAGCCATCAGGGCCCATTTTTTTTTTTCGTGCCTAGCCACAAGAAGTCCCTTTGGATGGCTCTTATTTTTTGTAGAATCCCCTATGGAGTTGGGAAGATGGACATCATAAAGGTTGGGATTGCTTGTAAAACAAACTTGGTTAGGATCAGTCTTCCGACTAGATTGAGGGATCTATACGTCCAATTTTTTACCCACTCCTGTAACTTGTTTATTAATCCTTCCCAAGTTTTCATTTTGTACACTTTGTCTGTCAGTGGAACCCCCAAGTACTTGGCTAGGAGTGTCTTTCGTTCAAATCCTAGAATGTTGGTCAAATTCCTTTGGATAGCTAGGTTGGTATTGAAGAAGAAGATCATTGACTTGGAATGGTTGATCTCAGCGCAGGCTTCCCCAAAAATCTTCTAGGATTCATTTGTAGGCTTTATCTTTCTTGACTGTGGGTATGCCATTGAGTAAGGTATCATACAAAAACTGTTGGTGTGTTGAAGTAGGGCAATTTTCGAAGGGTTTGAGACCTGTTATTTCCCTTGTTGTGATTGCGCTCTTTATGCTCCGGCTGAGGCCTTCCATCATCAGAATGAACAGGAAGGGAGACATCAAGTCTCCTTGTCTGATACCTCTCGTGGGCCAGAAAGGTTTGGCAGGGGCTCCATTGATTAGTAGCGAGTATCATGTTGTGGATACGAGATTAACAATCCAGTTGATCTAGTGTTGGGTGAAACCAAAAGCTTCCAAGGTCTTGATCATATAGTGCCAGCTAATTTTGTCATAAGATTTTGCTAGGTCCAGTTGTATTATCATTCCCCCTCTCTTATGAAGCTTCAAGGTGTGAATGATCTCATGGGCCTGGATGATGTTGTCCATTATTTGTCTTCCTTCCATAAAGCATGCCTATTCTTGTGAGACCAGTGTAGGTAGGAGGGGTTTCAGTCTATTTGTTATGACTTTAGAGATTATCTTGTAAACCACATTGCATAGCGCTATAGGTCTATACCAGTCAGGGGTTTTGGCTTGATTTTCTTTGGGGATTAGTGTGATCATTGTGGCATTTAGTGCTTTAAGGATTGAGGTTGACCTTCTAGAGTCTTCTACCACCTTATAAACATCATGTTTGATGATTTCCCAACAGGCTTTGAACAATTCCACTATGAAGCCATATGGACCTGGGGATTTCCCATTGGGCATTTCCTGGAGCACCTGGTCAACTTCTTCCATGGTAATAGGTTTGTTTAGGATGATGTTTTGTTCCTCTGTGACCAGGCATGGAATATGTTGGGTTATCCTTTGAATTCCCTCTGTTCTGTCTTGGTTGGGTTATTGGAATATCCCATGGAAGTGTTTAACCAGAGCAGTTTCGATCTCCTGATGTGATTCGCACTCGATTCCATCCTGGTCCTTGATCTTCAGGATTTTATTGTGGGCTCTTCTGGCCATGGTTGTTCTGTGGAAAAACTTGGTGTTCCGTTCTCCTTCCTTTAGCCATTGGATATGGGACTTTTGATGCCAGAGTGTTTCTTCCTGTTGGCATCGTGCCTCCCAATATTGGGTCATATGGATCTCTTCCTTTTTCTGGTCCTCCATATAGCCTTGCAGCATCCAGGTTTCTTGGAGTTTTTTCATTTTTCCTTCTAAGTTGTTTTTCTCTTGGTTTATATTCCCAAAGGTATCCCTATTCCACTCTTTGAGCTTATTTTTTATGTACTTAAGTTTCTTATAAATTTGAAACATCCTGGTCCCTTTCTCCGGTTGCTCCTCCCACCACCATTGTTTGATTCTTTCCTTGAAAGTCGAGTGTTCAATCTAGAATTTCTCAAATAAGAAGGGTTTGTTCTTTGGTGTTGTTTGGAAACTTGCTTCCAGCTGCACTGGCCAATTATAATATCCCCCCCAGGGAAGGATGTTGCAAGCTAAGGTTAGCCCCTACATAATGATTGACTCTGATATAAGGAATCTGGAGAGTCTTGTTGCTACCTGAAACTGGTTCATCCGTTTATTGTTCTAGGTGAACTGACCATTCTTAGTTTTAAGATCTACCATCTTCGCTATGTCTATTAACTTTGAGAAATCATCTGCATCCCGATCCAATCTTCTTGTACCTCCTTTATTCTTTGCAAGTGAGGTGATGATGTTGAAGTCCCCTGCCAAGATCTAATGGAGGTTAGTGGATCGTGCTTTTATATCTTCTAGGTCTTAGATCATTCCTCTATTTTCCTCTGACCCTTGGGGGCCATACACATTAGTGCAGAGAATCTCCTCTGTGTTTCCAATTATTTGCATGTGTACCGTTAGGGTGTGCTTGGTTGCTTCGGCTGCTATTAGGTTTAGAATTTGTGGGTTCCACAAAGTGAGAATGTCGCCTTCCATTTGGTGGTATCCGATGGCTACCATCTTGTACTTGCACCAATGTTGTTTATTGATTGCCTCCATTATGTCTATAGTGCATTTTGTCTCTTGAATGAAATAGAGATCTGGTTGTTCCTGCTTTAGTTTAGTCCTAAGGATTCTTTGCTTTCTTGGGTTGTTTAGGCCTCTTATATTCCAAGTTATGACCTTCATTTAAACATGTGGGGGGGATTTTGGAAAGAGTTTCTTGATCTTACCCGAATTTATCAGTAGCGCTCCCAGCTCCTGTAGGACTACATTGTTTGATTTCCTACCTTTTTTCCTCCTCATCTTCTTGGGTGATAGTTATGGTTGTCCCTCACCAGCTTTGACTCCTAGGTGTCCTATCTCCCCATGTGTGTGTTTTTATCCTCTGGATTTTGCTTCCTCCCATAGGAGAAACAGGTACTGGATGCGGTCCAGTTGCAATGTTGGTACGTTGTCGACTCCCTGCCTTTTCCATTGCTCCAATATGTTCAGAAGGTCTATCCCTTCTATTTCCACTAGGTCCCTGAGATTAGGGTCTTATGTGCTTACTTTGCTTGGGGTCATCTCCGCATATCCCTCTACATCTTGCATGGCGGTGTTGTCATCTTTTATTTCTCTGTCCATCGGGGTTGCGTAACTCCCCTGTGCCTTCTTGTTACTTCGTTGGTCGGTAGGCTCTTTTGTTTCTTGTTCTATGACCTCTTGAGATTTTACTGAGTCACTTTCATATTTTTCCCCTTTATTTGTTTGGTCCCTTCCATCCAAGTTATTTTGGGTCTCCTGGTTATTTCTTCTTGAGGTTTTATTCTCCTTTTTATTTGCTCTATTTCTGGGGTTCAGTGTTATAAACCCTTCCTCATCTAGTTTTGTTTTGGGGTTTGTCGCTTCCTGCTTTTTATTAAGAGGGCATTCTCTGATCAGGTGGTCGTGTTCATGGCATCTTCTACATCTAAAGGGGATCTGTTTGTAATCTATGTTTTGGATCCATTCCTCATCCCTGAATTCTAGACTTATGGATTCTAGGAGTGCTCCAGAAACGTCCATCTCTATGCAGATTCTTGTGTACGATGTGTATCTTCCTTTTATGGCGGCTTCTGAAGTCTTCACATATTTCCCCAGTTTGTTTCCTATTACTTCAAAAGTGGAGGGAAACCAGTAGTCTAAGGGTAAGGAATAGAATCTCATCCAGACCGGTACCTTTTTGAACATCTATTTTTCCGTGGAGAAGTTTTATTTCCAGGGTTGCATGTACAGTCTAGCTGAGGCGTGGAAGTATGGACCTCCCTCGAAGACTCTATCCCTGTCCTCCAGGTTCATGAATATTACTGTGAAGAAACCTTTCGAGCCCAGGTGGAGCTCCACTTATCCATTTGGCTTCCAGTGATATTTGATCCAGTTGCGCAGAGTTCTTTCTATGGGCCATAACCCCATGAACTTGCATATGAGCGCATGCGTCTTCATCTGGTCCCTGTAGAGTTGTGTTTGTGGGTAATCCAGTATCACCTTGGGTATCATTGTTGTTTTGGGCTTACACGGGTTGCACCCTTATGTCTCCTTGGCCTTCGCGGTCTCTTGCGCCTCACTCTGAGTTTCCTTAGCTTCTTCTCCCATGCTCTCGTTTTTGTCCTGGTTTCTTTCTTGTCGTTTCCCTGGGTCTGATCTCAAGGTTCCTATCGTTGGTGCCTTGAAAACTACGCCTATTGGCCCTTTCCCTCTGTCCACCACTACCTGTTTGTATGAGGGGGTCCCCTTACCCCCCCCCTTTGGTGCTCATGTTGCTCTCTGTTGTGGTCGCAATTGTCAAACCCTAGCTCATCTTGACTGTCAAACCCTAGCTCCGTTCAATTGTCCATTAAATTAATTATGATTTAAAATTAGTAAAATTTGATTATTAAATTTGAACTTTTATTTTTATATATAATTTTAAAATTTAAAAATAAATTAATTTAAAAAAATAAATAATATTAATATAAAATTTAAATAATTATTTCAAATGAAAGTAATAAAGGTTTGAGAGAATTAACTATTGAAACATCATAAAGATGATTACTATTAATTAATATATATTAATATTAATATTTTTAGTATTAATTGATAATTCATATCATTATTTATTACCAATTTTAATGAATGTAATTAGTATATATTAATATTTGTATTTTTAATATTAATTGATAATTCATATCATTATTTATTACCAATTTTAATGAATGAATAACATTGTAAAATATTATGATTAACTTTATATGTAAATCATTTCAAAATGTTATATGTACTTTATTGATTTATGGTGGTGAAGTGGACCTTTCGTAAGTAGAAGTTATTTTTTATGATTTTGAACCTAAAATTAATTACAATAATAAATATAATGTTGCACAATATTATTATAATAACTCGTAATTTATTAGTCTCTGTCAAAGGCCTAGGGACTATAGCAATGAGTCGGGCATTGACTCCCTATTAGTTCATAGTTGACTTCAATTTTACTCACATTTCTAAGGTCGAAATATAGAGAATTCTTAATAAAAATTATATTGAAATTAAAATAAATTCAAAACTAATATTTGTATGGCTCCCTATTGGATTTCAATTTCGATCCCTTACTGTGGAGGTGGACACGTACATTAATTTTTTAATTAAATACAATTTGTAAAGTATTGCAGTCGATGCTTGTCTAATCGTTGTAGTTAATGATAGTTGTTATAGTCGATGCCTATCTGTGGCGATCTACATGCATAGGCCTCATGAATCGGATCAGGACTGCCATCAAACCTGCAACCTACACCCTCTGATAGGCTTTGTAACAAGCATTGCACCGCGTTCGTAGTTGCTACACTGCCTTCTTCCACTACCTTGAGCGAGCTTATTGTTGTTGTATGGAAGTGAAGGTTTCTTGATTTCACAGCTGTGACGATAGTGTTGGTTGTGAGAAGCGTATTCATCCCCGTTGCATACCCTAGGTCTGCAATATGAAACACACCATCTACCACCTTCTTGGAATACCTAATGTTCTCGGAGATCCCATTCTCTAGAAGGGGTTTAAGGGCCAAAACAATATTTCAATGCACAAGCATAAATGTAATGATATGGGCTAGTGTAGATTTTAACCTTGTACAATTATTTACTGCAAATAGATTTTCAGTAAAAGAACAGAAAATATACAATGGAACATACACACATTACATGGAGATTTTTCCCCTGGAAACCCAAACTAGGAAAACTTGTATATTCTATATTCATTCACATCATATATTGTTTACAATATGATATACATATAGGAGTCAGTGACATCCAAAAACCTAATCCAATGGCCTAGATTAGTCAACAACCCTAATTCCTTAACCGAAAATAGAAAAACCATCGGCAAAAACCATGTGCCAAAAATCTGCCCAATAATGGACACGAAAAATGAGGCGAAAAAGGAGACAAATTTCCTTAGACAAAAAAAAAATCGGGGGTGTTGCTCCTGAACCCATGTGCAGGGGGGCCTAACGACCCCCCCTAAAACCACCCTTCATGGCCGACACAACGTGGAAAACACTTGGTCTAGTTGTGCAAAGAATCTAACACATACCCAACATTCTCCCACTTGTTTTCTTTGCATACAGGGGGTTACAAGGTTACATAGTCACCAATCCAGGGAAACAATAGATCCTCTACACCAAGAGAACTTCTCGATGCTCACAGATTTTGTTAATGAATCTAAAACATTCTTCAAAGTGTCCACCTTCATCAACAACGCTTTATTTTCTTCAACCATGTCTCTCACAAAGTGATATTGAACATCAATATGCTTTGTCTTTGAATGATAAGTCGGGTTCTTCACCAGAAAAATTGCACTCTGGCTGTCACAATATATCCTTATAGCTTGTTGTACCAACCCAATACTTGAACATAATCTTTGTAACCATACTATTTCCTTTCTTGCATGAGTGGCTACCATGTATTCAACTTATGTAGTTGAAAGTGCCACTACATACTCTCTTCTTCTCATCCAACTGATTTCTCCTCCAAACAGGTTAAACACATACCCGATTGTAGATATCATATGATCCATATCTCCATCCCAGTATGCATCCACAAATCCATGTATGTCCAACACTTTGTCCAATCCTGGTCTTCCTTGGTAACACAATCCATAGCTAACAGTGCCACACAAATACCTGAAAACCCTCTTTATTGTTGTCCAATGCTCCTTCCCTGGTTTTGACATATACGTGCTCAAAACTCCCACTACATGTGCAATGTTTGGTCTAGTACATACGGTTGCATACATCAAACTATCAACCGCACTCACATATGGAACACGAGACATGTCCTCCTCCTCTTCTTGTGTCTTGGGACACTGATACGCAGATAACTTTACACCTACAGGAATAGGCACCCTGATTGGTTTACATTCCTACATATTAAACCTATGCAATATTGTCTCCACATATTTTCTCTGATTTAACCAGAGTTTCATGTTTTTTCGATCTCTTTTAATTTCCATTCCCAAAATGAAATTTGCAGCACCAAGATCCTTCATGTCAAATTTAGAGGAAAATTGAGTTTTCACATCTTGGATAATCTCCTTGTTGTTTCCTATCAACAACATGTCATTCACATACAGGACCAAATAAATCAAATGATCACCAATTAATTTAAAATACACACATTGATCCTCTTTGCTTCTTGTGAAGCCAAGTCCCAGCATATAAATATCATAATTTTGATACCACATCCTTGATGATTGTTTTGAACCATACAGGGACTTTTTTATCTTGTATATCAGCTCCTTCTTTCCCTTCACATCAAAACCTTTTGGTTGCTTCATATAGATTTCTTCTTCCAAATCCCCATGTAGGAATGTTGTCTTCACATCCATATGTTCTACTTCAAAATCAAATGCAACAACAACATATAACATAAATATAATAGAAGTTAACTTGGCAACAGGAGAAAAAATCTCACCAAAATCAATTCCCTCAACCTGAGAATAACCCTTTGCTACTAACTGAGCTTGTATTTCTCCACTTTGCCTTCTGCATTCAGCTTCTTTTTAAATACCCATTTGTTTCCAATTGGATTTCTTTCGGTCAGCAAATCCACTAGATCCCAAGCCTCATTCTTATCGAAGGTTTCCATTTCTTCATCCATGATCTTTTTCTAGATTTTTCCATCCTCTGAATCCATAGCCTCCCTAATAGTTCTAGGATCATCATCAGTAATAGACAAAGCAAAATTTGAACGAAAATTAGATGGAGTATACCTTTCTGGTTTCCTTCTTTCCCAAACCGATCTTCTCAATATTGGAGTATGAGGATCTTCTTCTTTTTCTTCTTCTTCTTATGTAGAGTCTGATTCATCATCGTTTAAATCAAAATCTATTTTCTCTGGTTCTTCCTTACTTGGTAGGACATCATGTTTGACAAGAAATTTTATTTCTATAAATACCACATCTCAATTATACAGAACCTTCTTGGTTTCAGGGTTCCAAATATTATACCCTTTGAGACCATCTTTATACCTAATAAAGATACAATTTTTAGCCTTCTTATATTGCTTACTCATGTTTTCCTTTGGAACATGAACATAGGCCTCACAACCAAATACCTTGAGATGTGTGAGAGAAGGTTTCTTACCAGTCCATACCTCTTGTGGAGTCTTGTCATCTAGTGCTGATGAGGGTGATCTATTGACTAGGTAACATAAAGTACCCACTGCCTCTACCCAGAATTCTCGCCCTAACTCAGAACCATTGAGCATGCACCTTGATTTTTCCATCAACGTCCTGTTCATCCTTTCTGCAACTCCATTCTGCTAAGTTGTATATGGAGTAGTCTTATGCCTTTCTATATTGCACTTCTTACAGAATTCTTCAAATTCATTCCCGCGGAACTCTCCACCATTATTTTTCCTCAACACCTTAATTATTTTCTTTGTTTGATTCTCAATAAGAGCCTTAAACTCTTTAAACATGTCAAAGACTTCATATTTCTTCCTGATAACGTATATCCAAGTATTCCTTGAGAAGTCATCTATAAATGAGACATAGTACACAGATCTTCCCAATGATGGAACTGACACAGATCCAAACACATCATTGTCAACTATCTGTAAAAATCTTTACGCCCTCTTGCACCAGAGGGGAATCTTACCCAATTATGCTTCCCATATATGCAATGTTCATAGAAATCAAAATCTAGAGAGCAGCTAGACATACCTTCAACTATACCTGTACCGTGTAGTAGTTGAAGACCCCTCTCTCTGATATGCCCTAGTCTTTGATGCCACAACATAACCTTTTCTCCAGAGACTGTAGGAGTTTTTCTTCTTCAAATCCAATATCAGGAACAATGGAACTATTACACCCATCACTAATAGTGCTTCCTTGCAGCTTATATAGAGTTCCAAACCGAACTCCCTTCAGCAACACCATTGCTCCTCGAACCATCCTGCAAGTTTCCTTTTCAAATATTGTTTTTATCCCTGCATCATCCATTTTGCTCACAAAAATCAAATTTATATCAAATCCTGGGATGTGCAAAACACTAGGTAGTGTTCTAATCCTTCCATCTATGAGCCTCAACTTGAATTTTCCTCATCCTATGATTCTGGTTGTCGAATCATCCCCGAGGAAAACATTACCTCCATCATACCTTTCATATTCATAGAACCACTCCCTATGGGGAGTCATATGAAAAGATGCACCTAAGTCAACCAACCATGCCTCATGATCTACATGTGTTCTTGAAGAAACCAAGTACACATCCCCTCCTTCTTCCTTGGAGGTCTTTTCTTTTGTAGAAGGAGCTTCTTCAGATCCATTCTTTTTCTCAACTTTGGATATGCACTGCTTCTTGTAGTGTCCTTGTTTTCCACATCTCCAGTGTACCTTTAAAAAAATTCTGGGAGATTTAGATCTACCCTTAGACTTAGATCTCCCATTTGAGGCCTTAGATCTATTTCTTTCCTGGGAGCGTTCTCTTGCAAATAATGCATTTGTACTCTGTCCTTCCATGTTCTTCTGTCTCATCTCCTCTGACAACTAGTATGATACCACTTCATCAAACTTCAAGGAAGTTGTATCACTACCTATGGCCAAAACCAGACTATCCCACGAGTCTGGTAAAGAGAAAAATAAATTGATATACTTATCTTCATCTAAAATTTTAATCTCAACAGATACCAACTGACTTACCACAGTATTGAAGGCGTTCAAATTATCTGACACCAAGTCTCCATCTCTCATCCTTGGGTTATACAACTTCTTTCTCAAGAATAGTTTATTTACTAAGGACTTAGTCTGATACAACTTCCCCAACTTATTCCATAAATCCTTGGTTGTAGCTTCCTTTGATACATTCAATAATATTGAATCTGAGAGACATAGTCGGATTGTTCTCTTCACCTTATGATCCAACTTTTTCTATTCATTTGCTAAAGTTCATGTAGGTGCAGTACCTAGATCCACCGCGATCCACTAATCTCTATCCACCAACAGATCTTCCATCTTAAGCTTCCACAACTCAAAACTTTTCCCATTAAACTTCTTGATCTCCATTTTCGAACTGCTCTCCATTTCTCTTCACTCGAAGAATCAATACCATAGTTCTCCCACGGTAACAAGGCTTATAACAGTCCCGAGCCAAACCCTTGACCACAAATGCATCCCCCTGAAGCCAATAATTGCTCTGATACCAAATGTAGATTTTAACCTTGTACAATTATTTACTGCAAACATATTTTCGATAAAAGAACAAAAAATATACAATGGAAAATACACACATTAAACAGATATTTCTCCCCTAGAAACCCAAACCAGGAAAACCAACATATTCTATATTCATTCACATCATACAGTGTTTACAATATGATATACATATAGGAGCCAGGGACATCCAAAACCCTAATCCAATGACCCAGATTAGTCAACAACCTTAATTCCTTAACTGGAAATAGAAAAACCATCGGCAAAAACCATGTGCCAAAAAATCGCCCAATAATGGACATGAAAATTGAAGCAACATGAAAAATGAGGCAAAAAAGGCGACATGTTTCTCAAGGGAAAAAAATGGGGGGCACTTCCCCCAAACCCCTACAACCCCTAAAGGGGGGGGCGCTAACCCCCTTGCGTGCCCGACGCAATGTAGCAGAGACTAGGTTTAGTCAAGCAAAGAATATAACACATACCCAACATCTAGTCTATTAATAACTTCAAGGTAGAAAATATTGGAAGTAAGATTTAACCATGGCATGATTAATAGAATTACCTACACATACAGAGAATGGGAAGGAGATGATTTTGTAGATATTCTCTTCAACTTTCTCATGTTTCCAATTGTTGTTGTTATCAAATTACTTTTAGCATTGAATCATGTAACAAGAATTGGTTGTCTTACGAACCTTTACAACAACGTAGACAAGTTTCAGACTATGTTTATAAATGTCGAGAAATCTCATTTACTGGAGACAAATATTATCGCTACCCATATTAATGACATCATTAGAATACAATTGTATCCCACTGTTTATTACGTTTGTGGTTATCAGTGTGAAGGTTACAGTGGTACTACCCAATATATGTCCACTCGGGGTGGTTGTTGTTGTGCCTGTAACCATTTGATGACGTATGGGGTGCAATTGCAGAACCCCTATAACAAGGCTAACACTAATAGTGCAAGAAGAAATGAGGGAGGTTATGTGAAGGAGACAATTACCTTCATAATCACTGATCACTTGGAGATCTCTCCCTCCTCAACCATAACTAGCCTTAACCTACTGAATAATCTCAATGTCAAATATTTAGCAGATTTGGCTTAGCGAAATGTGAGTGTCAATCACAATGAGGTAAGGAGATACTACATTCATTATTGTTAGTTTGTGTTCATAATGTTGTTAATGGGAAGGAAATAATAATTCCATGTTTATTAGTCACTAAAGTTGTTTTGGGCTTCTCTAGTTTCCACCACACCTCTAAACAATGTTTTTGGTGTTGTTTTATCCACAAGTAAATGAAGGTAACAGTGGTTTGATCTCCTGAATTGCAGGAAGGAAATGTGTTGTTCTCCTTCTAATACTAGTTTTCAAGAGATTACTTATGTATCATGTGACCTAAAATTTATGTATTTTTGTGTTATGGGCTCGCATAGGAATAACAGACATAGAGTGACTAATGTGCTACACACATTTTGAATAGTGTGTGCAAGTTATCTTCTATGTATTCCCAAGATAGTCGTTAATATAAAAAGTAGGGTTGCAAGAAATCAATAGTGTAATCTGTAGGTCTTATATAGAACAAAGTGCACTAGGTAATTCAATGGTTTCCTTTTTAATGACTTTTAATAGATATTATTAAATTATAATGACTTTTGTTTAAATTTTAAATTATATGATTATTGTACTTAGGCAACCTAATATCTACCTGGTAACATGGCATGGTTAAGACACCATGTTAACAAAAAAAGATTGAGGAGGACACCAGTTTACCTGGACACAGGGGTTACGTGGACACGCCTGGTCTGTGAGATTGAAGGGTTTGGAAGGATATCAGACCAGAGTGACGTGGCACCTTGACGTCATCCAGGGTGACATGGACCCATGATCAATGTGCCACAGGTCACCCAGATTCGTTCATTTCACTGACCCTATAGGCCCATTAACACACAACATGTGTCACCCACTAAAGGGGCCATCTGTCATCTCTACCTTGCCGCATATCAAACCTGGCACTCACTGCTTGGTTCATTTGGCGGGGGAGGTATGCGAGACCCACCTATATTTTCTTTTGTATCTAGTACATCACCACATTTGAGGGTGGACCCTTCAAGAGTCTGGGACTTCGAGACTTCGGAGGTTTGGAGTGTAGTGTCGAGGATAAGTCAAAAGGCCCGAAGGTCAGAGCCACGTGGAGAGATTCTGAGCTCCTTTGGAACTTCGGGAGTTCAGAACTTCAGGAGACTTGGGATGTTAGAATTTATGCTCCCTTAAGGGCTGAAGGTTGAAGCTATGTGGCATCACCTCTGGAGTTCAGGAATTCGGGGCTCCGGAGGACATGCATGCCGAAAAGAAAAGGGACATTCAATGTCAAAGCGTCGAACATTGAATTCTCCTCTAGCATGTGTGTTAGATGAGGATTAAGTCTCGTTGTTGGTTTGGACAGTGGATGGAACTTCCCTGCAGGAGGTAGGAACCTGGAAATGGTACAAACTAGATGGAGCCACATGGCCCTCAACCAGTGAATGCCCAAAGAACTTCAGGAAGCCATAACTTGTAAACGAGAGGTAAGATTAGAGCTTGGTAACAGTCGTTAGAAAGCTACGGGCAAGTAGAAGAGGATGAATCATCTCAGAGAGAGGATTCAAGATGATTTGAGTAAGCATAATTTTGTTGCTCCATCCCTAAAAAGAGTACTTAGGGGTCAGGTGTGTTACAAATTGGTATCATAGCATGGAAACATCACTTGGCCTGCTTGGTCTCATGAAAGAGTCAAGTGATTTTTTTTTCTTTCTTAGAAAACTTTAAGGGAGAGGGAATACTACCCTACCCTATCCAGCAAAGCATGATTCAGACACAGGCCTGAATGGGATGGAGAACAGTCGAAAGACTATTTTAATAAGGCTAACATGAGTCTGCTAAGAGTATCACTGATGTACGGAAATTATCTTCATAAGTTCATTAAGGAGAAGGATGCAGATTAAATTTCAGTTCGGACCTTACCCAATGAAATTGAATCATACTAATCGGTGGCAGAGGAAGCCTATCATTTCTTTTGGAAATGATGGCCAATCTTATAGGAGTAAGATTATACTGATGGACACTAATAGCAACACTTGGTTGTGAATGAATTGAAGGAATCCGTAGCAGTAATAATTACTTCTTTAATGAAGGATTAAACCTTGTATATGTGTATAATCCCTCACGATTAGAGGATTGATGGAAATGTTAAGGTCAATTTACTTGACCTATAATGGATGGAAATTGTTGCTGGAATAATCCAGTAAGCAAGTAAAAAGGGGGGCCTATAGATTGAGAATAACCTTCATGAAGGTAAAAGTGAAGTGACAAGAGCAAGTTCAAAAGATCATGGTTGTGCTAATGGAGTGTATATCCATGATAACTCAAGGGTATGTCTATGCGTAAGAATGTTTATGGAAAATTATTGAACATGAAAATTAAACATGTTATAACCTATGGTGGGTTGTAAGGAATGGCCTACTAATGGACCCTCTAGATGAGAATGACCTTATGTTAGCAAGGGTTAATAACAAGAATGAAATGTTGATAATGTTGGAACCTATTACCTTAATAAGACTGGACTGCAAGGGTTAATGAGAGACCGAGGCAAGGTCTGATTAGGGAGGTGTCAAAACACCTTTGGATGACTAGTGGATCATATTGACATCCAGTGGTGGATTGTAGCCATATATATATAGCTGGATCGTAGTGAGGGGAATCTAGAAAAGGATTTCCTTGATCGAAAGGTTTGTTGATCAAGACCAGTTGGAAGCTAGATTGGTTGTTTTGTTACCTTGGACATGGTTATAATTTCCCAGACTGTATTATGAGTTGGGAAAGGTTTTTATGGAAGTTGAGGCAAGAGTGTTTTCTTGCTAGCTGTTATCACATAGAAAGGGAAACATAGTTATGACTATGTCTGATTAAACTTCCATGTGAATATCATGGGAATGACTGTAAACTCTCTACAGAGAGAGAAACCTAGTGATGAGTATCTCTATGAGACTTACCATAAGAATGATTGGAAGATCCTTGGGAGAAGGATCTAGAAGTATGATATGTCCAGGTGTATGAATGAAATGGAAAAAGGTACAAGAAATGAGCTTGCATGATGAATGTTTGGCTATGTTTATATATGCTTGAGTGCAGGGGTTTAATGCATTGTGAGCTTTCTGGATGTGAAGAATGATATTAAGACCAAATAGATATGATCGAATAATATTAAATGTGTAGGTGATGCACATGTATGATGTAAGAATATATGTATACTAAAGGCACGATATGATTGTCTGGATGAATGAAATGTAAGGCAAGAATTTCACTTGCCAAGATTTAATGAATACCATGGATGCATGGATGAATCTATTATAAAGAGTCATGGAAATTTGTTTTGAGTGATAGCTTGAGGGGAATGTGTTCCATTCCCCTAGGAAAAGCTATTATAAATAGATGAAAGAGTAAAGGAGAAAGGACACTATGTTATCATGATAAAAGGAAACGTGATTTTGCCTTTGAGGACCACACGAGAACAATTGTGAACAATCATGAGTTAAATGATTTTAATGCAAAGATGTCTATGAACTGCAAAATATACCTATGGTAGATACACATAGGCTTATGATATTGCATGTGGTTAAGTGCATTGTGGATGTAAGTTAACAAAACAAGAAATATGTGTGGATAAATAATCTGGATGCATAACAAAGATTTGTTTTTATGTTCCTTATGGAATATTTGGTAAACAATTGAAGCTAAATTAAGGTTGAGGCCATCAAAGATAGTGATGGATATGCAATAAGGAAGTTGCATGCTGAAGGAGTTTCCTGTGAAGGAACTATGTAAGGACTCTGTCAGGAGAACATACTCACAAAATTAACGACTGTTGAGAATTGAGAAATGGATTGCAAGTATATGTATAAGAATCATGGATTTAAAACATCATGCATGAATGAAGAAATAACGAATGGATGTTGACCATTCTGATAACTGAATGGTAATGTGAAAAATGCACATGTACATAATTCATTACGAACAACAAGGTCTCTTATTGAAGCATGTTGATGTATCCAATAGGTTAGGGCGAGCCTAACCAGGACTGCTCAAGAAATAGAGCATGGATCTCATAATAAGAAGTAGATTGCACAAGCAAGGAAGGAGACAAGGAGGAACACTTTTCTCACCCTAAAAACTCTGAATTGTTTAACAGAGTTGTAAGTCTTAGAAGAGAAGTTGTGGGAATAAGTACAACTGGAAAAAGAGAGAATGAATAAAAACGCATATTTAAATTAATAGGCTTGGATGAGCAGTGTTAAGTAAAGGAAGTGAGGCCTTAGGATAACTCAGTTAGACTGAAAGTCCAGGGCTATGTAGAAGGAGTTGGACAAAGGAAGAATCCCTTGACCCCTTCCTTGTTGTTTATGGTATTTCTCTGATACGAGAGATTGATTTACTAATAAAAGTAAATGTTTTGACATCATAGTGATGATGGTTGTATGACTGTAGAAACAATTGATAATTGTAGTGTTGCACTCCTGAAAAACATTGAGGATAACGTGAAGAAGTGCATAATAATATGCTAGGACATATCTAAAAATGTTTTTTTGATATGATACATGCATTTTTATTTTACATGACAACTAATATAATCATGATGTATGCCATGTGTAGAAAGAAATTGGAACTGTTGAGAAAGACAGTTGCCAATGATGGAAAACCTCAAGCAGAGGAAGTCTATGCCAGTCAAGGATGGGTTATAATCCTTGCAAGAAAAGTGCATGAGTAAAGAGTACCATGGGTACAATGATCAATATAGGGATATTGGGAATAAAAGTGCTCATAGTTAGCACATTGCATGGAATTGCTTTGAGGAAATGCATGTTTGCATAGAGGGAAGACAATGGATTTTCAATACTCCAATTGAATTATGTAGGGGTTAAAGAAAATAAAACTTTTGGGTGGCCATGAGTGTTTCCACCCTAGTCACTAATAAAGGAATAATGCTTGGGTGCATTCAAGAGAAACTTATAGTTTCATATGTATTGATTTGGGATCGTGATCATCTTGTAGCAGAAAGCACAGTCCTGTTGCAAAAATGAATGGAATGAATAATCCATATGGTGAAGAGGTGAATAAATGTCGAATTTGAAAATCTGAGGGTGGCAGATTTGCAAGCCAATTTTATGATTTTGAAACTGATGATAATCTCTCATAATTTATGTATACCTGTGATATAGTTGAAATGAAAAGATATATATAGGGAGGACAGATGAAGGATATCAAGCTGAAAAGCATAAAAAGTCCATTGAGTGGGACAGGAGAACCCCATGGTAAGCCATGATCACCTATAATATGTTGTGTTGTGGCAACGCAAGCTGAAGGGACACCTCTGCAGAGAAATTTAGAGGGACACCTTAACTGTAAGGCTCAATGAAGTCTCTGGAATTCTTCTTGTGCAAGAAACCCTTAGCAAGGCATGATGGATCACCTGAGGAATTTTATAGCAGAGAAGGGGATGCCTAAGCCTGGGCTTGGAGGGTGAGTGACTGCAAGGAAGATGAGACTTTGATAATTCTTATAAACTATTGATTGGGATCATGCACACAATGGGTATGTCCAAGTAAAATAGTGAGCCAAGATAGCAAGACAACCATGTGGATACATATGCACAAACTACACAGATAAGTATTGTGCTAGATTATGAAAATTTTCCTCTTGAATTTTGCACAACAATAAAAAGTTTTTTCATGAAATTGTGATTAATATGCTTGTTGTCTGTAACACACCCAACCCCTGAGGGGATTTCCTAGGGATGGGGCCTCAAAATTTCGTTCTCCTTAGGTGATCAAGTCCTTAATTATGGGTTTCTACTACACTATACTCATCCATAGTTTTCCAACCATGATCTCCATGCTCATAACTGAGCCCAGAACCGACAGATATATCTCTATGAAGTTATTTGGGTGTTTATTGGTTGAGGGCCACGTGGTGCCCACATGGATCCACCTCACACGTACTAGTTCCAAGTTCCTTCCTCCATGGTGGAAGACCATCCTCAGTCTGATCTCATGACTGAACTTACTCTGTTCTTCCCATGTCAGTTGTGGAGGGATTCAACACTTCACGCCTATTTACTATCTACCCACAAAACCACCCGAAGTTTCAAACTTCTGAAGTCCCGTAAGCTCACCATGTGGCTCCTGCCTTCAGACCGTTCAGTCTCTCTACTATACTGCATCTCAGATCCTCTAGAGTCTCGAAGTCCCAGAGTCCCAGTTAGTTCACCAACCATGTTGGCTAGGCAGACATGTATCAGGAACTGACACATAGGAGGGGTTAGAGTGACACGGGGCACATCAAGTTGGGGTCCACGTCGCCTTGGGTGATGTCACTACACCACGTCACCCTGGAATGACAGGCCTCTAATATTCCCCAGATCTCACAGTCGAGATCCGACCACGTAGATTTATAGATATACGGTTTTGGTTACCTTGAGGATTCAGTGTTCGGGAGTGTTGTGGTGCAACCTCCTCTTATCTCCCGAAGTTCCCAACTTCCAAACTAAAGGGGATAGCGCCACACATCCCCAGTAAATCGATGACTAGGAAAGAAATCGGAGGGTCCCTTGATCTATGGCTCTAGGCCCTTCGTGGCTCCAATCTTCAGATTTTTGGCTCCCAGTTTAGTTGGTAGGATAGGTCCACCTAACCCCCAGGGAACCGCCTAACGTCGATCAACCTTACGGGAAACCGAGCCTCCCGGTTACCTTCAACTAGTATAAGGCTGGAAAGGTCAAACATACTCTGAAGTCCTGGACTTCCAAAGCTTTGAACCCAAGAGGACATAGCTTCCGTAGGCTTAGTCCAAGGTTCCTAGGTATTGGTCATATGGGTCCTCTTGAACGGGTCTTGTCCATTCGTATTCCAAACAAAGAGACCTCCTCTTTTCAAGGCTTGAGCTTCACTATTCTTCCTGAGTTCTATCATGAAATGGTTAAGGACTTTGGGTCTAGAATTCTGGTCACCTGACAAGGTTCTGGAAGAGGTATCCTCTTCAGATGGACAGGTTTAGTTCAACGCGATACCTCCTATATCGGTCATCTTACAAGTTTATGTCCCAGGAAGCCTTAGGAACTAAGCTGGGCATATAGACTATCAGTCATAAATGTAAGTTTACAAAGATATGGAGGCATACACATATCATAACCATTCCACACAGAAGTTATTTATAAATACACATATGTATAAATCCAAGCATTCATCCATTATTCCAGATCAATACATAAAACAGGGAAAATACTTATTAAAACTAGATAACGTGAAGTGACTGCTGAAAGGGGTGCTCATTTCCACCCAACCATAGGCTCAGTCACTCCTAACGAATTTATGACTAGCCACCCCCAAGCTAGACCACAATTCTCTGCGATGAATTCCTTTCTTCCGGCTCAGCGATAGTAGGGACGGAGGTTACTCTCCTCCTCCCGCAGGATTCTTAGCATTGGTTTACACGATACCAAGCAAGGAGGATAAACCTCATTTATCAACTTGTATTGTAACCTTCTCATCCATTTCTTGCGACCAGAAAACTCATTTTTTTTCAGTTCTTCCTTGAACCCAAGAGCTTAATCTCCCATCTCTGTGCTCTTCACAGGTATTCCTCTACCCACTACACCTTCCTTTCTTTCCTTCTTTAGCAAGATTGTCTGTGGCCCAAATTCCCAATATGTGGTCAAGTATGAAAGCCTTACAGATAGGTTCTCTGCCCCATCCCCTCATTAACTCTTGAGGAGGTCTTCCCACCTACCAGCCTAACTATAATTCATTTATGTGTCAGAGAACTGTTCTGGTCCGAAGTAATTAAATCTAGTAAGGTACTGGTTTGGTGAAGGTTAACGCAACCATTCCTGGTCCCCTTCACCATTTATTTCATATCATTCACGGTCTCTCTTAGCACACCCCCCCTTTCCAGCAGTCATGCAACACTTATCCATTTCTTAGTAAATAACATAATTTACATTCATTGACCTTTCATACAAAGGTCCATCTAATCAAATATTCGCACATATTGAGTTTTCTATAGTATCTTGGCTAATATAGTTATATTTACAAACTAGGGGAAACAAGGTGTTACAATTACCTCCCCCTTAAAGGAACATCGTCCTCGATGTTTTATCTGTTGACATGCTCTGTATATACAGAAGTGAACAAAAATGGATATGCATGTCTCATGGCATATTCCATTTCCCACGTAGCCTCATCTGGGCCAAAGTGTTTCCACTACACCTTAACATGTGCAATGGTTCAGTTCATGAGTGGGGTTTCCTTCCAATCTAGTATGCATTGAGGTTCTAGAAGGAATTCTCCCTCCGGCTCCACCTGGATCACAGACCAGTCAATTATATGATTAGAATCATGTACATATTTCTTCAATAATGAAACATGGAAAACATTATATGCCTTTATTGTGGGAGGGAGTGTTAGCCTATAAGCTACATGTCCCACTCTATCTAGGACTTCAAAGGGTCCACAATACCGAGGTGCCAACTTGGCACAAGCTCCCATTCTCGGGGAACTCTTCCTGGGCCTAACTTTGAGATAGACATGGTCTCCCGTCTTGAACTCTCTGGGAGTTCTCTTTCTGTCAGCGTCACTTTTTTGTCTATCCTGAGAAATTTTTAGATTGTGCTTTATCTAAATTACTTATTGTTCCATTTCTTTTAGCATCTCAGTTGCGATTGAAATTATATCCACTGGATTACTCCAGTTGAATGGAGTCTTGCACGGTTGTTGTCCCTTGACCAAGTTTTGAGGTTTCTTGGTCATGCTTGACCATTTTGGACTTCGGCAGCCTGTCGAAGGCGGAGCGCAAGACGAAGCAAAGATCACGGGATCTCGGCCCTTTTTGGGTCCTTTTTTGGATTTGGGAATATGTAATGGGTATGGGAATGTCAACACATGGGTCTACCCATGTTTAGGCCTATTTTGTAAAGTATAAATAGATGTCTAGGCAAAGAAGAGAAAAGAGGAGGAAAAGTTATGAATGGATAAGTGATAGATTTGTGTGATCAAAGGATTGTAAGTGCTTCATGCATACTGTGTGGAACTTGCAGAGCTAAGTGCAAGTCAGTGTAAGAGACTATGAAGGGCTTTGTGCTGTAATGCAGGGAAGGAAGATCTAGCGAGATGCGCAGATCTCCTGTCCTAGGCGAAGTAGGGTTTTTGTGGCTCTGTGCATGTAACCAATTGAATAAGCTAATAATAAAGAAGCAGAGTTGGTGGATGTAGCCCCAGGGTGGGGGTGAACCACGTACATGTTGTGTTTCTTGGCTCTGTGCGATGTGTTGGTATATTTATGTGTTAATTTCTAAGTACTTGATAGATAGATAGATCTGTTTATGCTTTGTTCTTATGATGAATCTAGATGCTAGATCTGATATAGGTGAATGTGCTTAGTGCTTGAATCTACTAGATTTGATCCATTTACTTATGCTATGTGCTTAAATAAACTAGATCGGGGTGAATGTTGCGATGCTCTATTTTCTCTACGGAGTAAATATTGGTTAAATATTGATGAAGGTTTACTACTGAGTGCTCTGTCAAATACTAGAATTATAGATTTGTGTCCTAGCTAAGGTTGCAAACATCTGAGTCCTACAACCACCCCTACCTCTACCTCGGGTGAGACTTCATCTGCTTCGCAGGTGTTGCCGAAAGGGCCGATAGTTAGGGTTTTGTTGGTGCGTTGTTCTAGCGTCGAACCCTGGGTCTGCCCCTGTGCCAACAAATTGTTCTGTTGTCGAGACCTGAAACTGTGATTGTTGGGAACTGAGAAAGAAGAAGCTTTGTGCAAATATTCGTCCTGAAATTGTGAAATCTCTGTGCGTAGATCTATTTCTCTAGTGCGCAACACTCTGCTTAGTTTGACAAGCTCTGTGCTAAGGAAAAGAAGTATGATCTGAAGAAAAGAGGTAAGATCTAAAATATCTATGCTCTAATAAAGGTAAGAATAGTGAAAAGTTCTAGATCTGAAAGCTTTGTGCTCTATAGAAGTAAGATAAGTGGAAATTTTTGTTTCTAAAGTATGGATTTAGGTATGTTTGATAAGATTTATCCTAGCTTGAAAACTAGGGCATTAATAGATGAAAGAAGGTTTGATATGCGTAGATATTATAAGAATAGTGAAAGATATGTTATACCTATGCATTTAAAGAATGTTTGGACTAACAAATGGATGCAGGATCCTAGAAATAATTTTTTGCAGGTTAGCCCCTACGATCCTAGCGCGCAGTACAGGAAATGATGGGGATCATTTAAAAGAAAGAGAGGATTAACCCTCTGTTACAGTTGCAGAAAAATGGGACATCTTGCTAAGGAATGCCTTGGAAGAAGGCCCAGTTTTCTCTGTTGCAAAGCTATGGACCACGAAGTATTGGATTGCCCTAGAATGATTGCTAAGCTTGAAGAAATGAAAATGAGACAAGAAAACCCTAAGGCAGATACAGAAACTAAGATTATGGAAGAACCCCAGAAAGAATAAAAAAAAGTATTGCTACATATGAAAGAAACCCTGAATGACCACTGACATCTTAGTTTATCATATATATTCAAAGAAAAAGAATGCATTGAAGCAAGAATAGGAGACTTTGATGTTGACTGTGTTTTGGATGAGGAAACACAGATGAATATCATGACAGAAAGAACTTGGGAACTTTTAGGAAAGCCTGTTATGATTCCTTCACTAGGAGGAATGGGATTATTCAGAGGAAAATTGATAACCATATGTGGAAGACTTACCAAGCTACCTATGAATGCCAATGGAACTTCGACAGAAGAATATTTTGAGATTATTAAATTTATCGAGAACAGTGCCCCATTTACCATGCTTCTAGGAAAACCTTGGATTGAAAGAGATTAGGGCAGAAGGCAAGAAGAAGAAGAAGTTTTAGAACAGTAGAAGCAAGAGTTAAAAGAATTCATGACTAGAAGGATCACACATTTGATTGAAGAATATAAGAACAAATCGAAGTTATTTAACACCAGAGACCCGGATGTTGAAGTCACAAGAACACTAGAAGACCCACAGAGGATTGAAGTACCTATTCCAGATAAAGAAGAAGGATCATCCTCGAATCTCAGGAAAGAATCTCAACAGTGTGGGAAAAAGAATACCGAGATGAAGCTCATTGGAAAGAAGGCTAGAAAACTAAGTAAGAAGAGGGCTAAGATCGAAAATTTGCAGAACGATCCAAAAGGAACCTCGCAGAAGGAAACTTTGCAAAATTGGAGATCCGTCGAGATATCCGAACAGCGTCGCCTGGAACTTCTCCATGGCGAAGCAATATAGTCGTTGGAGACATTATAACCGTTCAACCGACCCTCCGAATGGGAAAAAAGGCATTTATGGTTCACCACCAGACCATTAGACCATGCCATAATGGACAAAATAGAGTTAAGGAAGGCTTCATACCTGTTGCAAGCGATCCATTGTCAAGTTACCTATTTATCTCGTCGTGCCATGCACCAAGAACAATTTTTCTAAATGTGAATTTGAGCTCGCAGACTTGTTGATTTTACACAGTGGTCATTGCGTTATTTCCCTCTATCTTATTATAGTGTCTAAGTTACCCTCTGAACCCGAAGGTTTCCAACCCCGAGTGTGTATGTCGGACGATTTGAGCGTTGCAGAGAAATTTGTTGAAGAAGTTCTCATCGACCTCATGACTGACAGAGTCATGTCGATGTATATAGGTGTACAAGCATCATCGACGAGAGCACTGCCAACCTCTCCATCGATTTCTCATGAAGCCAGAACATCCCGACCATCGGATGAAAAGAGAACCAAGCACAGGGATGATCTAGCGAATGCCAAATTGATCCCGACCATATTACATGCCTACATACCACCTCTGAGCAGTGCAGTAAATTGAGACAACGTACCTAGATATTTTGAGTACGTATTGGTCACTGCGTACCTTCCGAAGGGGATATGCGCAGTTTGAGAATACCAAGATAAGATTGCAGCGTTGAATTTCAGTGACTTCAACCTCGGAGATCGGAAATTCTACAACATGCTCGCCCCACATAAGTACCTGACTAGAAATAAAGGGAAAAAATGGAAGATCGTCCCTCATCAATGGAATATGCACCTCGCGCAGTCCACCCTATTGAATGTCATGAAAATTCCCCACTTCAGAATATACCAGGAGGTGAATGCATGTCTCAAGCTACTACTGTCTTGTTACCATGGTGGTTATTTGTGGCTAAACCATTGTATAACAATTGATCTGATGTTGATCAATCGGATCACAGGGTTGAGTATGAAAGGACATGATCCACAAGAGTTTTACCCCAGAAAATCCATGGATCGCGCTTTAGCACAGAAGATCAAGGACACTTATGGAAATGTCGAGAAGGGAACACGAGGCTACAAGGTAGCTTCTATCCAGAGTGGCGCAGTGCACCTCACCTGTCAGTTGATTGCAGGGAAGTTAATAAGAAAGAATCGATCGACCCAAGTCACCGGTTTTGTAGTCGACCTTGCAGGGAAGTGAACAGAAGGCCTTCAGATGAACTAGTCAAAGTACCTGGTGAACCAGTTGGAACTCAACTGCAGAGAATCATAGGATCAAGGATATGAATTTCATTTCAGCTGGCTTTTGATCCTTATAGATTTTATTGCTTGGGAGATGCCAGAAAGTGCGACTTTCCCGAACGTCGAGCCTTTTGAACCGCTAGCCACGAAGTTCGCTACCCTTTGGTATTCAAGCGACATGAATAAACAGTGGAAGTCAAATGTTGTTTTTCATACCTACTACAAACAGTTGAAGATAGTCATCCAGTCCAAGCCTCGCATGACTCTGAATGCTCTACACCGGTTCCGACCTTTGATGAAGTTCAACGCAGATAGACATTTTATTTACATCACAGTGTGTGCCGATGAACACAAGCAACAACTTCATTCCTTCTATAAGATGACAAAGGAGTACTTGGAGGAGATCACTCAGGATTGGTCGGTGGACCTCCTTATTCCAGCAGACCCTGCGGAGATATCCGACATCGACAACCCAAAAACTATGCAGGATACACCCGAACCTAGCAGAACAAAGAAGACTGAAGAGGTCCAAGAAATAGACAGCGCATCCGTGAATATTGTTTCCATATCACCAGAGCAAGGAGGTGATGGCGAAGAGTTGAATGAAAAACAAGTTGAACAGAAGCAAGAAGACGAAGTTGATCCCCTAAAGAAGAGGAAAGGTTTGCCTCTGAAACCTTCCTCCCAGAAGAAATCGAAGGCCACCATGACCAAGATGCAGACTATCCTCACCTTTGATGACTTTGACTTCCTCATAGCAGCCCTGCAAGATGCTTCGCTGGAAATAGCAGAGAAAAAAGAAGAAAATCAAGAGGAGATGTATGACTGAATTGAGACTGAACTCTGAGGGGTACATCAGACCCTACAGTCTAGCTGCGCAATCACCACTATGTTAGGAGAACCAGAATTGGGAGATGAGCCAGCTCAACTCCATCGCCTAGCCGATACAGTCGAAGCTCGCCTTCGATGAGCACAAGAAGAAATAGAAAAATCCACCCAGGCTTTGACACAATTACAAGGAGTACTCGTAGAGCAACACAGTGCTGTAAAACATGAAAAGCTTGCTCTCCAAGTGAAGTTTGATGAAGAAAAATAGCAACTACATCAAGGAAAAGAAAATTGTCTCGCATAGTAAATTGAATTAAAAGAAGCGGTCAGTAGAGCACCCTGCTCTGTGACAGTCATCGAAATAAATACAGAGGACCGAGTCCCACAGCAAGTAGAGCATCTTGAAGAAATCATCCAATAGTTACAACAATGCATCATAGACTTATAACTA
>ML794499.1:172127-182175 GCA_009831015.1 Picea engelmannii
CAAGTTTAAGTGTCATTTTTCCATTTGCAATTCAAAAACCCTAAACGATCCTTTGTAAACAATGTCTGATATGGAAATAGAGATTTGATTTGATGTTGCCAACCCGGGAGTACAGCCTCTGTTAGCTGTTGACAATCTTGACTTTCCTCAGCGTGCCTCTTGGTAAGCCCCTGTTAGCTGCGGAAAGTATGCACTTTCCACAGCGCGCCACTTTGTAGAAGACCCTCCTTAGCTGTTGAAAGCATGTATCTTTGACAGCATGCCATCCGAGAACTGATTTTAAGAACCTTTATAGATTTGACACTTTCAACAGCGCGCCAACTGATGAAACGATCTCCTTAGCTGTTGAAAGTGGGCACTTTCCACAGCGCATAATGAACCTTTGAAAACAAGTTAGCTGTGGAAAGTAAAAAATGACAAAAAGGAAGACTTTACAATCCAAATTATTTCTAAGTCAAACCAAAATCTAAAATTTTGTAGCGAAAAGACTCAACAATGAATTGAGGAAACTATCGATAGTCGTGCTATCCACCATAGAACCTGACCAAAATAATGGTGCTATTTTGGGAGTTAACAGAAAGAATGAAGAGATCTCAAGAGAAACGCACCAGCCAGTAGAAAATTCATGCTATTCAGAGCAGAGTTATGGAAGTAACTCAGAGACTCCAGCCCATACATGATAAGGCCTACCAATTGTTTACATAGGTAGAAGGCCAAGGAGCAGAGCTAGAGAAACTTGTCACTATAACTCAACAGTGCCTGGAAGGACCTGTTAACGATGAAGTCATCAAAGAGTTTGTTGAACAAGAGGTCACAACACAACAACAAGTCGAAGCATCTCGAGGCTTTCAAAGTAGAACTTCCTACATCAGAGTAACTCGGGATGAGTCACATGTGAGTGTTGGGGGCCTGTTGGCCCTTGACCAAGTTTTGAGGGTTCTTGGTCATGTTTGACCATTTTGGACTTCGACAGCCTGTCGAAGGTAGAGCGCAAGACAAAGTAGATATCGTGGGATCTCGACCCCTTTTTGGGTCCTTTTTGGGATTTGGGAATATGTAATGGGTATGGGAACATCGACCCATGGGTTTACCCATGTTTAGGCCTATTTTGTAAAGTATAAATAGATGTCTAGGCAAAGAAGAGAAAAGAGAAGGAAAAGTTATGAATGGCTAAGTGCTAGATCTGTGCGATCAAAGGATTGTAAGTGCTTTGTGCATACTGTGTGGAACTTGTAGAGCTAAGTGCAAGTCAGTGTAAGATACTGTGAAAGGCTTTGTGTTATAACACAAGGAAGGAGGATCTAGTGAGCTGCGCAGATCTCCTATCCTTGGCAAAGTAGGGTTTTTGTGGCTCTGTGCATGTAACCGGTTGAAGAAGCTAATAATAAAGAAGAAGAGTTGGTGGACGTAGCCCCAGGGTGGGGGTGAACCATGTACATGATGTGTTGCTCGGCTCTGTGCAATGTGTTGGTGTATTAATGTGTTAATTGCTAAGTACTTGATAGATAGATAGATCTGTTTATGCTTTGTGCTTATGATGAATCTAGATGCTAGATCTGATATAGGTGAATGTGCTTAGTTCTTGAATCTACTATATCTGATCCATTTACTCATGCTAAGTGCTTAAATACACTAGATCAGGGTGAATGTTGAGATGCTCTATTTTCTCTGCAGAGTAGATATTGGTTAAATATCGATGAAGGTTTACTGTTGAGTGCTCTATCAAATACTAGAATCACAGATTTGTGTCCCAGCTAAGGTTGCAGACATCTGAGTCCTGCAACCACCCCTTCCTCTACCTCGGGTGAGACTTCATTTGCTTCGCAGGTGTTGCCAAAAGGGTCGGTAGTTAGGGTTTTTTTGGTGCATTGTTGTAGCGTTGAACCCTGGGTCTGCCCCTATGCCAACAATGGTCTACCATAGAGGGCTTCAAAAGGGCTCATCTTCTGTGCTCTTGATAATCGTTGTTGTAGGAAAATTCTACCAATGGCAGGTAATCTTCCCACTTCTTAGGCTGATGCATTACATGTCTTATAATATCTAGTTTAATCTTTATGTTTGTCCATCAGTTTGAGGGTGATAGGCTATGTTAAACAACAATCCAGTCTCAAAACCAACCA
Source organism: Picea engelmannii (assembly GCA_009831015.1). Lineage (NCBI taxonomy): Eukaryota > Viridiplantae > Streptophyta > Pinopsida > Pinales > Pinaceae > Picea > Picea engelmannii. Next base: position 174,248 of record ML794499.1, read on the forward strand.
TCAAGGATTTCCAAAAGCTTGAAGTGAATTTTGTATCTCTGTCAGACACAATATTCCTAGGCATGTTGTGTAGTCTGGATATCTCCTTCATGAAGATGTTGGTAATATCTATTTCCTTACAAGTCGATTTGATAGGAACGAAGTGAGCAGGCTTGCTCAATTTTTCCACCACTACCATGATGGCATCATTCTGCTTGGCCGATTTTGGTAATCCGGTGATGAATACATGGAGATGGTTTCCCATTTCCATTCTGGAATTGGTAGAGGTTGTAACAACCCTGCTGGGTGTCGGTGTTATGCCTTAATTTGTTGGCACTCTAGACACTTAGCTAGATAGTCATCTATGTCCTTTTTTAGTCCAGGCCAATAGAATTGTTTCCTAGTGGACGTGATCATTTTCTGATATCCTGGGTGACCAGTGTATGGTCTCTTGTGTAGTTCGTCCATTATGAACCTCTTCAATTTGCCACAACTTGAGATATGCAATATGTTTTTGTAAGTTAACAGACCTTCGTCCAACATCTAATAGCCTTCATACTTCAGCCCTTTGGGCTCTTGCTTTAGGTACGATGTCACGGTCTTGAAGAATGCATATTTTTCTTGCGCATTTATGACTCTTTCTCTAACATTCGTTTCACAGGTGCTCACCACTTCCAGGTGGATCATTTTCACACTTCTGCTAAGGGCATCAACCACCCTATTTTCCTTTCCTTTGATGTGTTTGATTTTGAAATCAAACTCACTAAGGACATCCATCCACCTAGCTTGTCTAGCATTGAGCCTTGGTTGATCAAATAGGTGCCTCAATCCTCAATGGTCTGTCATAAGCACAAATCTCCTACCCAGGAGGTAATGCCTCCACATTTTTAATGCATGCACTATGACAACCAACTCTAGATCATGGGTCACATAATTGATTTCATGCTCATTCAATTTTTTGGATTCATAGAAAATCACACATCCTTCTTGCATAAGGACTCCTCTGAGTCCTTCCTTACAGGCATCTGTACACACGAGGAAATCATTATCAGGGTCTTCAATTTTCAGCATGGGTGCGTGGGTTAGAAGGCATTTCAGTGTCTAAAATATTTCTTCACATTCTGATGTCCAAGTGAATTTAACCCCCTTTTTCTGAAGGGCAGTGATTGGACAACAAATCTTGGAAAATCCTTTTATGAACCTTCTATAGTATCCTACTAAGCCCATAAAGGATTTGATATCAGATACATCCTTTAGGGTAGTCCATTCCATAATATATCTAATCTTGTTAGGGTCCACTGCCACTCCTTCTTTAGAAATAACATGGCCTAAGTAATGGACTTGCTTTTGGAAAAAGTCACACTTGTTAAACTTAGTGTAGAGATGATGCTCTCTTAGTACTTGAAGTACAAGTATAAGATGTTCCTCATGCTCCTCTCTGTTATTGGATTAGATTAGGATATCATCAATGAAAACCAATACAAATATGCCTAGGAATTTGTTGAGTACATTATTCATCAAGCACATAAAAGTGGCGAGGGCATTGGTTAATCCAAATGGCACTACCACAAATTCATAGTGACCATACCTTGTCCTAAAGGTTTTTTTGTGGATGTTTTTATCCTTGATTAAGACTTGATGGTATCCAAACCTCAAGTCAATCTTTGAGAAAATGGAAGCACCCCCTAATTGGTTGAACAAGTCATCGATTCTTGGAACGAAGTACTTGTTCTTTATGGTTTTCTTATTAAGTTGTCTACAGTCTATGCACAATCGGAGCGTGCCATAATTATTCTTCACAAACATGATTGGTGCTACCCATGGAGACACACTAGGCCAGATGTATCCTTTGTCCATCATTTCCTTTAGATGTAGCTTCTGCTCAACTAGCTTGGGTGTACTCATCCTATAGGGTGTCCTAGACATTGGCACTTTTCCTGGTGTAAGTTCTATCAAGAAGTCAATGTCCCTCCTCGGAGGTAGACCCAATACCTCTTTTGGAAACACATCTCTATACTCTCTCAATATGGAGTGGTATTCTAGGTTCGATCTGTCATCCTCAACAGATTCCAACACCTGTATTGCATATAAAGTACATCCCTTTATGCAATAATTTTTCATTTGAAGGGTTGATATTCTTCTTACCGAGACAGGAATTTGAATCCCTTGGAGGGTTATCTTTTTCCCTTCTTCATTTACACATTCTAAGGTTTTATGGTGACAATCCAACTTAGTTTTATAAGTAGCTAACCAGTCCATACCAATCAACAAGTCATAAGATCCTAGGGGAAGTATGTTAAGGGTATCTTGGGTGGGCAATCCATCCATAATCAATTGGCAAGATGGTATGACATCTGCTACTTTTCTCTTGGTCCTGGTGGCTAGTTGTACTAACCATGGCTTAACATGTCTAATCAGTTGCAGTTTACACTGATCAACAATATAGGGGGCCACATAACTCAAATTAGAACCAGGGTTGATTAAAATAGAAACTAGATGGTTGGTGATCATACCTTCCATCTCCACCACTGAAGCTTGGTGGTCGAATTGTTTATTATCCATGGTTGCATAAATCCATGGAATGCTCCTAGCCACATCATTGACTGTGGTAGCTTATTGGATGTTGTAGACTCTCCTATTGTTCTAATGTCTGTGTGGACAGTCCCTCAGTAGATGTTCTTATCCACAATCTCAACATTTCAAGGGTTCCTTCTTTGGGTTATCCGTCTTTCCTGGGGTTGCTCCAAAAGATTTATTTCCACTCTGTGAGAGGAAATTTTGTTGATATACACTTCTAGTAGGAAGGCTTATCCTAGAGTCCTTCGTATAGTTCTTAAATATTGAGGATTTGAACCCCTTCTTATTGAATCTCGAACCTCTCTTCTTCTTCCAATCCTCGCAAGGTTCTTTCTGACTCTCGAGTTGTTCATAACAATGCCTCGCCCTCCGGATAGTGTCTTCTAAGGTCTTTGGCTCGTCAAACTCAATCCTATTCCGATAGTTCTAAGGTAACCCACTGATAAATCATTGCACTTTTACATTTTCATCCTTTATGTAGGGAACATACCTCAGCAGCTCAAGGAATTTAGTAACATATTCCTTTATGATGAGTTGTCCCAGCTTGAGTTCATAGAACTCCTTAGTCTTCCCATCAAAGTATTTCTTAGATAGATAGTTCTTTTTGAAGTGTTTCTCAAACTATTTACATGATAAGTCCTCTTCATGGATTCCTTTCACATTCTTAAGGTCTTCCCACCAAATGGAAGCCTTTCCATTCAAGTTGAAGATGGCTATTTGAGCCTTCAAGTTTTCAGAGTAGTCACGAACTCTGAAGTACTTCTTTAAACCAAGCAACCAAGCTTATGCCTCTTCCCCATTTTCAATCTCTCCATTGAAAGAGGCTAGTTTGGCTTTCTTGAACTCTTCACAGTCACGACTTTTGGAATGCTTTCGCTTCTTGCCTTTCCTTTGAGAATGTGAGCTAGTTTTTCTACTAGAAGATTCCTCGGAGTTGCTAGTTTCCTTTCTGGAGGGTTCTCTCGATGAGTGTCCCCTATCTCCAGGTTGGACCTTCTTCGAGGTACTCCTCCTAGTGTGGCCACTTATGGGACCATGTCTTCGTATTTCAGGTGGAATTTGACTTCTCTTCATATGTCATCAGTCTACATGAATGGTTGCAGGTCCATGTTGTAGCTGCCTTTGTATATCAGATAAGATCTGTAGAAAGATTGCATTGATTTTCGTTTGTTTTTCTTTCTCCTTTATGAATCTTTCGTTGTCGACCTTGCAACTCTGTAATTAGGCCATGAAGTTTCTTACAGTTTCAACCAAATCCGGAGGGGTTTCCACTGCCCTCCTTTCGTCAGACTCTTCGTCTCTATTTTGGGAGCCATCCCCCACTTTGTGGTGTGTCACCGTCCTTTATGATTGTAGTTTCCCACAGTTCACTGTCTACTTGAGTGTTGACAAAACACTTGTTGTTAGCTAACAGTCTATTAGTTTATGAACAACACATAGTAATATCTCTTAAATACATACATACAATAGAAAAATTTCATTCTTTTCTTTAGTAATGGTTTAACCAGACTCTTTAGGGAATAGGTAAGGTGGGGCGTCACCCTTAAAGTTCTTTTAAATATAGTTTTTACGCAACCCGTCCATGAGCCCAAGCAAGCCAAGTGTTGTAACCATGATCTGATACCAATTTGTAACACACCCGACCCTTGAGGGGCTTTCCTAGGGATGGGGCCTCAAAATTTCGTTCTCCCTAGGCGATCAAGTCCTTCATTCAGGGTTTCTAATACATTCTACTCATTCAAATTTTTCCAACCACGGTCTCCATGCTCATAACCGAGCCCAGAACCGATGGATATATCTCTTCGAATTTATTTGGGCGTTTATTAGTTGAGGTCCACATGGTGCCCATGTGGATCCACCTCATGCGTACTAGTTCCAAGTTCCTTCCTCCACGGTGGAAGACCATCCTCAGTCCAATCTCATGATTGGACTTACTCTCTTCTTCCCATGTTAGTTGTGGAGGGATTCGATGCTTCAGCGCTTCAAGCCTATTTACTATCTACCCACGAGACCACCCGGAGTTTCAAACTTTTGAAGTCTTGTAAGCTCACCACGTGGCTCCCGCCTTCAGACCATTCAGTCTTTATACTATACTACATCTCATATCCTCCGGAGTCCCGAAGTCCTGCACTCCTGGAGTCCTGGTCAGTTCACCAACCACATTGGCTAGGTGGACATGTATCAAGAACTGACACGTAGGAGGGGTCAAAGTGACACGGGGAATGTCAAGTTGGGGTCCACGTTGACCTGGGTGATGTCACTGCACCACGCCACCCCAGACTGACAGGCCGATGACATTCCCCAAATCTCACGGTCGAGATTCGACCACGTACATTTATAGATATATGGTTATGGTCACCTCGGGGATTCGACGTTCGGGAGTGTTGCGGTGCAACCTCCTCTTATCTTCCGAAGTTCCCAGAGTTTTGGCTCCTGGTTTAGTTGGTAGGATATGTCCACCTAACCCCTGGGGAACCACCTAATGTCGATCAACCTTATGGGAAACCGAGTCTCTCGGTTACCTTCAACCAGTATAAGGTTGGCAAGGTCGGACATACTCCTAAATCCCATAATTTTGGAGCTCTGAACCCAGGAGGAATTAGCTTTCGTAGGATCAGTCCAAGGTTCCTAGGTATTGGTCATATGGTTCCTCTCGAACATGTCTCATCCATTCGTCTTCCAAACAAAGAAACCTCCCATTTTCAAGGCTTGAGCTTCACTATTCTTCCTGAGCTCTATCATGAAATGGTTAAGGACTTTGGGTCTAGAATCTCGGTCGCTCAACAGGGTTCTGGAAGAGGTATCCTCTTCAGATGGACAGGTTCAGGTCAATGCGATACCTCCTATCTCGTTTGTCTTACAAGTTTATGTCCTAGGAAGCCTTAGGAACTAATTTGGGCATACAAAATATCAGTAAAAAATGTAAGTTTACAAAGAGATGGAGGCATACACATATCATAACCATTCCACACAGAAGTTATTTATAAATACACATATGTATAAATCCAATCATTCATCCATTATTCCAGGTCAATACATAAAACAGGGAAAATACCTATCAGAACCAGATAATGTGAAGCGACTGTTGAAAGGGATGCCCGTTTCCACCCAACCGTAGGCTCAGTCACTCCTAACGTATTTACAACTAGCCACCCCCGAGCTAGACCACGATGCTCTGTGTTGAAGTCCTTTCTTGCGGCTCAATGATAGTAGGGACGGAGGTTACTCTCCTCCTCCCGTAGGATTCTTGGAAGTGGTGTACATGATACCAAGCAAGGAGAACCAACCTCGTTTATCAGCTTGTATCGTAACCTTCTCAGCCATTTCCTGCGACCAGGACACTCATTTTTTTCAATTCTTCCTTGAACCCGAGATCTTAAACTCTCATCTCTGCACTCTTCACAGGTCTTCCTCTACCCACCACAACTTCCTTTCTTTCCTTCTTTAGTAATATTGCATCTAGCCTGAATTCCCAGACAGTGGTCAGGTCTAAAAGACTTATAGATGGATGCTCTGCCCCATCCCCTAATTAACTCTTGAGGAGGTCTTCCCACCTACCAGCCTGATTGTAATTCATTTTTGGGTCAGAGGATTGTTCTGGTCCTGAGTAATTATATCCAATAAGGTATTGGTTTGGTGAAGGTTAACACAACCATTCATGGTCCCCTTCTTTCATAGCATTCGTGGTCTCTCTTAGTACACCCCCCCTTTCCAACAGTCATGGAACACTTATCCATTTCTTAGTAAATAACATAATTTACATTCATTGACCTTTTATACAAAGGTCCATCCAATCAAATATTCAAACATATTGAGTCTGCCATAGTCTCTTGGATAATATAGTTATATTTACAAACTGAGGGAAACAAGGTGTTACATTGTCCAATATTATTAAAGGCATATGACGAAGGCCAAGAGTATGGAAAGGACCCGACCAAGAAAGAGGATCAAGATTTATGAAGCAGTTGAATGACAAAGGCATGACAGGTGTTACTGAGAAAGAACATCGAGGACAATGTTCCTTTTAAGGGGGAGGGGATTGTAATACCCTTGTTTCCCCCAGCTTGTAATTAATCATTAATTATGATTACCATGCTATGGCATGTGAATGATGTAAACGTATTATTGTTTAGATTACCAATGACTGACTGTGAGGTTGAAGCCTTGAAGTACTGGCCATGGTATCACTGGAGGAAAAGAGTGGGGAAATTGTGGAGAGGGCTCATTATGTCAAAATGACCCAAATTTCTCCTTGCTAAAATAATAAGCCTCATCATGATCCCAAGGAGAAATCAATTAATAAGAAAAGGACTGGTGGTTGAACCATCAACCACCCAAATGAATGGAAGCATGGAGGGACTGGCTGGGAAGATAGAAAATTGTCAGCCTGGAGTACCACAGAGGGCAATTTTTACTGAAGGCCGATACTGACCCGAGTTTCCTTCTGACATAAGGAACATGACAGGTTTAGGACCTTCCTGAGGAAAATAAAGGCAAGCAAGAATGTACACAAAAGGAAAACAAGAGAAGACACATGGGAGGATGAAGAGTGCATGAGGCTCTACAATTGAGAAGAAGAATTGAAATCTTGATAAGCTATTTTGTTTACTAGAGGGAACATGAGAAAATATCTCTAATAATTTACAGGAGAACATGACCCAAGAAAGAGACTGAGAGATTGATGTTGAGGAGGCATGTGATAAACCTCGCAGAGACCATGACAAAGAAAGAACCTCTGAGAAACTGTGAAAGTTCCCTAGTGATATCATGGCTTGGAACAGGGGTGTCTAGAGCGCTAAGAATGTATGCCTATGAGCCTATGGTTCGCTGGAAAGGTGGACACCCACTACCATTCGGTTGGTGATCGACTATACTAGATAAGTATTTTTATGCCATGAATACTACAGTCGAAATGGATGATTTGATTATCTGTAAATGTGATAACTTGTGCCTTGCGTGAAATTGATGATAATGGTGTTTATTGTCCTTCTGTAAAATATTGTGTTTGAATTATTGTAAGGCAACAATCTTGGCCTCTAGTCCGGTCAAAATAGTCATCGAGGTGTTTTCCCCAGGGAGTTACCTCACAGTCCTAGAGTTGGAGCCGACTTTATGGGACCGCCACAGTCTCGTTGATTCCTCGAGATTACCCTATCGCTGAATTAGAACTTATGTCCAGTGACTAGAAGGTGCACCCTTCAACCTAGCCACCCAGGAGACCATGGGTTCGTACCCTAGCCTTAATAAAATCTTGGCTAAAGGCTGAGTGTAGCCCCTGGAATTTGACAAGGTTCCATATGACCTAGGGTTGGAAACCCCTTGCTAAGATGAAAGAAGGGAAGCTATCCTAGCTTCGGAAATCTGGGAATTCA
>ML794499.1:194318-205697 GCA_009831015.1 Picea engelmannii
TGGGAATTAGCAACAGTCCCAAAGGACTCCTCTTAATCTTGCTTAAACAGATTATCCTTGTTGTCGATTCTAACCATTATAGGTCAGGTAATCTGACCCTACATATTTTCATCAGTCCTCTCAATCATGGGAAGTTATATGCTTAGGGTTTAGTCTTTTAATAATGCAGTAATTATAACTTTCTAAGGATCCTACAAGTCCTTACTAGATTTCCTAAATCATGAAGGAGTTCTTCATGAGGATCTTAATTCTTACCTAACCAGCCATCTCAATTTCCAGAGACTCTACCTGCTTTAGTAGGTAGCCATCGTCACACTATAATAGAACAACTTAGTCCATGTCCCTTTTTTTTGGCTCGTTCAGCTCCATAACACAATTTATTCCACCTCTATTATTCACACTCAGGTCTTATCAGTAATATTGATCGATGCATCCCTACTCCTATAAGAGTAGTTATCATTTTGATAAAGGAACAATATAATTCCTTCACTGGAATTCCGTAGAAATTCCCAAATTACAGTTTCATTCTGCAGTCCTTCTCCTTAGAGAGAAAATGCAGATAACAATATCTCCTTATGCGACTCGTACATGAGCCCAAGCATGCCAAGTGTTTTAACCATGCTCTGATACCAATTTGTCACATACCCACTACGACAAACTAAAATTTTCGCCTCTTTTCTTCGAGGGACATAATCCCCGAATTCCTACGAGGGCCTAGCGTAGGCTAGCTTTCCCCTTATCCACCTCCATGTGATCGTTGGTTACGACCACAGGCTAAGCCAAGAGGTGCCTTTCGCATTTCACGACTCAACGATGCAGGAGAGTCAAGTCTTTCGACTCTTCAAACCTCGAAACCCGAAATCTTACCTTTGCTGAGATCGACGACTACGAATATTTCCTTTATATGATGGTCCTGGCCGTATCAGGATTTCGACAACTGGGAGTTCGAAATGCAAGAGAGTCAAGTCTTTCGACTCTTCAAATCCCGAAACCTGATACGCGAGTCCTTGTATGAGATCCAACGGCTCATGGGATTTCGGAGCTTTCCCCGAACTCTGACCGCTCACCACGCATCTCCTCCGATGGACAGTCCAGATCCTTTCAGGACTCCTCCTTTCTACCACAGAGCGCATCGGGGTTCCGAGTACCGGGATTTCGTGACTTGCAAAGACAAGAGGTCTTGCCCTTTGGTTTCCCGGGTGCTGAAACGCCGACCGGCAGCCACGTGTCCCTCCGATGGACAACTGCAACCTTTAGCCACGATCAACCGTTGTGATATTTTCAGGATGATCAATGGTCACGATCAAATCCCGACTTTCACAAACTTATTCACACTAAACCAATTCGGGGTTTCGTATACCGGGATTTTGTGACTTGCGAAGACAAGGGGTCTTTCCCTATGGTTTTCCGTGTGCTGAAACGTTGATCGACAGCCACGTGTCCCTCTGATGGACAGTCCAGGTAACTCCTAGGAATCTTGGGATCTACGGTCCCGATTCCTTTGCTACTTGCGAAGGATGAAAGGGGTCAAGGTATTAACACCTACGTTCCTTCCTCCAATCTAACAGTCATGACATACCTCATATCCTTCGAAAGGATCTCATCCATTCATCTAGAAAATGAAAGGGTAATCTCTTTCGGTATTTGAAACTTGCTATCCTTCCTGAGCTTCGTCAGCTATGAAGGACTTGAGAGCTTGTCGCTCTTTCTCCTGGACTTGACTCTTAGAATAGTCTTCAGCAAAACTATTGCGCTCCTTCATCAAGGGGTTCTGGGTTCGGTTTGCCTTGTAGAGAGCCTGTGCATATCTGCACTACCTCTCCTGAGCTTAACAGGCTTCGTCCGCCAAGGGACTCAAAAGGATTAGGAAGGTTTACATCCGTACATGAAACTGTGTCCACGGTCGATGAATGCACAGTTCGTGACTCGCGCTTATGCCACCATAGGACACAAGTATTTACGGGTATAAAACCTATCCTAACTATATGCTTTCTTACTGGCCTAATTATACAATCAAGCAAAAATAAGGGGGATACAGTATATCCATTAAGAAATATGCCCAATTCCTACAACATACACAGTATAGCCAATTCATACACAGTTACAGATAAATTACATAGGGTAAGAAATCACTTATCTATTACAGGTTGCCACCAACCAACTGACTGTGGGTGTTCGTCCTTCCACTTGACCATAGGCTCAGAGGCATTCAATCTTAACACTCTGGCCACCCCCGTGCCAAGCCATGATATCACCAAGGAATTCTCACAGTTCTCGAGGGTTCTCTCTCTATTTTTTCTTCTGCTTGGATCATGTTCTTTATAACTCAGAGCTTTCTCTCTCGATGATGGCCTCGGCGAGGTTTATCAGATGCTCCTCGTCATCAAGATTGCGACCTTCATCTCGTGACTCACTAGAGAGATCTGCGCATCTCCCCTGCGAGCTTATGCTCTTCTTCTCCCTGTCTCTTCCCATGTCTCCTCTCCTGTGTGTGTGTCCCTCTTACCTTGGGAGGTTTTTGCTGACCTATCTTGTTCCTTCTGTTAGAAGGAAGCTCAGGTCTGCAGGTCCATGTGGTACTTCGAACTGACAGCCCATGTTTCCATTCATGGGGATGGTTGGTGATTCAACCACCAGTCCTTTCTTCATTGACTGATTTTCTTTCCTTGGGATTCGAAGGAGGTTTGTCATCCTTATCAAGGGAGATTTGGGGTTATTTGATATATGAACCCTCTCTTATAGTTTTCACATTCTTCCTCTAGTGATATCATGGCTAGTACTTTCAAGGCTTCAACCCCCACAGTCAGCTATTGGTAACTCAAACAATAATACATTTACATTTTCCTCATGCATTAGCATGGTAATTCCTATTCTATGATTAATTAAAAATTGGGGGAAATAGGGTGTTACAGATGCTAGGTGCATGTGTCGATATATCGGGCATGGTTCGGAGTTCGAAACTCTGGGAGGAAGCTGGAAACTACACGCCAAAATTATCGAATGTCGGAGCTGCAAAGTGACAAGGGTCGTAGATCTAGGAACTCTTCGGGACCTCCCCTGACCGTCAAATATAGGTCATGGTAAGCCCGACGTTGACCACTCTAGGAGTAAGGAGTAATTCCTACCACAGATCCCCCAAACGCTAAAGTTACGAAGTAACGGAGGCTATAGATCCAGGGGTTATGTGGACACACCTGGACTGTGAGATTGAAGGGATTGGAAGGCTATTAGTCTGGAGTGATGTGGCACCATGATGTTATCCAAGGTGACATGGACCCATGATCAATGTGCCACATGTCACTTGGATTTGTGCATTTCCCAGACCCTATAGGCCCATTAACATGTGATACGTGTCACCCACTAAAGGGGCCACATGTCATCTCTGCCTTACCGCGTATCACACCTGGCACTCACTGCTTGTTCAATTTGGTAGGGGGAGTATGCAGGACCCACCTTTATTTTCCTTTGCATCTAATACGTCACCATGTGAGAGAGTGGACCCTTCGGAAGTCTGGGACTTTGGGACACCGGAGTTTTGGATTGTAGTGTCAAGGATAAGCCGAAAGGCCCGAAGGCCAGAGCCACATGGAGAGATTCCAAGCTCCTTCAAAACTCCGAGAGACTTGGGATGTTAGAATGTATGCTCCCAAAAGGGTTGACGGTCAGAGCTATGTGGTAGCACCTCAGGAGTTCAAGAATTCAGGGCTCTGGAGGACATGCGTGCTGAAAAGAAAAAGGACATTCAATGTCGAACGATGAATTATCCTCTAGCTTGTGTATTAGATGAGGATTAAGTCTCGTCATTGGTTTGGATGGTGGATGGACCTTCCTTATGGGAGGTAGAAACCTGGAAATGGTACAAACGAGATGGAGCCACGTGGGCGCCACATGGCCCTCAACTAATGAACGCCTGAAGAACTTTAGGAAGCCATAACTTGTAAACCATAGGTCGGATTAGAGCATGGTAGCAATCGTTAGAAATCTACGGGCAAGTAGTAGAGGATGAATCATCTAGGAGAGATGATTCAAGATGATTTCAATAAGAAATTTTTTTATGCCCCATCCCTAAAAAGGGTACTTTAGGGTCGGGTGTGTTACACCAACAATTAACATCATGTCATTCTATTTAAGGTTTGATATTTTATTAGATATCCCACAACATCTTTTGGCTTCGCTATGTCTTGGTTGTTGGTTGTTTCTTGTAACAACAATTCTATATTGATAATATTGTTTTCTCTTCTTCCTAGTTGTAGAGTTCCATAGCCTTATTATATCATGAGTCACTGTGTTAGTAGTGGTGGCAGGCAAAGCTCTTTGGGTTACATTTTCGGCTTAGCTTAGCCTCCAAAATCTCATGCAAGCCAAGAAAACCCTAAAACGACTCAACTTCTTTCCAACAATAACTCTTCCTTGATAAATCCATAATCCCCTTCATCAAGCATGGCTAAAATTTCCAATAACTATCATCAGGCCAATGGCCAAAACAATGAAAATTTCATTACAGTAAGTGGGTTATTGCATTCACTTTTTTTTATCTGGCGTTTCAGTCTCAAAGACTAGGGTTTGATGATATTTGTTAATATTTTCATGGCCTCTCCTTCTGTATCTAGGAGCGACCTTCAACAAAAGAGCAGTCTGCACCCGGAGGAGGATCATCACTTGGGTATCTCTTTGGAGAGAAAAAATGAGAAGAGTAGCTACGTTTATATGCAGTAATGCTATGATATATGGTGATATGGTAATAAAGAACCTCTATTCTAGGTTTTATGCAGCTAGAAGAACCACACCAATTTTAAACTATTATATCAAATAAAGAAAAAGGCATGTCAATCATATATCATAAGAGGATATCTAAATAATATTGTAGGTTGATGACGCAAAGGGGATATGTTGTTGTATAGTTCGTTGTAATGCAAACCCTTTCTTGTTGTATAGTTCATTGTAATATAAACCCTTGATTTTTGATATAAGAGTCACGTTGATGGAATTAAACGTTGAGAAATCGCTTCATGTTCTTATCTCCTTCCTCGTTGTTATTTTAAGTTGGATATCAAGTCTTCTCATTGATCACCCCTGTTGAACTTCGACCATTAGAATTTTGTTCTTTCTGTTTGCTTTTGGGTTGGGTAGAGATCAAATAGGTGTAGTCTAAATGTTCTAAGTTTTTAATTTTTTTGGCCATTATCTTGGGGAAATTACAATTTTACAGTGCTCAAATACTCCATTGTATATACTTTAGAAGTGATAATGCTCTAAATAATTTATCCTTATATACTCCATTGTATTTTCAATCATCCGTATTTTATTTGAATTCACTAGCTTTTAATCCAAAGTTTATAAGCTTGAATCCATTGATACTCTTATATGTCCTTGCATTCATGTGCCTGAGTACAATATCCATTGTTGTGATCACATCATTTATATGTACAATATTTATGTTGATGCATTTGTCTAGAAGATGACCAATACCATAAAAAACATAAGCAAAAATTTCAGACTACATGTGGAAAGTATACATACCACTTTTTATTCAGAATAACATTACTTTACAATAAAAACCACGAAGAAAACACACAATCCAAACAAATATTGAGGTCATCTTACATACCACATGTCAATTGAAAAATTATATGCAAATTATGTCCTAATTCCTCTTTTTCTTTTTATTATTCTTGTCATCAATCTTATGATGGATGTTGTGAGAGTTCTTTTGGATGGATTGCTCTCAGAGGAAAATGACATATGATGGATGTTGTGAGAATTATTTTTAGTGGATTGGTCTCACAGGAAAACAACATTGGTGTAAGATCTCTTGCAAGTTGAATCTTGTAAAAAAATGCTAGAGGAAACGTTGAAGAAAAGGAGCTTAAATAGATATTGTGTCCAGTCTTAGCCACCTTGATGCAAATTCTTTGACCGTGTTACACCACCTCTAGCATGACATATCCATTTCCTCCACTCTAGAGTCATCACATAATATGATATTACGAAGTGATTTTTGTGGAATCCTCACACATTAAAGACGCTTTGCATTCTACAATTAATATCGTCTCTTATGAAATAAAATATGCCATCATTGCCTCAACAAAAATCCGTCTAAATTTGTCCACAATTTTTTCAACATGGGAATACTGCAGTCTGTCCACAAACCGTACACGTTGCATTCCTTACCCAGGGAGTGAATCACAAGAAAATTTGAACGCATCCAGGCCCTGCATAATATGGTGGATTCTCTAAAATGTATTATCAATTATGTGAAATTCTTCATCCTCCTCTGTTAATTTGATGACCTTAGGGTAACCATATCATGTAGGTGCAGGGATATTCAAGCACATGGCCACAACATATTCATTAATGGCAGAACCCTCACCTACAAGGACGTTTCCATGGGCATTGGTGCTCACAGACCTGACTACCGACACTCCTTCCCAACTGGAGGAGGTGCCTAGGGACGACGACCACTGGTTGTCATTCCAAAATGAAGATGTCATTTGGGAGATAGAGAGTGGGACTAGTGTTTTCCTAAAAATTTGCTAGGTGTATTGCATGCAGAGCAGTGGTTCTGTGTAGCTAAGGGTTAAATCTACATGATTTATTTTCAATGATGAAAATAAATGTTAAATAATATATGATGCAAGCCAACACATTCTATGAAGAAATTAATAACAAATGTGACGACGTTGACAAATACAAGTAAAAAGTTTAGCAAAATGATGACTATCTAGTTGTTATGGTTGCCCAATGCAAATATTTACTTGACTTTTAATTCCAACATGGGTGCAGTTTCCTAGTTATCGATATACATTGGCTGGAGTTGGTGCACAGTTCAAAACATAATCTATTAGTATTTGCATCACTGTTTTGTTTTTTTAACTTAGTCTATTATTTTTAATTGATTAATGTTATGCTTCTTATATTATATACATAATTAATGTTTTATATCTACTTTCAATGTAACATCCCCAACCACCAATAGGCCGGGCAATGCCACTACTCAACTCTGACTTAGCTGTGATACCAAATTGTAACGTCCCCGACCATTCAATAGGCCAAGTAACACTACCGCGTGGAACACACACACACATATATATAACATGCATTTTAATCGAATTAAAACACAGAACACATAGTTACTGCTACCATACATATTCAAATGTAATAGACAATAATTCATATACGCAATGGAATACATGATAACATTCAAGCATTATGCATAACATAAAATTAAGAACATAAATTATACTTATCTTTCAACTGGAATAACACCACCAACTGCATGCAAACCTTCCACGAACCTCCCAGCCTTAGACCGCGCTACTCATCACTCTCAGCAGTAGGTCACCCCCGAGCTGGGACTAAGCTCCATCGGGCAATGGAATCCTAGCCTAGGCAAGGTCAACAATAAGACACACAGTTTATGAGGAAGGATTCACTCCCAAGAGCCACTTATGACCACTGCTCACATAATCTCATTCCCCACATGCCTATCCCACCCCATGAGTATACACCTTCACTGTCACACAGGAAATTCCATCGACTGCTTCACCTCTCTTGCCTTGGGCTTCAGCAACAGACCGAACCAGAATTCTCAGAGCTTTGTAGTAGCTACGGGACCCCTTCCAAGAGAACTCACATCCATAGCACACACTCTCACCTAGAGAGAGTTTCCCACAGGCATGACAACTTATATCTTCAACCACAACCACCTCCCTCACCTGGAGAGACTGTTGCACACAGGCCTAACAACCTACTTCTTCAACTTCGTTCCTGCACAAGGAGGACAACATTAAGGCTCAATAAGGAACAAAGGATGAAAGTAAGCCACACTCGGCCAAGGGACTGCATGGCCACAACAACCCACAGTTATAACACACATGACATGGACAATTACAGGATGCTCAGGTTTCACAGAAGATGCGGGTCGACTTCACAAGTTCCCACTGCGTTCAGGATGTAGACTCGGTTCAAAATAAAATGGATAGGCTGGGTTCACGGAATCCCGCAGGTCAGCTTCACGGATCTGATTTTCAAAGGTGCGTGGCTATGCAGAGGTCCAGTGCAGTGACAAAACAGGTTTTGGGGAAGGATTCCAGTGAACTCATGCAGTGTATGGAAGAATGGGTATGCCAACCCCCAACATAGCTAACTTCTTCATCTTTAATTTCATGTGCCCAGGTTGACACATGTTGTTCTGGAGCTGCATGCACTCCATTTTGCATACGTTCCTTTCCCAGGAACTTGGGACAACACTCATCAATTGTCTACCTTAGCCTTTTAGGAAATAATAATAAATTTTTATTCCCTTTAGAGGTAAGCCCCTTAGCTTAGCCCCTAGGCCCAACACTTAGCCTCCTCCCTTACCCAATCTTATGGAATCTTAGTCCCCCATCACTCTTTCTTCGTGGTCAGTCTACACACAATGATGTTTTTATATTAACAAAGTGCATAATTACATGTACAAAACAGGCTCCTGGCCTTTAACACCTAGGCTCTCCGACCTACTTGCACATAAGCTTACCAACTTACAATTGCTCGGCTCACCAGCCTACAAAACATGTTTACAATACATAGATATAACTGGGGCTCGTCCTTGGGTTATTACAATCCCCTCCCCTTATTTTTGCACTGTCCTTAGTGCAACTTACTTACACAACATCAACAAGATTTCCAAAATCTTCAAAAAGATGCAGGTATTCTGTCCGCATAGCATCCTCATGTTCCCATGTCGTGTCCTCAGGATCGTACCAATTCCACTAGACCTTTACAAGCCCTATGGCTCTATTCCAAAGCTGCTTGCTTTTTTGGTCGAATATGCGCACCGGATGCACTTGCAAGACGCCTTCTTGCTCCACCTGAATCACATTTTGATCGATTACGTGATTAGCATCAGGTATATATTTATTAAGCAATGAAATATGAAACACATTATGTACAGTCATGGATGCAGGTAATGCAAGCATATGTGCAACTGGCCCAATCCTTTCTAGGATTTCAAATGGCCCACAAAATCTGGCTGCCAACTTCGAACAGTTTCCCAGCCTCAGGGAACTTATATTGGCTTTCATTTTTAGGAAAACATGATCGCCCACTTTAATCTCTTTGTGGGTTTTGTTTTTATTAGCATAACTTTTTTGCCTATCTTGGACATCCTTTAGATTCTGCTTAATATTTAGTATTTTCTCTTCCATTTCCTTGAGCAACTCTAGCCCAACCACTTCTCTATCAGCTGGATTATCCCAGCTTACTGGAGTGTTGCACTTTCTGCCATAAAGTGCTTCAAATGGGCTCATCTTCAATGATGCTTGATACCCATTGTTGTAAGTGAATTCTACCAAGTGTAGGTAGTCTTCCCATTTATATGGTTTGTCCATCACATACATCCTTAGCATATCTTTTATCACTTGGTTCACCCTCTCTGTCTGCCCATCAGACTCAGGATGATAAGCAGTGCTGAAGTTCAGATTTGTTCTGAATCCTTTGAACAACCCCTTCCAGAAATTTGAGGTAAATTATGGGTCCCTGTCAGACACAATTGTCTTGGGAATACCGTGCAATCATGCTATTTCCCTCATAAAAATATCAACAACATTAGTTTCCTTGTGAGTAGTCTTTAGTGGAATAAAATGGGCAGCTTTCGTAATCTTGTCCACCACCACCATGATTAAATCATGCTGCTTGCCGATCCTGGGCAATCCTGTGATGAAATCCATTGTCACCACTTCCCACTTCCACTCAAGAATGGGTAAAGGTTGTAGCAACCCTGTTGGGTGCCTATGCTCATCTTTGACCTTCTGGCATTCCATACATCTAGCGATGTATTCTCCAATTTCCTTCTTCATACCTGGCCAAAAGTAATGGCTCTTGACTGCTTCCACAGTTTTCTAATATCCAGGGTGCCCTGCATAAGGCACATTATGAATTTCATACAAAATCATAAGTTCCAATTCCTGGACATTAGGTAAATAAGCTCTGTTTTTGTACAAGAGTGTTCCATTGGCTTCCAATTTATAATTTTCCACTTTCTATGGCATCTCACCTTGTTGTAGCTTTGCTACCAAATCCCTATACTGCAAATTTGCATTTACAGCCTCCGAAATTCTGCCTTTAATATCAGTTCGGTACATGCTAATGGTCATAACATGCAATTCATGCACTCTCCTATTGAGTGCATCAACCACTTTGTTCTCTTTTCCTTTGATATGCTTGATATCAAAGTCATATTCACAAAGAAACTCCAACCACCTACTCTGCCTAACATTCAAGGTTGGTTGATCAAACAAATACTTCAGACCATTATGGTTTGTTCTCAGTTCGAACCTCTTTCACATCAGGTAATACGTCCATTTATTTAGAGCGTGAACAATGGATGCCAACTCCAAATCATGAGTTACATAGTTATTTTCATGCTCTTTCAACTTTCTGTATTCATAACAAATTACGAACCCATTCTGACTGAGGACTCCTCCCAGTCCTTCTTTGCATGCATCTGTACACACTACCAATTCTTCATTCAGATCTGCAATCCTTAGGATTGGAGCACTGGTTAACAACTACTTCAACCGCTGGAATCTTTTCTGACAATCTTTCGTCCATTGAAATTTATTCTCCTTCCTTTGCAAGGAAGTGATAGGGTAAGCTATCCTTGAGAACCCTGCAATGAACCTTCTGTAATAACCAACTAGACCCATAAAGGATCTGACTTCTGTCACATTTTTCAGTGTTGACCATTCTCTGATGGCTTCAATCTTCTCAGGATCTACGACTATCCCATCATTTGAGATGATATGCCCCAAGTAATGGATCTTATTTTGATAAAATGAGCAATTTCTCAACTTGGCAAACAATTGGTGCTCTCTTAGCACTTGCAGCATCATCCTCAGATGTTGTTCATGCTCTTCCTCTGTGTAACACACCCACTAAACAAAATCAAATTTTTGCGGTCCTCTATCGGACTCAAACCCCTAAATAACCATGGAGGCCCAGCGTAAGCTGGCTCCTTCTCCGCTCCCACGTGATCGAGGGTTATATTCACTGTTCAATTTGAACGCAGCGTCCTTTGTATTTCGCGCTACGGGTTACTGCAATATCTACATGTTCTACTCTGCAACCGTTGAAGCCCGTCAGGGTTAACGTGCATCCCATAAGGATGGATTCCCACGAGGTCAGCGGATGGCCAATAGGAATAAACCTCATAAGGGATAGAGAATTTGCCAATGGGATCAAGCCCCGTCGCGCATTTGGGTGTAGTACAGGTGGCGAGAGGGGGACGCGACACAGTAGTCGCCCTGACAGGAGGGGCCCCACTTCACACGCCCCACTATTCCGGACCCCCCCCCCACTAAAAGCAGAATGGCAAGGGGGGTCCGGAATCCGCCTGAG
>ML794500.1:0-10172 GCA_009831015.1 Picea engelmannii
TAGGCAATTCATAAATATAAAAGTAGCTAGCATAAGTACATACCTGTACTTACCTTTGCCTATGCTTCAGTAGTATTCTGCTAGGTTGTTGTCTTTATTACAGGCTGTAAGTGAGATCACAATACACATTATGTACAAGAGAATTCTAGGAATGAATTACCAAGTATCTCTATGTAACGAACAAATTTGAAAATGCACCATCCCTGTTTCTAAACATGACTACAGTAATGCCTTGAGCCTTGAGAAAGGCCAGGACCCACAAGACCTTTATTCTGATGAAGCCTCAATTCTTTAAGGGATTGCAGAAGTGGTACCATAATGCATCGCAATAGCATCAAGTGAGAACCTTGGCTCTGCTAGTAGACCTAAACGATTGAACTAGTAGACTTGGACGATTGATTTCTGTTCATAGGCCAGGCTTTGCTGCAATCAAGGAATTGTTCATCAAGGAGCCTTTCTCGCATGCCACGGATTCAAATATTCTTCCCTCTAAAAGGTTCAGATGTCGCTTTAACTCTCTTTGAAGAATTTCCTCGTGCCTTACAAAAGTCTCTACTACCTTGCTCAAATCAAATGCAATTATCCCAGTTTGCTCACGAATTTGTAGGAAACATCATCATACTAGCCTTATGAGTTGCCACAATAAGTTCTGAAGAGAAAGGAAGCATGAACCTATGGAACCTTTCATTGGTTAACAAAGAAGTCAAATTAGGGCTTTGCAATCTGTTTGATTCTGCTCTAATACAGCTTTAATGCTCCCATCCTATGTTCTTTCCATATGCTATCCATCAAGGCTGCACTCTAGAGACTTTTAGCAACACATCTTTCCCCAGATGCATAACTAAGGAAAATTGCTTCTAATATTATTCTTGCTCGGTGACTTACATCTGTGGTAATGTCCTTGTCACATGACAAAAGAGAATGCCCAAGCTCTGAAGAAGGTTTTGGAAGAAGTGGAGCTTTGACAGTTCAAAACCACTTTGTAGTTGTCACTGTTGTGCTCACCAGTGTAGAGAGTGGCATCAACAGAGACAGAGCTTTCTTTCATAGAAGATGCCAAGGGAGAGCCTTGTGGAGATGGAGGACTTGTTATTTGTAGGTGAGGAAATATTCTCACAGTGCCAGAACTTCTGGAGTTGCTTCATAAACAAACTATCTTATTCACAAACATCTGCATCTTCATAATCCTTTTCTAAGATTTGAAAGACTAATATAATTGAGTTCCCTTCCATAAGACTGTAGTTGAGTGCAGATCAGAATGCACTTTATTGACAGCAAGCCCAAAAATTGTTCCCACACGAACAGCAAGGCTGTAAGTGTCTTTGAATGATAACAGCAACTGTTATAGGTAATTCTGGGCTGTTCCACAATTCTTTTTCGAGTTCAACAGCCTTCAGTGGTTTTAATCCAAAGTTTCACAACCACAATCTGCTCATAAACTAAATGTATCCTTGCTGCCCTGTAAGGATATCAATCCACACGTTTATCTATTGATTGTATGTATCTTCCAATAGATAAAAATATGGTACAGCAGTCCAACATTCACCCAGTAATCTCCCCTAATCAACAAATCAGTAAATGGGAATAGTACTCATAAATATAGAGCTTCAGTTCACTATACAACTCTGTCATCAATCTACAGGAAAGGGAAGTGCGCCTTAAGTTAACTTGTGCCTTTTACTGAAGAAACAATGTGCTCAATCATTAAGGATGGCTATCTCCACAAAGAAAATTCCAGCCACCATTTTGAGTCTCGACCTCTGTTCAGTTGTGTTCACCCAGTCAAAAGACAGTTTTTCTTGAGGGGATGGAACTGCAATCAAGCTTCTTCCCTGGATCTGTGTAGGCTCAGATGCTGCAACAACGAGCTCCTTACACCCAAAGCTCTAATTCCATGTTAAATGTTGAGCTTGATTTCAAATAAACATGATTTTTAACTTATTTTTCAACACTTCACAATCTTTAAATCGCAATGTACTGAAAACTGAAATAAGAGAGCAGCGTAAAAATCAAGATCACAAATGCACACAGAGATTTACCCTGGGGAAACCCAATACAGGAGAAAACCCCAGCAAAAGATCTTCCTCTTTATTAATGAATAAGCTTGCAGGTATACAAAACCTCAATGGGGTGCTACAGTACAAAATCACAAGAGAGAGAGGATGGCTACAGACCTTTTGCTTGTACTGCTTAATGGATCTGAACTCAAACCTGTAGATCTGAACTCCCCAAGGCATATACAACCTTCCTTAACCCAACGCTTGAGCAAAAACTGATTGAGAACCTGTAGATCTGACTTGGCCGGAATTTTCTGCAGCCCTTAAATAATTGATTATAACAGCAGATCTATGGCAGCAAATTGAGGGGGCTCTTTTGGGTTGGACCCTCCTTTAATGTGGCTACAAAATGGCACTCAACGCCCTGCAAGAAAGCCTTGAAAAAATTGCAGATCGAACCTTCTCAAAACCTCACGCTGGTTTCTCTTGGCAGGCTGGGTCAAACCCTCCTTTTGCTAGATCTCTTCACTGGCTGAATTTTTCTGCTTGCGCGTTTATTGTAGAATGATGGAGGACAAGATCTATCCAATAAGCCCAAGATCAGGCCCAACGCTCACCTATAACCCTTGCAATGAACTGGATGCGTTAGACGTTCAAACCCTGGAAGAGATGGCAGCTAGGTCAACTGCAGATCTGAACTTGTGTCTAGCGAATGGCCTTCCATTGGTCTTTTATGCTTTTGGATTGGATCAGATCTAACTTCATGTTGGGTTAAGTTATCCTTCTAGAAGATTCTCATCGTGGGTTAAGTTTATCTTCTAGATCCTTCTTGGAACAAGTCGATCTATCTTCTTGGGTTAAGTTTTGACTTTCTAGAAGTCTTTGTTCTTCTTTGGTYAAGTCGACCCCATGGAACACTTCAAGTTSTCATTCCTAGGAAGTTCGACCCCCTTCTTTTATTTGCTCAATGACATRATATGACATTACAACTTAAGCTTTTAGCCTTTTAATTCAACATTACATATTTAACCTTAGTCATTTAGAGTCTAGACTAATTACATCATTAGCAAGMACATCTTCTCTCTCTCTCTCTCTCTCTCTCTCTCTCTCTCTCTACGTGGTCCTCACCTGCTCATAAYTGCTTTATTACATTAATAAGAGGAAAGATCTTTTTGTACCATGTGGTCATTTGATMCTTTTACTTGGTCATATGCTAAAGTGTCTCTTAAGAGTGGCCAGCTCTTAGAGGATCACAGCAAAGACCAAAAAGGTCATCCCACATACCAGTCTAGCTCACAAGACTTGTATGTTCGTCCTAACTCTTGCTAAACTCTACCTTGGCTTTTGCACATGGCTCACAA
This sequence comes from Picea engelmannii, assembly GCA_009831015.1. Taxonomy (NCBI): domain Eukaryota; kingdom Viridiplantae; phylum Streptophyta; class Pinopsida; order Pinales; family Pinaceae; genus Picea; species Picea engelmannii. The sequence goes on from ML794500.1 coordinate 3,359, forward strand.
GGTTTGTACCTTGACTTTTGTACTAGGCTCACAAGGTTTGTTCCTTTACCTTGACTTTTGCACTAGACTCACAAGGTTTGTTTCTTCATCTTGACTTTTGCACTAGGCTCACAAGGTTTGTTCATTCACCTTGGCTTTTGCACTAGGCTCACAAGATTTATACCAGCATCTCCTTCGTATTGACTCTTGTCTGGCTCACAAGGTTTGTACGTTCACCTTGACTTTTGCCATGACTCACAAGACTGGTTGAATCTCCAAATCTCCCTGGCTAGCCTCAGGGTGGCCACTTAAGGCCTCTCATTGGAGAATGACTCCTGATGCTGCTAATTGTAACAGGTATGTGGTATGGATTGAGGTTTACTTCGTGGGTGGATTGTCATTGACATGCAAGGCCATGTATGATAGTCATCCTCATGAGAGCCTTTGTCGAGGGAGCGCTTAGGCAATGAGGTATCCTTTCCTCGGTACTATGTCTTTCCAAACCCCTCTTTGCCTTTTTCTTTACTAGTTCAACCTTTTCTACCTTTTGACATTTGATTTGCTAAGTCCTTTTATTAGGTATGCATTCATTACATAAGACATGGGGTGATGGCCTCTTAGCGAGGAGGTAGAGCTCATGCTTTGCTTCTTTGATTTTTAATACTCTGTTTTCCTATTTGTTTCTTTGTCTTGCATTTTGAATTAGGGATTTTGCTCTTTCTAAATCATATTTTTATAAAGTTGCATCAACCTCGAGCATTCAAGCCCCTTCTTCTCATGGGATTATGAAGCAGGACCTTTTTGGGATACATGTAACAAACAACCCAAAAGAAAGGACAACAGAAAAAAGACAGATGGAATATGTTATCCAAGGTAAGGGATATGGACACATTATCCCCATTAAAGCCCCCCAGTAATACAACTTTGCCCAAGAGTGACAACACTTGACTAGGAGATGATGATAACCACCAAGGTGAACAAGGAAAAAAGTATAAATTCAAAGCATCATGATTCATTATCCAATTCAACCCATGATCACCATTTTCATGCCCTAAACATTGACATTATCACTCAATATGAAGTGTCAAAACAATGTACCTCAATGTGTAATGCACCATGTCATCTGATTTGAGTGAGTTGAGCATGTAATAGAAGGCATCTATGGGCAACTGTATGTGGAGAGTTCAGAATGTCATCATCGGAGCTCTTGTCTAGAATGTGGATCATGGCGAAAAAATCCTCCTCTATTTTCTATATGCCTTTGGGGCTCAATGCATTTTTGTTGTTTCTATATTGTTTCAGACTCTGGAGGTTAGGACATTTCTACATGTAAGTAATGAAGCAGTTTCATGATTAAATATTATTGTTAGTTCATGTGGAATGTTCACCCAAGCCAGGCTCTTCAGTTCTGAAATGCTTTGTGTGTTTATTCACCTTTTGTTAAGATCTTTGGCATTTCTTCTTTGAGAATGAGCAGCTACTCAGCTGAGTTTTGGCGAATCTCCATGGAATCTCTCTTTCTCTCTCCCTTCCCCTTTCATTTTTAATGAGATGCCTCCCTCACCTTCAATGGGGGAAATTTTCATTGATGGCTGCATGGAATCTCTCTCTCTCCCTCTCTTTCTCCCCCTTCCCCTTTCGTTTTAAGTGAGATGCCTCCCTCACCTTCCATGGGGGATATTTCATTGATGTGCCTGCATTTTCTTTTTACTACCAGCAATTTCCTTTGAGCTTCCAATGGAATGAATGCACATATTTTGAGAATCTAAATGGTTGCTCATTAGGTTTAAGAATTCATTTTTTGTGTGAGCATTTAATTCTACCAGGGAGCACCACCTTGTAAAAGATGAAGGGGAGACCCCTGGGTCTCTCTGCAATGTTGATTGACTCTTTGACATGTTGTTGGGCATGGACAAATCTCTCTAATCGAGCAGTGGGGAAACTCTGGCTAAGAAGGCCAGATGCAACTCCTAGGTGAATTTGGCAAAATAAATACTCCCAGGTCAAAGCATCTTAGCCAAAAGATTGCTTCCCTGAGTTGTGAAACATATCTGCTTCCCCATATTGGAAGGTGTCACTTGCACATGTTGAATGAAAGCATCTAACAAAATAATGATGATGATAAATATAAATATAACACAAAAAATCTCTGTCAAGATGTCAATATATGATATGGAATCTTACTTTACTATGTTCATTAATATCCCATATAAATCTAGTTTCAACATGTAAGCATTTTTTTGCATGCCAGGACGTGGACATCCAATACACATATTTCTCATGGATTGGAAATAGACCAGCCTAGATCCAATTTTAACCAAAGATGTATCAAGCGTCGAGACTTGAGAGCGATCAAATCCCTCAAAGTGCAAATCATTTTGAAAGTGCAAAAACTTGTGGAAAGGTTTGCACCTCAAGGGATTTGATCCCTCTCGGTGCTTGATAAATCTGGGGTTAAGATGGATCTAGGCTAGTTATTATTAAAGTATATTATTTATTTAATATGAAAGGCCAATGTGACATCAGCATTACACTCACTCATTCACTCGTGACACATCTCTCCCATATTGGGCTATAGAATGGCCCTCCAGTACAATGACATCACATACACATGAAGGAAAGGAGGCAATATCACTTAAATGTGCCACAATTGCCTATGTAATCAGAATTCTAGCATATCTGATCATGTAGATCAATTTCTATACTGGGCTGTGGTCCAAATGATGAAAAAAAATCACCTTGTCGGAAAAAGTTCAATATTGAAACATAATCCATATAGATGTCTATCATTTATATGAGTACGAGCCAAGAAAGAAACAATATTTAAGTGTCATGCTAAGCAATGAAAAGATGCACATAATAATTTCAATATAGAAATCGTAGTACCGCCAAACTGCTCGGCCACTTCATTCAAATCGAGCAATTTCTGCTCTATTTTTCTCCCTGTCGTGAAATCAAAGCCTGAAGCAGCCCTATTGTTCCAGCCAAATTCATCATTTGCACTTGCTAGCCTCCTGCATAAAACTGGATATGGTTTCCCTTCAACTACGCGCTCATAGTAAAGCCTGCAGTCATAAACTTGAGACGTAGACACATACGACTATGTTAATATCACGTATATGTTTGTTTATCAAAGAAATCTCTATCTAAATGGTGTAATACTTGTGGTAAACAAAAGATCAATGTGGAAGCTTTTATTTAAAAAACAAACTGCTTTAGTCCACTAACTCCATAATTACTATTTGTTATGTCTACTACACCTTTTCATGATGTATATATCGTTTTCTATCAAGAGAGTATGTATTATCACAAACATATTTCATAGCGGGTAGTTGAGAGGGTAGTACCGTTCACACATGGGCATTTTTTCAAACAATGGCCATAAACATAAATTCTTGTCAGAAAAGTTTTTCAATCTTAAAGCCTAGGCCCTGAATTCCATATTTTGCTAAACAGAAACTTCATAAGGACAACCAACATTATGTGAAAGCATGATTTCCATTATACGCTTGAAAAATTTACAGTGTGAACATCATGTCATTGAGAAGATTTCCATCCAACGAGATATATCAATCATACTGATCATGTGCAAGTAGTGAACCTTACATGTCACCCGTTTTGTATTTGAATAACGCATGCAAGGTATTCCTATTAAACCCAGAAAAGAAGACAGGAGCTGGAGAGAATATTAATGTGGAACTAAATCCCAGCATAGTGATATGCCACTGTAGTAAGATAATATGGTATTGTAAACATCACATAGATACCAGCAGGCATGGAATTTGACATCCCACGGGATGTACTTTTGATCTAACAACATTTTTTAGGATTATAATTAAATGTCAAACGTAGAAAAATACATCTTATTAAAATTTTAAAACGTAAATTTGCCAGTGATCTATCTACAAAGATCATCAAATTCCCCTTTAACAAGTTGTATACATGCATACATATATCAGTGTAACAGGACACAATTTAAAGCGGCTGATCTCAAGTTTGAATCAGATCAGCAGCCAGAAGATTTTTTCCAACTCACACCAAGTCAAACTTGCTTTGACCGAGTTTGACTTGGGCAATGCAGATTTGAATCATGAGTACCATACAGATCATGGCCAGGAACCTATAAAACAGCATTTTAGTGTGATTTTTCTCATTTTTTCACCCTGTTCGAGCAAATTTCTTCTCTGCCAGTTCACTACAAGTGACAAACAGAGCTACAAGAGGACGAAGTAACCCATCCAGGGCACCAACAACAATTGTTGGCCATCCACCAATACTGCTGAACATCTAGGGCATCAAAAACAACAGGTTTTTTCGAGGTTTTACTCAGCAAGTGACTGTTACAGGCCTGTTTAAGCTTCTTTTTCACCCTTGGAGGTACACCCCTACACACTGTTTTCATCATTTATTAGCTGTTGTTTGTTATTTAGAGTTTATAATATTATTTTCTAGAATTTTTTAAAGGTTTTTTGGGTTTTTTCTTTTTAGTTATTTAGGTTTTTGTTTTGCTATTGTTTTTTTTCAGGTGTGTAAAGGTTGTAGGCTACTATTGACAGCCTTCACTGAAGAAGACCTGTAGGCTGTTAAAGTTTTTACCTTGCTGCAGCCCACAAGTAAACTCTAAACAGCAGCAAACATTCAAGTTTAAACACCAAACAAATAAACCCTAAGGACCTAAACAGCAGCAAGCACTATACCAAAACAGTGAAAATGCCAAGGGAGAAGGACTTTGCTTGGGCTTACTGTGAAACAATTCTGGGAAAAGCTAAGCTTCTATATAAATTTTGTAAACTTGAATGTAGAGGTCGCACTTTTAGATTCAAATACCACCTTGACCATATTGCCGCCCATGACATTGATCCTTGCAAAAATGTTGACAAAGATGTTAAACGCCAAGCCAGCTTGGCCAATGATACCATGGATGAGCTTATAGCCAAAAAAAAGCGTGAATAAAAGCAGAAACAGCAAATCTCAGAAATGGCCAAACTTCTTCTAATACCCCCCTTGTCACCTCCCTCTATTGAATCCTCAATGTCGGGCCCAAGTTTACCAAACATGCCTCAAATTCAATCTCAAAGTCAAAACCAAATGCCGCCTCTGTTAAAATTTTGGTATGCTCGTTTAACCATAGACAATGTCACATCATTGTCACCCAACCATAGGCATTTACATATGCCACCCCCAAGCACACTAACCTTTACTTAGAATAATTCCGGTAAGCCTACTCCAAAATCAACAGATAAACCCTAGTTGTTAACTGCAGCAACAACTCAAGACAAGTAGAGCACTCCTTCTCCAAGGGTAGCGCACAAGAGAGAGAGTCTCCATATCCACAAAACAAGTACCATACACAACTGCAGCAGCTGCAGCTGCACTACTCTCTCAAACTTGCGCCATACTTAGCAAGAATATCACCAAGAGTATCAGCAAGAATGTCACCAAGAAAATCACAAAGAATATCACTTGATAGCGCTAGAGAGAGACCAAGACCCAAGAGATGACCATACATCCTTATTCCTCCTTGCAGCTGCAGTGCAGCTCAGCTCTCCACAAGACTTGCGCTCTGATTGGGTGTACAAATGAGCTAAAACGTCATGTCCAGCGACTTTTCTGGCTGGATCGACCGGACTTTCTAGTAATTATATTTTTTGTTTATCGTTTTGCTGTGGACAACTTGTATTTCTAGAAGATAATATTCTAATATTATTTATTCTGCTAGATTGACTTGTCTTCTAGGGTTTCCACACATCTGTTTAATGGTTCACTTGCTTCTAGAATATTCTATTATAAGTCATAAGTTACACGTGGAGGTTAATACCTCCCGCAACTACCAAAACATCAACACTCCCTCTTAGCTAGGGAGGTATTAACTAAGATGTTCTTTATGTAGTGGTCTCAAACACATCCATCCATCTCACATGGCATGGGCAAGACTCACATGGTCTTGCAGACCAGTCTACAGGTAGCATCACCATAGCCACACAGGCTATCATATGATCAAACAGATCATGTAACAAGTATCACCATCATAGTTGCACATTAGCCATCATAAGAAGTTTTGCACTTTCACTGGAGTAGCGTACCAGCCTTTGTTGGAGTAGCATACCAACCTGCGCTGAGGTAACATACCAGCCTGCGTTGGAGTGGCATACCAACCTGCGCTGGGATAATATCCCAGCCTGCGTTGGAGTAGCATACCAACCTGCGTTGGGGTAACATACCAGCCTGCGTTGGAGTAGCATACCAACCTGTGCTAGGGTAACATACCAGCATGCATTGGAGTAGCATACCAACCAGTGTTTTAAAAACCGGTCTAACCGGAACCGAAATCGACCGGTTTGACCGGTTAGAAGGTTGACCGGTTCGAACCGGAAGAAAAACCGAACCGGTCGACCGGTTTGTGACGGAACCGGCCGGTTTGGTACCGAACTGACCGGTTCGGTACCAAACCGACCGGTTCCGTCATAAACCGGCTGGTTCGGTTCGGATTTTTTGAAGGACGCTCGCGGATGCCAAAAGGTAACTTTTTTTTGGTTTTTAAAAACCCCTAACCCCCCTAAACCCTAACAGCATGCTATAAAGGCACAGCGACCCCCTCTAAGAGCCTCACACCTCTCTCATTCATCATTTGGGAGCATTTGGGAGCTTTTGGGTTTTGGAGTAGCATTGATTCTTGAGGAGTAGCCTTGAGAAGCTTATTGGGCAAGTGTTTTGGGTAGTTTGTGGTGGATTTGGCATCTCAACTAGGAGGCTATAGTTCATCTTCAAGTTTGGAGGAGTTTGGAGGAGACTCTAGAGGTATGTTGAACAATTTCCACTCATTTTTTTTCCATCT
>ML794500.1:25852-48608 GCA_009831015.1 Picea engelmannii
ACAGCAGGGTCATATGCAGCCCTTGAAACAGCAGCAACACTAGCAGTAGCATTGGCACTTGAAATAGATGGAGAGCTTCCAGCACCTGATGAAGATAAGCTTTGTCTTTGAGCATTGGCATTCCCCCCTCTCTTTTGACCTCTTCCTGCCATGATTTCTTGCTCAATGCTGACTCAAGGACTCAAAACCAAATCTGAACAGTGAAATGTTTAATGAAGTAGGGCAGCTGCAGCCTGCCAAGTTGCAACAAAAAAAATGCCATTAGTTTGGCATGAGAACCCCTAAATTTGAAGTGAAATTTTGCATAAATAAAAAAAGCCATTAATACTTCAAACTTCAAACAGATGTGCACAGACTGGATAACCAAAACAGAGGATCATTGTTGGATAATCTAGCTGCTGTCCTCCTCATTCGCCCTCTCAGAAATCGTGCTAGTATTGTTGTTCAATGATATAAAAGGGAGGTCGCTACTATATATTGAAGGCTGCTCCAGCACCTCATTTACAGGCCAGACATAACCTTCATATCAGGACTGTATGGCTGAGTATAGTTTTGTTGTTACAGATTAGGACTATGGCTGAGCCAGTGAGCATTAGAGGATGATCAAGAAATGGTACCTAGTAACCTACAGGTTAGAAAATTCTAAGAAATCAGTTAGTATTGCTGAGATAATTCTGTGGTTACAGTTGGGGTATGTTTGTTATCTTTTTGCAATGAAATGTATTGCTGTTTCCTTCATATTCATAAAAATCTTCATTAGGTGCCAAATTGCCAATGTGTTATGAATTGCTGCAAAGTTCAAACTGTTTGTCAAAACATGTGTACCAAATGAACATTAAAGCCTTATCAAGTTATCACTTATCAGCAATAACACCATATATCAGGCAGCACAGTCAATTAAACAACTGACATGAACATCACATTTGACAAATTGATAGTCAGTTATTGTAAAAGGATTGATGAAAAAAATAATTTGGAACTTGCAATGGAGCATCTGAGAGTGCCTTTGCGGCAAAGATTAAGGGCAAAGGGAACTATAAGAAAAAGGCAGCAAACACGCAGCAAACACACAACAAACACGCAGCAAACACACAGCAAAAGGCAGCAAACACACAGCAAACACGCAGCAAACACACAGCAATTGCAGACAGTGGGTAATTTGGTAAACCGTAATAGGTAGCAAGTTAGCAACTTACAAGTTACAAGTGGTATAACTCCAGCCTGCTAGTGCTCGTTTGTTTTGTTCGTTGGTTGCTCGCTGCCAAGAGGGTTCCGCCCGTGAAGACACAGCCAACAATAAAATCACAAATGTAACCAAAAACAAACAAAAAACCTCACTTTATGACCTCCCGCGGGCTCCCACACGAGACATGTGTCATAAAATTGCGGTACGGTCTTAAAACGTGTCCGGTACGGTCTTAAAACGTGTCCTCCACCTATGACACGTGTGAAATTCGTGTCCGGTACGTACCGTAGCGTGTCATCTCAATGACACCGCGGATACGGACACTTCGCCTCATATGGACGTGTCAGGTGACTTAGGTGTGAAGTATCTCTTCACTGGCAGGGCCGACTTCTTAATCTGGGTGGGTAAACCCACATTTATTATATTTCTGGGTCTTCTTATTAACTGCTAGGGCCGACTTCTTATTCTACCTATTATAATTGTTTGTTGACCAATCCGCAAAAGGGGATTTGGTCCTAATACAATTACCGACATGATTAATCCTCAATGGGGATTAATCCTATGAATAAAATAACAATAATAATAAGAATACGCTTCGCAGTTACATTATTTCAACAACAGGTTTCTAACACAATCTAGCTCCTCCCTAACACCAATCAACAAAAAAGACTCCTGCCGAGTTTCACACCTTAAAAATTTGAAAGAGTAAACTAGTGCTTTTGGCTTTTGTCATATTAAGTTTGTTGCATAAGTCAGAGATTCGAATCCACGAAGATGCCAAGTCCAAGGTGTTACCTATACATCACCACTAGGAAGGAGCTGTAGGAGAGGATTGTGATAGAACTTTAGAGCGATGCAGTTCCAAAACCCGCAGAGAATTTTAGGACTCTGATATGACTATTGGTTCTTAATGGCTCTAGTAAAAACTTGTGTTATAACTATTGAGCAACCACTTTTAGATGACACTGTTTTGACAACTGCAGCTATATGAGATTGGATTGTTTGATATTATTTTCATCCCCGTGACCTCACACACTGCAATGAAAAATGTTATACTGCCCCATTACCTATTGAACTCCTTCAAGCTCTGGCTTGTTAAACTTTGTCATCAAATTAATAACCTTGTAAGAAATATAGGTTATGATATTTCTTTTTAATAACAATTTTGATTACTGTAGCATGGATGTCAATGTGCATTTAGTGGCATTTTAGCTCATGAAGTTTGCATTTTGTGGCATTTTAGCTGGTGAACAAGATGACACAAGAAAGATGGATTCTTAGTGCAGAAACTGCCAGGGATTGGTTTCATATCATGGATGGGCTATGAATTTTACATTTCAGTAAATTTGTGTATAAAGATTAAAAAATGGTATTATATAATTTTGCATAAACCGTAAAATGGTGGGCACTCAATTAGGTCCAGCCATGGATACTAGACACAAAAGACAAAAATAGCCCATAAAGCATGACATTGAAAAGTATAAGAGTGAGAGTATGATGCTATCACATCAACCCAAGGATTTTCATAACAATATGATATATCAATACAAAAGTGAGAAAGGATGTTATCACATTAGCCCAACTGAAGGAATGCATGCCATTAGAAGGAATGCATGCCATTAGAAGGAATGCATGCCATTAGAAGTACAGAAATAAAACTCAAGGACTGCATGGCATTAGAAGTACAGAAATGAAAGAGAATAGTACCACATCAACCCAAGGACTTGCACAACAATAATACTATTACAGGAGTGATGGAGGGTGCTATCACGTCACCCCACGGACTTGCTTGCAACCCAAAGCCTTAGGATTGACAAAGCTTTTGGTGTGGGTAATGACTGACAAATTAAATAAAATGACTAAGAGATTGGAATGAATCAATCACCAGGGACCCCATCGGAGAGGAGGAGTACAGAGTTGGTTGACCATCCTTCCAGCCATCTCGGACTGTAACTTGCGCTGCAATTTAAGAGTGTCGGACATTACAGCCTCGGTGTATTTCTCTTCCTGCTCCATGTAAACGTCCATGTGACGCATTGCCACTTTGTCCTCCAGATGGGACATCCAGTGGTATTGATCGTTCCATGTTCTGCCGTGGATGTCAATGGGAAACGGCTTCTGAGGTGGCTTCGGGGGCATTGGAGGCCCCGGCGCCTTCGTCTGTGTTGCCTTCGATGCCCTTCTCTGCGCATAAAACCTCACTCTATCTCCCAATCCTAGTCCATTCCTCAGTCTCAACCAGTCGCTCACTCTCCTCGACCAGTATCCACGATTATGCAACACGAACATGCTGCTTAGAATTTACAATGTAAGCCAACAAAATGAGCACATTGCCGTGGCTCTGAACTCAAGGCCTCCCTGCTCCTTTCCAATGTATGCAGGGTTTATCGAGGGTTTCAGATTAGATATACCCCGCTATTCCTTGCATGTTACTTTGATAGCCATTATGACGATATATGAATGTGATTAGCTTCTAATCCTAAGCACGGTTACGCGAGTTGCCAGTGCAATATGCAATATGCTTGGTTTGTTAACCCATTCATGGGTAGCAAGCGCCATGGGTTGTTAAGGTATATCTAGTTTATAAGTTATATCTTTTCCTAAATCAATTTTACTACTGATTATTTTTAAGTGGAAATTATCAACTTAAAAGTTAAATCTATTTTAATTTTAAATTTGAAGTATCTTTTAAAATATATTAAGTTAATATATATATATATATATATATATATATATATATATAAAATCTAGTAAAAAGTTATTTAAATTTATTTTCTTTTATGGTTATCATTTGATTATTATAGTTTTATTTATATATAAAGATTTGTATAAAATATTATATTCTCTGGACATATGGTGGAAAATATGTTACAATCTTTTTTAAGATTGGGTAACTATTTTAACCAACTAATATCATTGCAAGAAAATTCTCCCAAAAATCTATCAAAGAATGTTGGTACTATGCCCTAAGATTGTTATGTAGCGCTTCAGTTTGAACATAAGTATAATAAATATTTTAGTTTACATAAATATAGAGTTATAATTAAAATTTGTGTCAAAGTTATAAAGATCTATGTACAATTTAAAAGTGTATATAACAATAAAGACTTGAAATTATATTTAGAGCTTTGTTAAGTAATAGGTTTTTGTCAATTTTGAATCTTGAAGGTTTTATAACCTCACAAGAGTGTTCAGCTTTGTAGTTCGGATGGTCTTTTACGTGTGCTTGGTGTCTTTACATGTGGGGGACATAAAGTGGTCTCTAGATATAAACTTTATATTTATAAAGTTTAAGTGACTTCTTGTTTTATGAGAAATAAAGTGACTTAATTATGATAATGAGAGATTATATCACAATCGTAGATCTTAAGTGGCCTGGGATTTAATATGAGCCAATAGATCTAAAATAACTTACTAACTTCCTCTTGAAGAGACAAAAAAGGAGATCTAGGGAAAAAGATACATTCAATATTCATTTAATGAGAAGAAAGAGCATAAGAGGGAGAGAGAAAGAGGAGAGAAAACATTGCAGCTAACTAGGGCACAATTCCCAAGGAGAGAGAACAACAATTAATGAAGCAAGTCAACCACATGTGTTAGAAGGGTTGGCACATATTTCAATGCAGTAATGCATAGAAATCGAGGCAGATCGTACAACATTTATTGTTGGTACAGTGCACAGACTTTGAGGCAGTCATAGAGCATTTATTACAATACACAGATTTCTAGGAGCAGGACATACAACTTGGTGTAAGAGGCATAGAAATCGAGGTAACAACAAATTTCTGAGTTTGGCACATAAATCGAGGTGCACTTGTTCCTATTTCTCTTGCTATAATTTCTAGAATTTTTTCTCAAAAATCCTAATAAAATTTCCCCTCTCTACTGGTTTTCCCTTTAAGGGTTTTCCATGGGAATTGCCAAAATATCTTGTGTCATTGAATGATTTGATTTCTTGTTTATGTTGTGCAAGTAAAGTTCAATGTGTTTATGGTTATAATTTTTTGTTTATGAACAACATTCATGAATGAGCATTAAATTGTGACAAATAATTTATTAAAACCAAAAACCATCATATTGAACCTTAAAAATTTACATGGTATCAGAGTTAGGACTCTAAAGACGTTGGCCCAAGGATTTGCAAGGATCGCAAGGGTTTTGCTCGGATAAAGGATGGGAAAAGTATTGTTGGTTAGTTGGATGAGGATGGCTACCGGATTGAGGTTTGAGTATAGACTGGACGGGGCTACGAATTTTATCCCATGGAAAGAGCAGATTGCATTGTTGTTGGAGGGAAACGAAATCTAGAATATTGTGGAGAAAACATATGTTGTTGCCACAGATACAGTGCTTTTGGCATCCTACAAAAAGAAAAATGTGAAAGCCAAAAGGATGCTCTTGGATGTTGTGAAGGACCATACCATACCTCATGTGTCCGAAAAGAAAAAATTCTTATGAGATGTGGGAGGCTCTGATAAAGCTTTATCATAGTGGAAACCAAAACAAGAAGATGGTGTTGAGGGAGAAACTCAGGAGCACCAAGATGTCCAAGAGTGACATAGTGGTGTCGTATCTCACCAGGATATCACAGGCTCATGATGAGTTAACGACAATTGGAGAGGTAGTCAATGATGATGAACTTGTGAGGACAACTCTGAATGGGTTCTCATAGAAGTGGGATTCATTCATGAAGGGAGTTGTGGCACGTGAGAAGCTCCTTGACTGGCAGAGGTTGTGGGATGACTTCTCTCGGGAGGAGACTTAGGAGGAATCTCTTCAAGGCAGTCAAGCTAAGGGTGATGAAGACGAGGAGGATGTTTCTCTTCATGCGAAAAAGAGTAGGGACAATAGCAAAGTGAAATGCTTTGCATGTCATAAGACTGGCCATTATGCAAGCCAGTGTCCAAAAAAGAAGAAAGGAAAGATGGAGACATAGATAGCAGCATCAAATCAACTGAGATCAATGATTTTGTTGTGAAGTTCGAGAAGGAATTTTCTTTTGTCGTTTGTCTTTCAGGCAGTGGTAGCGCAACGTTTAGGGACATTGGAGCATGGCTTGTGGACAGTGGCTCAACTCACCATATGACAGGAATGAGGTCAATGTTCCTTAGTGTTTCAAAGATAGACTCAAATTGTCATGTGGGTTGTGGGACTAGTGCCATGCATGCAGTGAAGGGGGTTGGATGTGTGAGATTCCAACTAGAGTCAGGAGGATCTCTAGAGGTGGCAGAGGTGTTGTTTGTTCTGGAACTGAAGGTAAGCTTGTTCTCAGTATAATCTTTGGAGGATGAGGGATATGGAGTTGTGTTTGAGCATGGACATGTGTTCATATATCTAGAGGGAGTTACCCTAGTTGCAGCAGTGCTTGGTGTTAGATAGGGGATGTTATATAGGTTGTTGGGATAGCCTATCTACGAGTGTAAGGGGATCTTGGATTCAATATCAGTGTCAGTGGCAGGTGGTTGTAAGGCTAATTCAAGTACTATCGAGAGTCTCAGCTAGTATGTGATGACACATATGGAAGCTTAAGAGTGTAAGGAGACTCCTAAGGGCATGGTGAGGAGGAACAGGCCTTCAGCACAGGATCTAGTGTAGGTGGCAGGGAAGATTTTTCGTTCATAGGGAGCAGTTATTACAACAAATGGAGTAATGGGGTTGTAGACAGATCCAAGTGAAGGTTCCAGAAGTACCTTCCTCGCTAAGAGGGAGTGTTGAGCTTTGTAGCTCGGATGGTCTTCTACGTGTGCTTGGTGTCTTAGCATGTGGGGGACATAAAGTGGTCTCTAGATATAAACTTTATATTTATAAAGTTTAAGTGACTTTTTGCTTTATGAGAAATAAAGTGACTTAAGTTGTAATAATGAGAGGTTATATCACAACTGTATATCTTAAGTGGCCTAGGATTTAATCTGAGCCATTAGATCCAAAATAACTTACTAACTTTCTCATGAAGAGACAAAAAGGAAATCTAAAGGAAAAGACACATTCATTATTCATTTAATGAGAAGAGAGAGTACAAGAGGAAGAGAAAAAGAGGAGAGAAAACATTGCAGTAAACTAGGGCACAATTCCCAAGGAGAAAGAGGACAAGAATATCGAGGAGAGAGGACAATAATTAATGCAGCAAGTTAGCCACACGTGTGAGAAGAGTTGCAACAGATTTTGACGCAACAGTGCATAGAAATCAAGGCATACTGTATAGCATTTATTGTTGGTACAGTGCACATATTTTGAAGCAGCCATACAACATTTATTGCAGGCAACCGTGCATCGTTTATTACAGTACATATATTTCTAGGAGTAGGTCGCACAACCTAGTGTGAGAGGCACAAAAATCGAGGCAAAAATAAATTTATGAGTTTGGCACAGAAATCGAGGTGCACTTATTCCTATTTCTCTTGTTGTAATTTCCATATATTTTTCTCATAAACCCTAATAAATTTTCCTCTCTCTAAGGGGAGGAACACTTTGGGCTATGGAGTCAAAATTATGAATTTGAATGAAAATGTTGACTGGCCTGTAGAACTCTCCAGAGGATAAAGGCTAAATGAGGCAATGAATCTGAGTTATAACTTGAATTTAATTAGAGTGGTAAGAGGAAAGAGAAACAAACAATTGCATTAGAGCATTAAAGGAATGAATTCTGAATTAGCTAAGAAGAAACATACACAGTTTAAATTGCTTAAGCCAAGAGCATCAAATGATGAATTCTGGGCCTTTAACTCTCCAATTTAAACAAAAGAAAAATGTATATGGAATAAAAGATCACAGGAAACACATATAATTAGGGAAGGCAAAACTCATATCACCACCATTAGAATCTTTTCATAGAGACTTCAAAGTTGATGCATATGTATTCAATTCAACCCCAGAAAATTGCAATGAAGTTCAGAACAACCAGAACTGTGCCCTTGCACTTATGCTCGCCATTAATACACTCAAAACCTCGAATACTTATACAATTCGAGTTCCTTTAGTGTGCAACCGATTACAATAACTGAGATGAAACATTTCATCTTCTATAATGATGACAAATGACAGTTTTAAGAAAAAACGTTCCATGATCCCTGTAGATTCCTCTGACACTCCAGCTCCTTCCTCTGCCACATTCTTCTTTGAAATGTCACTTATACTCTTTCAAATTTAATCCCATTTATCCATATTCTCATTAAATATTTGGGAATAATATATTTGAAATAAAAATAATTCCCAAATATTTTTCTATCCTGTAGAATTAAATTTCCATAATTCAATTCATGCCCGTGGTTTTTAAAACCTTGTCTTGTTTGCCCAATTCACCATTTCATTGTAAAAAACATTTATGTTACCATTTCCCTGTAAAAAACATTCACTGTGTTATGTTTTTCCAATTTACCGTTTCACTGTGAAAAAACATTTACTGTATGTTTTTTCCAGTTTACCGTCTTAACATTTACAGTGTAATGTTTTTCCAATTCACCATTTCATTGTAAAAAACATTTATGTTACCATTTCCCTGTAAAAAACATTCACTGTGTTATGTTTTTCCAATTTACCGTTTCACTGTGAAAAAACATTTACTGTATGTTTTTTCCAGTTTACCGTCTTAACATTTACAGTGTAATGTTTTTCCAATTTACCGTTTCACTGTGAAAAAACATTTACTATGTGTTTTTTCTAGTTTATCGTCTTTGGTAAAATACATTTTATCTTCTTCCTTTACTTTGTAAGTCTTTGGATAAAGAATTATCCAAGTCTTAGTTCACGTGCATCTTCCCATTTAAATCTTTTGCATGGAAATAAGCACTGATGTCTTTAATTTGTAAAACTTAAATCTTACCTCCGTAAAACCTTTTCACCATGAGGAGGAATTTCATTTATTCAAAATTCCATATTTGTTGTTGAAATGCACTCGTGGAAAAATGTTGCATATTAAACATATGATAAATAGTGCATTTATTACATCGTGCTTTGGTTGGAGTGGTTTAATCCAAACTTCTTTTACATCCGATGTGCTTCTCGTAAAAACACATGTCCACCAAATAAACCACAGTAGTTTTCCCCAACCCGCCTTCACATAATTAACCTCCTTGTTACTTTAATCTTCGATATGTATGCGCACCCTCCATCCAACCT
Source organism: Picea engelmannii (assembly GCA_009831015.1). Taxonomy (NCBI): domain Eukaryota; kingdom Viridiplantae; phylum Streptophyta; class Pinopsida; order Pinales; family Pinaceae; genus Picea; species Picea engelmannii. The sequence continues at coordinate 35,154 of ML794500.1, forward strand.
TTGACTTTCCGCATTATAAATTGAGATTCGTGCCCATGATTTGACGTGATTCCATAAATTAAATATTGGATTAAATATTAATATAAATATAAAAATATTTATATTAATAATAAAAAACCCCTTTTTTCTATTTTCAAAGGACTTTGGGCATATGAGGCTTAACACATGACTTCGTGGATAAGATACGAGGGCTTAATAAAAGGCATATTTTTTATTTTCAACAGGAATACAAAAATAAGGGTAAAAATGAATGAAGTGATGGAACTAAGGGATTTAGATAAGAATTAAGGCTAGATATAAGCTTGGGATATTTGCCAACTTTTGACTCGTGGAGTACATGACTGTTTTGGATGATCCATTGGGTGAAGGATTTAGGTGATGGGAGCTTGACGGAGCTAGTGAAAAAGTTAGAAAATCTGAGTGGAAAAATAACACAAGGACAAGATGCATTGGGAAAAATTTAATGCAAATTAGCAGGTGATCTATGGTCTGTCGAGCCTCATCAACTTTTGATATCGGGGATTGGAAAAAACGGTTTTAGGTAGATCGTTTTTCGCCCCAATGTGCCTCTGAGGGCACCACGTGTCCACGAATGAAACCACAGTAGTTTTCCCCGACCCATCTTCACATAGTTAAACTTCGTGCTATTTCGTCGCCCGATATGTGCCTTAGTCGTTGATCCGGGTCGTTTCAAGATCTACGGTCTCTCGGGTCCTACCTTTCGCGCCTCCACCATATTTTTCCATATGCCGCCATATGTGACCTTATCCCCCAAACTATCATGCTTCCACAGTGATATAACATTTCGCTAAATTTCTAAAACTTGGATCCTATTTGAAAATTGTTTTTTTTTTACCATGGGAACAACAACCTCCCAAGAGTATATCCAACAACCCGCAAGCCAGATATACCAGTAACTTGTGACTTAGCAGGGGCCGAGACGTCCCGAGGCCCACTGAAGTGAATCCCACCAAGTGAACCTCTATCCCAGGGGTCGTCTACCCTTCCAGCCTTGTCACAACGGGCTAATATGAGCATCCCTACCCCCCGCCGGTTTTGAACTTGTGACCTCCCCGGAGATAACACATGTTCTTAACCATTGGGCCCACTCAGGTGCTCATCCTATTTGAAAATTGTTATGGTGATAACATATGCTCCAACTGGGGATGCTATCCTCCCTGCGAGGTAGCAAAGAACTGTAGACTTGGTGTTTTATCCATTGAGCTGCTCCCAAAACATGTGTGTGTACCCTGCTCCGACCTGTCACCAGTGTTCGCTGAAAACCAAACTCTACACTCTACTCTTAACTGGATACTGAACACTGAATACATTGCTGGAAACTTACTGTACACAATACTGGAAATCTCAACTGAAAAATGCTTAACCAACAAGCTTATCTGCACACTCCTACCTACTCTAAAAATGCTAAAATGAATACTCAATCAAGTGATTCTAAATTGTCAATGCAACCAATCAAGCAATTGGCTTCTTGATTCTCCTCTGCTCACATTTTTCTTAAGCTAGCAGACAAATGTAAAAGATGGTAGCTGAAAGAAAAAATCGAATCCAAAATATGAGCTTATGAATTAAACAAATTCCTCCTTCACTGAAGACTGTAATAGAATGGCCACAAGATCTTGAAAACATGAAAAATCATTTCTTCTTGATGAGCGAAAAAAGAAGGACAAGCCTCTTTCATAAATGTTTGTTGTTCTTGCTCTATTTTTTTCTGTTTTGAGAATATTTTCAAATGAAATGGTAGCGATAGGTTTGTCTATGTTTCCATGCATCTCTACAAAAACATTCATACATTCTAGCACATCTTCAAATATGACAACCATATTATGTGCATCCACTTGTTCATCAAACAATTTTGATTTGGTTTCATTAAACTTTTGGAAATTTGTTTGAGGACTGTCATTTTGACTTTCAAAGGAATGAATGGAAATAAGTTCCTACTCATAATCTTCTTGCAAATGTGAAAATCTAACATCATGCACTATTTCACAGTCTAGAGTTCCCATGGATGCATTTTCAAAACCATGATTTTCAAATGAATCAAATAAAACCACTGCCTCTTCATTATCTTTCTGTATTTCTGATTGAAAAATGGCATATGTTGTTTTGTTGCTTTCCTGAAGCTCTATGTCATTTGTTTGTTCATTGCTAGAAGTTTCCATAGATGCAGTTTCAGAATCCTCATCCATGTCTAGGCCACTTAGAATTTGAACAACCATATCATTCATAGGGGGAGAAAGACAACCTTGAAACACTTTGTCTTGCTGAAAATCTTGTTGAATATCTTCATCGAGTTCGGGGGAAGGAAAATGACCTTCAGCAACAATTTCTTGATCAGTTTCACCTTCAACCAAAGGAGGGGATACTATTTGTTGTTAGGCTGAATATTCATAAAGGGCTTCTATGATTTCGTCATTCATACACTCTTCATTGCCAAACACTTTTTCAAGGTACTTAATGAAATGTTTACAAAATTCACAACAATCTTCAAACACCAAGGATGAAGGATTAGATTCTCCATAATTCTTAAAGAATGTTATATGGAAATCTTTAAGAGAATATAAGTTGCCTGGTTTTAAACCTTCATACCATAATCTTGCTTTCCCCTCTAAAGTGGCCATAAACATTTTCATCAAACAATCATCATGAAATTCAAACCCCAACTTACATATGTGCATGTGAAATCTAATCAAGTGCACGACAGCATCATTTCCTTTCCCATCTTTGAATGTAGGCAAATATTTTTGCCAATTTATGTGAGGAATACGATTTGGAATGCCATGAATATGAGATCGATTCATTGGAGCATACCTTGCAGATATTGAACTCATCTTCGGACAGTGGAGTCGCCAATGATGTTTTGGAAGCTGGATTATGCATTGAGAGTGGAGTCACCAGTGAAAGTTCAAATTTTTGGATTCTTCTACCAGTGGAATCACCTTCAAACTGATTTTTTGATGTGTGGAGTCGCTAGAGTAGGAATACAGCCAATATGTGCCTAAGTGTCTGCTGCTCTCAGACCTTAGAACTCAACCATGTTGTTCTTCCTAGGGAAAAAATTTCAATTTCGTCCCCAACAACGACGCCAGAATGTTAGCACTTCTGTAAATTTGTTCGGTTGAATAGAAAAATGACAGAGGTAACTATTTCAACCAACTTTAGAGTTGAGGCACTAGCCTGCTCAACTCAGAGAGGGCTCTCTCGTGTCACTTGATATATCTATGGAAATTGGTGGCTAGATTTGGTTTGTTTTGGGGGATTTTAATAAAGTTGTTGGCAAGGAAGGGGAGGAACACTTTGGGCTATGGAGTCAAAATTATGAATTTGAATGAAAACATTGACTGGCTTGTAGAACTCTCCAGAGGATAAAGGCTAAATGAGGCAATGATTCTGAGTTATAACTTGAATTTAATTAGAGTGGTAAGAGGAAAGAGAAGCAGACAACTACATCAGAACATTACAGGAATGAATTCTGAATTAGCCAAGAAGAAACATACACAGTTTAAATTGCTTAAGCCAAGAGCATCTAATGATGAATTTTGAGCCTTTAACTCTCCAATTTAAACAGAAGAAAAATGTATATGGAATAAAAGATCACAGGAAACACATGCAATGAGGGAAGACAAAACTCATATCACCACCATTAGAATCTTTTCATAGAGACTTCAAAGTTGATGCATATGTATTCAATTCAGCCCCAGAAAATTACAATGAAGTTTAGAACAACCAGAACTATGCCCTTGCACTTCTGTCCGCCATTAATACACTCAGAACCTCTAATACTTATACAATTCGAGTTCCTTCAGTGTGCAACCGGTTACAATAACTAAGATGAAACGTTTCAGCTTCTACAATGATTACAAATGACAGTTTTCAGAAAAACCGTTCCATGATCCCTGCAGATTTCTCTCATGCTCCAGCTCCTTCCTATGCCACGTTCTTCTTTGAAATGTCACTTATACACTTTCAAATTTAATCCCATTTATCCATATTCTCATTAAATATTTGGGAATAATATATTTGAAATAAAAATAATTCCCAAATATTTTTCTATCCTGTAGAATTAAATTTCCATAATTTAATTCATGCCAGTGGTTTTTAAAACCTTGTTTTGTTTTCCCAATTCACCATTTCATTGTAAAAAACATTTACTGTGTAATGTTTTTCCAATTTACCGTTTCGCTATGAAAAAACATTTACTGTGTGTTTTTTCCAATTTACCGTCTTTGGTAAAATACCTTTTATATTCTTCCTTTACTTCTGTAAGTCTTTGGATAAAGAATTATCCAAGTCTTAGTTCATGTGCATATTTCCATTTAAATCGTTTGCATGGAAATAAGCATTAATGTCTTTAATTTGTAAAACTTAAATCTTACCTCCGTAAACCTTTTCACCATGAGGAGGAATTTCATTTATTAAACATTCCATATTTGTTGTTGAAATGCACTCCTGGAAAAATGTCGCACGTTAAACATATGATAAATGGTGCATTTATTACAACGGGCTTTGGCTGGAGTGGTTTAATCCAAACTTCTTTTACCTCCGATGTGCTCCTCGTAAAAACACGTGTCCACCAAATAAACCACGATAGTTTTCCACGGCCCGCCTTCACATAATTAACCTCCTTGTTACTTTAATCCCCGATATGTATGCGCACCCTCCATCAACCTTTGACTTTCCACATTATAAATTGAGATTTGTGCCCATGATTTGACGTGATTCGTAAATTAAATATTGGATTAAATATTAATATAAATATAAAAATATCGATATTAATAATAAAAAACCCCTTTTTTCTATTTTTGAAGGACTTTGGGCATATGAGGCTTAACACATGACTTCGTGGATAAGATACGGGTGCTTAATAAAAGGCATATATTTTTTTTATTTTCAACGGGAATACGAAAATAAGGGTAAAAATGAATGAAGTGATGGAACTAAAGGATTTAGATAAGAATTAAGGCTAGGTATAAGCTTGGGATATTTGCCAACTTTTGACTTGTGGAGTACATGACTATTTTGGATGATCCATTGGGTGAAGGATTTAGGTGATGGGAGCTTGACGGAGCTGGTGAAAAAGTTAGAAAATCTGAGTGGAAAAATAACACAAGGACAAGATGCATTGGGAAAAAATTAATGCAAATTAGCAGGTGATCTATGGTCCGCCGAGCCTCATCAACTTTTGATATCGAGGGTTGGAAAAAACGGTTTTAGGTAGACCGATTTTCGCCCCGATGTGCCTCTGAGAGCACCACGTGTCCACGAATGAAACCAGGACAGTTTTCCCCGGCCTGTCTTCGCATAATTAAACTTTGTGCTATTTCACTGCCCGATATGTGCCTTAGTCGTTGATTCGGGCTGTTTCAAGATCTACGGGCTCTCGGGTCCTACCTTTCGTGCCTCCGACATATGTGACCTTATCCCCCAAACTATCATGCTTCCACAGTGATATAGCATTTCTCTAAATTTCCGAAACTTGGATCCTATTTGAAAATTGTTATGGTGATAACAGAAGGCAAAGGACCAATGGACATAAATCCATATATTAAAGGTTTTTATATTATTATATTCTCAATAACAAAATGAAAAGAAAGGATATTTGAGGAGGTCTATACTTTATAAACTCTTGTGGTCTCCATATGCATTAGTAAACAAAAAAAATCAATGAGACAAAGGAGGATTTCACTAAAGCCTCGGTCTAGATAATTGAAGACACTACTAACACCATGGGCATATTCACAAAGTCTACAAAAAAATGAAGACAAAGAAATATGCTTCATATGCCAAAATATGTGTATGAATGAACTTGTTAAACCCTTTGTCGGAGTTAATGATCTTAGAACACCATGACAAAGACTAGATCCAAACAATCGACTATGAGAAAATCCCTTTCTAATATAAGACATGTCGTGAACATAGCCACTTAATGTGAGATTGTCCCTTAAACCGGTAGAAAAATCAAGGGGAACAATTGGATACAAGGAGATTTTAATGAGTTAAAGGGAAGGGAATAAGGTGAAAGGAGAAAATGGAATAAAAAGAGTCAGGGTAGGAAACCACAAAAAACATGTATGAAGCCCTACCAAGTTTTGATATGTGTCGAATAATGTCAACTAGTTACTAAATTTGACTAAACGTGGTAACTTGAGTTGTATGGAAGGGATCCAACTGCACTGGCAAAGATTAATTGATAATTAGCAAAGTGGGTAGCTACATTTATTGGCAAATTCAATTGAAATTGTTTATATGCATTCATAATCCAATATTCATTGTCCTCTCGCCTCTATCTCACAAAAATTGGGTATTAAGGGATTGGAGGTTTCATGGCTTTTGACTTAGCCAGAGAATGCGATTTCATTTGCTAGAGATTTTGTAAGCTTCATAAGCTAGGTTTTCGGTTTTTACCATTGTGTTTTCAACTTCTACCATTGCAAAGAGTGGGAAACAAATGAGAAGAATCCATCTGTACCATGATAGGAGGGGGCACTTAGAAGAGTTTGCATAGAAGCTAGATCCATTCTCATCGGGAAAGTATCTTCTGCTATTGTGTTTAGATACATTGTGTTTTCAGCATCTACTATTTCAAAGTGCGGGAAATAAACCATGGGAATTTGTCTATAGCACAAGAGGAGGGAACACTCAAAAGAGCTTACATAAAAGCTAGATCCATTCTCATTGAAAAAGTAAGGTTACTATTTTCTAAGTCGAGGAAAAAAAGAAACCAAAGTCTACCTGTCTCTTGTGTGACTGATCATTACTCTGGTCTATGTTTATTCTAATACTTGATGTAGTGTCTCACATGGTTACAAATCACATTGAAATCTTAATATATATCATACAACTTTATTTAAATGGACAAAACTAAATTCATGATTTAAGATAATGTGTTGCATCAACATAAGGTGGCTTAGGAAAATGCATGCTAAGCCATAAAATAGTTGTTTCAAAGGAAATTGAGGGTGTCTAGTTGAAGTCACTAGCGTTGTCTACAAACTCTGTGTGGCATATGAAGCTAATCAAATGCATGGGTAATTGGTATCTGCAAGAGGATATGACCCTAATTTATCCGGTCCATCGAAAGATCATATCAAGAAATTTATTTTGGTTATTAGGGTTATCAAGTTAATGAATGTGCAACACGAAATGTGGTATGCAAACTTTTCCCTTGCACTTTTGAGAATAAATCCTCCACCTAGTATTTCAATCTACCAATTAGTTCAATCACCAATTGGGGTGATTTTTAGAAGGCATTAAACTTTCAAATCACCCATTTTGATGTCTGTTAAGCGAGTAGGGAAAAATACCTTAGCATTAAACTTTGAAGAAGAAAAAAAGATTGAGCTTGAAATGATGGGATGTAAGGAAATCTAGGCTACTTTCACTAAGAAAGAACTTGTTCAGACTAAGAAGAACATTATCCTACCTAGACCTCAACCAAAACAAACTGTAGAAGGTAAGGATGAAGACACCATGTATGTGGAGAGTATGCAAAGAATGATTAAATGCTTATATAATGCAACCATATATATGAAATAGAATGCTAGAGAAGGGACTTATGATCACAGGCCACATAGAACTTTCTTTAGAAGGCCTATCCCTCATTATCCTATTGAACCCCCGCATGCAAATTTGAATCTAAATTTAGAGGGGGTGGCTATGAATAATTTTTGCAATTATCATAAATCCAATCATTCAAAAAAATCCATGCCATGCCATGAACATGGTAGCAAATAGGTTTATGGATGGTTGCTTACAAGCAGAAGAACCCAATGAGCGAACACAAGAAGAGATAGAAGAAGAAACCAAGGACAAAACTAGTGAATCAACTATGGTTCTTTGGGACATGTTAATTAGTTTCAACATGGTTGGAGATGAAGAAATTATCGAGGAAGGACTACCTGTCCAAAGTGATTATCATATTAGGAGTAAGGGACCTATACCATGACAACAACTGACTACTTCTCAAGCTCCAAACACTAAGAAAAATTGGATTGTGTCACCTACCACTAGGAATTTCTCTAATGTCCTTGATACCAATAAACCTTCAACCAATTATTTAGATTCCATGGAATATAGCATTGTTGAGGATTTAAAAAAAAAAAATCCAATATTTCAATGCTCGATGTATGTAAGATATCACAATAACACAAGTTACTATTGAACACTTTAAAAGACACAGATGCATAGCTAATAGTTGTTGCCAAAAGTATTAATAAAACATTAAGTAACATTCTGTAGAATGCCACAATCAATGCTCCTCTTTCGGGCAAAAGTTCCAAATCTTTAACTCACCCATTCTTATTGACCTTCAAAATTTTTAATCATATTGTACATAATTTTTTAGTAGATTAAGGAGAATCCTCAAATGTTATGCCATAATCTATTTGTAGAAAGCTAAACGCTATGCCAACTAAGTGTTCAACTCATATAATTCAACTTGATAGGTAGAAATTTTAAGTCATTAGTGAACTAAAGGATGTTCTCATTTGAGTAGCTTCCAACCCAAAAGTTCACCAAGTTATAGACGTTATCGTTCTAGACATCCCTGAAGTGTATGCTCTCTTGCTTAGTAGGGGCTGGTCACATAAACTACAAGGGAATTTTGCATTAGACTGGCCACACTTATGGCTCCGACAGAATGGACAACCAAATAAGATCAAGATCGATCGAGATAAATACATGAAACATATGATGACTGATATCGAAACAAAAAATGAGCCTTCTTCTTCTTAATTCTTAATTCTCGAAAATTACACTTTAGATTCTTACTTTGGTAACTTCATGTTGATCTCTTTTCTTGTTAGGGACAAGAGTCAACCTCCCAGGATATTATTGTAGAGAGTAATCAGGATCCCCTCTTCATTTTTATAGAGGTGGTACTCCTCTTTCTCACTCAAATTTTCAATATACTCTTTCAAACAATAGATTTAACATGCATAACATCTACATCTATGAGTGGACCAGGTGGAAAAGTAACTAGAAATATAACAAACAAATTTATATAAAAAAGAATAACAACCTTTCTTAGAATAACCACATCCATTCATTTAAGTAATGAGATAAAATATTCGAAGAAATACTCAGACATATCAAAACAAGATTTATGGTCCAAAAATTAGAGAGCTTTAAATGTTTTCATTCATTTAAAATCACAAGATGCATAGGAGAAACACACACGAGATCTCATGCTTATATAAAAGACAGAAACCACACACGTTATGAACTCCCAGAATAGCTCTCCACGAGAGTATAAAATATCACAATTGATGTTCAAGTTTGAATAAAGTGTTTTCATATAACATAACACAATGTTCTCAATACTTAAATGATTAAAATAAATGCATTCATCCAAACGGATTGGGATGGGGCTCCCATGGACCAAATAAAATAACAGTGGTAACCTAGAAGAAGGAAAAAAATGCAATTAGGAATCGACTTTACAAGTAAACAGTAAACCAATAAGGTTGGATGATTCAGAGACTTGGAAGAAAGAAGGGAAATTCTTTGAAAAATAAATACACTCACAAAAATAACAATGGAATGATGGATGGATGGATGGATGTCTCCCCCCCTTTTCATTTGTTGAGCCTTCATGTATATATAACTGGCACTTAATTATTTTTTGTTCAACCACTTCGGGGTTAGGGTTTTATTTTCCCCTTTGTAAATGTGAACTTAGATATTTGTGCCAACAACTGGGACCCACTTTAGAAGTTTACAAATTTCTTTTAATAAAGCATTTTCCAAAAATAATTTGTTTCAAAGCCATAAATAGTCAGGATTGTGTTTTAATTTTTAGGGCATGAATTATCATTCCAACCATGAAAACCACTTCCAAGTTGTTCTTGATGTCTCTATATTTCCAATGAGCTCTTGTTTTCTCAATTTGGACATCGGGATCAAAGGTTATGGCCTCCAGAAGGCAAGCACTCAAGAGTCATTGATCTATTCTCCACATGAATCTTAGCCCTTGATTTGAAAATCCACCCTATTTATCCCACATGCTTTGTCTAAGGGTACTAATTACATGTTTATAAAGAAAATGACATCTCATATTATTTGTGTGTGAAGTAGAGAGAGCCATGGAAACTTGAGTAGTTTGTGCATAATATAGCTTTTGGTTGCCACCTCATCACCTGGTCACTGCCCAATAATTTGTGTCCAAGAAATATCATCCAAGTGTCACTCGGGGTTAGGTGCACTTCACAGCCACATGTCCAAATGTGATAGGTCCGCTTCACTACCACCTATCCCAATATGCCAAAGGAGGGGGGAGGGGGATAAAACTTAGAAGAAGATATGAGATAGGAATATGATGAACAATTTCATGAAATAATGTGTGGAGGGAGGTATATAGGAGGGAATCTCTACACAAGAGGGAATCTCCGCATAACACAAGTTACAAAAAAAAGATGACTAAGTATGTAGAGTGATACAATAGAGAGGAATATAGATAAGTAATGTGGAGAAAATGCAAAAATCAACTAAGTATGGGGGTATTGTGGGAGACGGAAAATGACTAAGCAAGGATAGTGAATATGGCCTAGGAAAGGAATGAGAGTAAGGAAAATGACTAAGTATGGAATAATAGTATAGAGATGAGGTGGTAAATGACTAAGTGTTGAGGTGTTGCAGATTGTGGGATAAAATCAACAATATCATGGGCCTATGACTTCCATTTTTTATTCTGTAAAATGTTGGAAGAATATGACAAAAAAGACTATCCAATGAGAAGATAAACATAATAAATTTCCTTCTTTTTGACATCATTTTCTTTTCTTCTCTTTTAAAAAGAGAAACCATCCCATTGGCCTTGTGTGAAGAAGAACAACAACATTGAAACAAATTCTGAAATATTTAAAAACTTTTTGGGTCTTCATAATCAATAGGTGAAGGTTATCTGACATTTTCCAAATTTAAAAACTTTGGTCTCCATTTGAGAGATACATAGATTCAAGTATTCACCCCAATCACCTAGTTGATGGGTGTCAGGAAAACACACCAACACTTCTTCGCTAAAACTTCTAACATACCCAAAAACCAACAATAAGAATTGTCTTTGGGAAGATAACTCTTAAGAAGCAAGTTGTAACACTGTTTTGTAAATAATGTAAATTATGTCCCACATAATGTAAACTATGTAGAAGATATAAATAAATCAAGTTTTAGAGACACCCTTGATCTTTGGACTTTATTTTTTTATGGCTCCAAAACCCGAGAGGGAGCTAGAGCCAATTGCCTTTTGATAGATCCTAAGGGTAAGCAAAGTTTTCTTTCATGTAGGTTAGAGTTTGACTGTACTAACAATACAACCGAATATGAAATGCTTGTACAAGGCCTAAAGAAAGCCATAGACTTAAAAATAAAAATAAAAACATTGAAGCCTTTGGGAATTCATATATAATCGTTAGGCAAATTAAAAACACAATACATTGTAACTCACCTCACTTAAAGAATTATCAGCAAGAAATGTACAGATTAATTGAAAAAATTGATTCTTTTAACAATTTTATTGTTCCTCGTTCCTAAAATCTAGTAGTTGATTCTCTTACTATTGTTGCCTCTAGGTTGTCTCCTTTAAAAGACTTTGAGGCTAGCATATCTGCAATTGAGGTACTCTATAGGCCTCCTCTTCTAGATAATATGACAAACTCGACGGTGTTTGAGGGTGATGAAAAAACCATTGATTTCTTATGAATGAAGAGAATTTCAAAGATTCAACTGTTGATGATGAGGAGTGTCAAGAAAGTCTAGAATGCGACAAAGCACAAACTACTGAAACAAAAGCACATACCATGCCTAAGAGTTTAGTTAATCTAGGAAAGTTGTTTAATTTACAAAATAAATTCAAAAGATCACGAAGTGTAAAGACCAACAATTCCACTTTAGGTGACGAGATAATTAATTTAGGAACTAAAGTAAACCCCAAAAATGTAAACCTTAGTAAAGGGTGTTCTAAACAAGAAAAACAATCTTACATCAAATTGTTTAGGACATACAAGGATGTGTTCATGTGGGACTTATGACGACCTTAAAACATATGACACCCATCTCATCCAACACACCACTTCAATGAAGAAGGATGTAAAACCCTTTCAATAGAAACTTCATAAGATACATCCTTCCCTCAAATCCCAAGTGCAGAAGGAGTTGAAAAGATCCTTGATGCCAAAATTATCTTTCAAGTTTGACATTTTGCCTGGGAAGCTAACCTAGTGCCAGTGAAAAAGAAGATTGGTGATATTTGTCTATGTGTTGACTTTCGAAACTTGAATAAAGCTTATGATAAGGAAAATTACCTAGTTCCTCTGATGGATTAGATCATGTAGCTTGTATCAGGATCTGAGATGTTTTCATTACTTGATGGTTTCTCAAGATACAATCAAGTTTTGGTGGTTGAATAAGATAGACTAAAAACCACATTTCAAACCAAATGGGGAACTTTTGCTTATAAGAGAATGCCTTTTGGAATTATTAATGTTGGAGCCACTTTCCAAAGAGTAATGGACATTGATTTTCATGGTATTATCAATCACAATGTCATTGCATATTTGGATGGCATGACTATATACTCTAGAAATAGAGCAGATCATATTGCACATCTCACTCAGATTTTTGAGAGACGTAGGAAATATTGGATTTCATTAAATCATAAAAAGAGTATTTTTGTAGTCATCAAAGGCAAATTGCTTGGGTACATTATTTCCAAAGAAAGCATAACTATAGACCTTAAGTGTGTAAAATTCTTCTCTCGGTTACTTTTACCGCACAAAAAAAAATCCATGTAATCTTCTTCGGGAAGATTTATGTTGTGCAAAAATTTATCCCTAACTTTTGTAGAAACTGTAAAAACTCTATAGAAAATTATTAAGAAGGATGTTGAATTTAAATGGGATAAGGAAGAAAAGGAATCCTTTGAAAAAAACCCGAACTACCATATCTAATGCTCTAGTTTTGTGTAGTCCAAATTTCAATCGCGATTTTCTTATTTATACATTTGCTTCCAATCATTTTCTTGTAGATTTGCTAGCATAGCGAGATGTTGAAGGTAATCAAGAACACGTTTTCTTCATGAGTACAAACCTTCAAGGATCAAAGATCAATTATCTTGGTATGGACAAATAGGCATATGTTGTCTATAGGGTTGTTAAACACTTTAGGTCTTACATTCTGAAAAACCATATTAAAGTGATAGTTCCTCACCCCACAATCCAATCTTTGTTTATTCAACAAAAACTAGGGGAAACTAGATGAAAACCATCTAGGAATATGACCTTTAATTCAATCCTACTCATATTGTTTGTGGGCAACGACTATGTAAATTGGCAACAAAATCACAAGATGTTGTAGCAAAGGAAGAAGAGGGAAGGGAGAATGAACTTGTAGTTCTCACCAATGAAATCCTCTATATTGAAACCATCATAGATTCATGGTATG
>ML794500.1:53536-163956 GCA_009831015.1 Picea engelmannii
ACGCTGGAGTGGATCGCTTCTTGAACCAGGATGATGTTATCGGCGATATGCCTCCCTTGGACAAAGCCTCCTTGATTTTCAGGAACAATGAGAGGGAGAACTTCCTTGAGACGGTTGGCTATTACTTTGGCAAGGATTTTATAGCTTGTGTTACATAAAGAGATTGGCCTGAACCTGTTGAAAGAGATCGCTCCTTTTTCTTTCGGGATGAGTGCCAGAAAGGAAGAGTTAGTGCTTCCTCCCAGCTTGCTGGCCTGCTGTGACTTCTGGATCATTTTGGTTAGGTCCTTTTTGATGATTTCCAGCACTTTTGATAGAATCTGGCAGTGAACCCGTCCGGTCCCGGAGCTTTGTCTGGGTTCATCTGGTCAAGGGCCTCCTTTATTTCTTACTGCGATACCTCTCTAATCAGCTTGCTGTTAATGTCTTCATTTATTAGCTTTGGAATGAGCGTGAGTGGGTAGTCTTGCTGGTCCAAATCCATGTCCTTTGGGTCTGTGTATAGCTTCTCAAAAGTTTCATAAGCTGCTTGTTTAATGCCTTGTATTGTTTCCTTGCTTCTTCTTGTTTGTGAAAGTAGGTTGTGTTGCGGTCTCCGTCTTTCACCCATAAGCTTCTCGACTTCTGCCGCCAATAGTTTTCCTCCATTCTACAGGGTTGATGCCATTTCCTTTGAAGGTTGTCCTCCTTTTGCAAGACTTCCGGGGTGATCTCTTGCTATTCCATTGTTAGCTGATGGGCTTCAAGTTGGCTTTGGGCTGCTAGGCGCATTGCTATTGGGCTCGTTTGGCTCTTGGCCCATGACTTCAGAGCATATTTCAGCCTTTTAATTTTTTCTTCCCACACGTAGGAAGCTGAACCTTGGACTGTGGTGGCCCATACTTTGGCTACTAGCGCTGTGAATCCTTGATCATTTATCCAGTTTGGGCTGAATCGGAAGTGGATGGGCCCCTTGACTTGATCTTTTTTTATTTCTAACCGAATCGGTTTGTGGTCAGATACACTGTGGGCCAAAATTTCAGCCTTTGCTTCAAGCCCTAGCAGCAGAAGGGATCTTTGTACAAGGAATCTGTCCAATCTGGCAGCGATGTGCCCAGGACCAATTCTCTTATTGGTCCACGTGTAACAACCTTTGACTGGTTTGATATCAAGAAGGTCCCATGCACAGGCTAAGTCCTCTACCCATTCTTTAGTCAGATCTCTCACTATCGAGCCGCCCCTCTTCTCGTCCTGGGCTAGAGTAACATTTAGATCTCCACCCACGATGATATTGGTGAGATTGTTTTGCTGGAGGTATGCCTGCAGGGATTCCCAACAATGTTTTTTTCCCCCCATTAATTGTGGTGCATAAATATTGAAGATGCTTACCTGACAGCCCGTATCTTTGTGGAGGAATCTGGTGTGAATCCAATGCATGCAGATGTCAGAGCTAAGCAGGTCTATTTTGGAGGCGTCCCACATTGTACATAGCCCTCCTGAGGCACCCCTTGCATTTCCGGCGACTCCGAGACTTCCTTTCCATACTTTCATCAGGGTTTTGAGCGCATCTTGCTGACTCATTTTAGTTTCCTGGAGCAGTAGGATTCTTGCTTTCGAGGCTTTGAGGATGTCTTTTAATGCTTCTTCCTTCTTTTTGCTTCCCATTCCCCTACATTTCCAGGAGGTTATTATCATTANGGGGGGTTGGCCTCCTTGGGAGGCTTTGGCCTGCTTTCGCGTGTTATGAAACACATTTGTGATAGTGGGCTGTGACCCATTGAGGACGACTTTATGGGCTTCCTGGTTCCTTTCTGCATTTTTTGACTTTCGGCCACTTCCCTTTTTCTTTGGGGTGGCCCAAACCTCACTTGCTTCTTCTGAGTCACTACTTAACGAGATCTCCCCCTCCTTTATATTCTGACTTCCAACCTGCTTCTGGGGGGAGTTATTTTGCGTCCCTGCTTCTTCTGTTGGCTTGTTCCCTTTGTTTACCGGATTCTGGTCTTTCTGTTCTCCCTCTTGAACTTCTTTTGGTGGATCTTGCTCGCTGTCCTCCATTCCTTTGGATAAGATTCTGAAGCTGTTCTCCTTTTCTGTATTTTCCGTGGATTTGGTTTTCTGTGGTTCTGGTTGGTCATTCCTTTGGCCTCTTGCTCTTGATCTCCCTTTACGGGCTTGCTGCCATCCTTCATCCCCTTCTTTTTCAGTGGAGGGGGGGTTTTTTGGACAATTTCTTTGGAAATGGCCATATTCGTGGCAACCTCTGCACTTGAACGGGAGCTGTTCGTAGTCCAGCTTTTGGAAGTGCTGCTAGTTGCCGACCTTCAACTTTATGGCCTCTGGTAGGCCTACCTCCATATCAACCTCTACACAGATCCTCGCACAAGAATACTGGTCTCTAGGTTCTGCTCGGCCGATGTAGTGGCCAAGACCATTGCATATTGCCTGAAGCGAAGAGGGGTTCCAGCAGTGGATTGGCAGGTTGGGAAGCCTTACCCAGACCAGGACATCCTTGGGGACTTCTGAAGTAGGGTCAAAGTTCAGGGTCCATCTGTTTAGGTAAAGTCCTTGAGTGCCCATGAAGTATGGGTCGTTTCTGAAAATCAGATCTCTGTCCTCCTAGGAGATAAATTCGAATATAAAGTATCCTCTCCTGACCGCATAGCATGTCACACTGTTTGCTATCAGAGGTCTCCAGTTTCACTGAATCCAGTTGTCGGTGGATCTGGTTGAGGGCCAGAGTCCCATAAACTGACCAATGAGTCCTCGTTCAAAGAGAGACAAGGCGACCTTGATAGGGAGATCCGGGGGGAGGTCGATCTCTGGAATAGCATTCAACTTCTTGACAAAGCTCGGGGCTTCTACGGCGGTCGTTTTTTTGCTGCATGCTTCTACCAAGCGTCTGAAGGAGGAGGTGGGGGAAGGAGGGGGCGGCGGCTCCCCTCCCTGGGCTGCCATGGCGGCACTCTGAAACCCTTAACGTTACAGAGCTAGGTCAGGGCGTGCGCGCGGTTTCCCCACAGGATCAACTCACTTGATTGAAAGTAAGATAGTTAATCCTAGATCTGAAAGGAAGTTAGTGTCCACGTTAAGCATCTTTTTTCTTAAGAGTTAAGAGTCTAGATCTCAAGAGGAGATCTACCTGCCCGTAGGGAGATTTTCCTTCAACAATTTTATTCGATCCTCTGTTCTAAGTATGCAGGAGTCTTGCACCACAACCACAAGTTCCCTCTGTCTTCGGATAACAACTCAGAATTTTGTTAACAATTGCAATGAAGCTACAACCTCATACAAAGATCGTTGCAATCTATACACTCAAACTCGATCTCTTTACCATGGTAACCTCCAGACTTGATATTCAATGCTTGTTACAAACCCATAACCAATCTTCAACGTTGTGTGTTCTTTCTTCTCTTCAAATTATCTTGTAACTTTCAAGATTACAGGTTGGATTCCATTTGACTTTGATCTGACATTCAATAACCATAAGAAAGGAAAATCAATACTTCTCCTCGGTTGATATTTAAAGGTTTGCAATCAAGAGGATTAAGGCTACAATGTGTGTGTACTACAAGATTGAAGGACCACAATCAAGTTCTAGCCTTTGATAGGAAGAGCTTCAACTTTAGGTTCAAAGTCAAAGTTTGTACCACTGGGTCTAAAACCAATATCACACCAAAACGTAAAAACAAAGACTCTACATAAATTAATTGAAACAAAAGAACAATCCGAATATATTTGAAATCCCCACCATCTATCTATTATCAATACTCTCATGCCAAATCCACAATTAGAGAATATTGGCGTCCTTCAACATGCCTAAATCATACTCATATAAATTTATTTATTGATCCAGATTTTATGAGCAGAACAAATTGAACACATATTTATATTATTAACATAGAGATATAGTGAACAATAACAAAGATACAATAAAACTTGGCTTCTATTCAATATAGAAATATGTTGAAACGGTAAAATGCAGACTAAAACAAGCTTGCTAGAATGATGGAAGCTTATCTCTGAGAAGAGATGTGACGGTTGTGCTCATTTGCAAGAAGATCATTACAATGAGGCTCCAAAGGCCTTTTTACATCAAACATAAATGTTAAATCCCTAGACATCCAAAAACCTAACCCTAGGAGATGAAGCGCCAAAAGTCATGTGGGCCTCGTTGGGGTAAGTTCATACATCAACTTCCCAGGGTCGTAACTTTTGCATATGATCTTCGTTTTAGGCGCACGATATCCTGTTGGAAAGGTCTATCCGAGGAATACACATTATGATGTCACATTGTGGCTTTGTTTATAGTGTGACTATAGAAAGCCCAAAAAACATTGTTTAGGGCCTCAAAACGGCCTTGGAAGTTCAGGACCCGAAAAGCTAGAAAAAACAAACTGCCAGAATGAAAATGGAAACTGCCAAGATGAAATTTGTATGTGAGCCAATTGGAACAGGTGGGTGGCCACTAATATCCAACTGGATCATTTATACAACTACAAAGAAAATCAATTCAAATCCTAGAGATAGGATCAAATCATCCAAACTTAGGGGAAATCCCAATCAATCCTAACTATCTTTAAAATCTCTAACTATACGCTTGAATAAGACATTACAAGACAACTAGAGAGACAAATCCCTTTCATCATAACAAACCCTATTTTTCTAGAAATTCACAAATTAAATTCAATTTTAATTAAGGGAACCCACTCCCTTTGGTAAATTCCGAAGACCTCCTTGATCTCAATGATAGGTTTGACATATCCTGAAGGATAATCTTGCATCACTTCAAAAGTTACTTCACCAACTAAACCTCCAAAGAGCTCAACCATGACTCAAGAAGAAAGAGAAGAGATTTTTCACCAGATGGAAAAGATGGAAAATAAGATGGGTGAAAATAGAAAATAGATGGAAAAGAAAATGAAAAAGTCAATGGATCAAAAGATAGATTACGTCAACCAAATGATAGATTTCATGAGTCAAAACATAGATAAAATTACGTAACAATTACATAATTCCATCTTACATACCATGGATGAGAGATTCCTTAAATGAGATATCAAGACACAAGGAAATTAAAATGTGGAGAAAATAAAGAATGAGTCCCAGAATCATGATTATTCATCACTCAAAGATCCACATCATCAGGGGTTCATTGTGGCATCAACGAACTATTCAATTCCCAAGATTGATATGAGAAAATTTCATGTTAAGGATCCCATAACATGGACATTCTAGATGGAGCAATTATTTGATCTGCACCAAATGCTAACTTTAGAAAAGGTAACTATTGCAACTTTGTATTTAGAACCTGATCAATTTGTTTGGTACTCTTAACGCACAATCTATAGCAGGAAAAATCCAACCCAATCCATTAAAGTGTGACAACTATGAGAGTACCTACCCACTGTCACCTTAGATAGACACTCCCCTCACTTTAGAGATGATAAGTCACCACAAGGGGGGACTCTTGATGATCCTAGGGGGATTGAGATGGAAAGTGATAGAATGGCCAATGAATCCCCTATAGGTAAATTTTGGTGGTGAGGAAAAGGCTTGGAAGAGATTCTTGTTGATGATGGATGGTTGCCAAAGTATTGTGTACCTGCAAGACAATGTTAAGCCTGCCCGGGACAAGATACAAGATAGATATACAAGCCTTAAACCAAAGGGGAACAAGCAAGAAACCTTTTTGTCCCAAAATTGCAGCAGAGGAGAGATATATATATATCAGCAATGTAAGATGTCAATACCTACAAAATATTTTGCCAAAAGTCAAGTAAAAGATACTGGAAACTAAACTAGCAATGACTAGTTTAACTTCCACTGAATAGACCAAGACTTTAATGACATTTAGGGTTGTTTATTAGATGTTATCAGCAAGTTATTATAACATCCAAGTGGCTGTAGCAAACAATCACTACAACAACAAAATCTATCCACCAAAATCAGAAAGTAAACCACCCAAACATTGGCCAATAACTAGTTGAACAGTTACCAAGGTTTACAAGTGAATTTCAATGGTAGATTAGAGAGAGATAGATGAAAAAGAGAGTTTTCTGCAGACCTAATGGCTGTAGAATTAACTTGTAACAGAAAAGAGAACTACTTGGCTAAATAAGATGCCTTAGAGGCTCAAACAAGCTTATAGCATGAAGAACAACTTCCAATTTAGACAATCACAAAATCTCTACTTTTCACGTATACCGATGCAAATGATTTTATTTCTCCAATGCAATTTAGGAAAGTGCCTTATCAATTGGGATATGGAGTCACTTGTGTAAGGGCTAGGGTTTTGCAATGTCTCCAGTGGTGTAAGCCCTTTTACTTTTTAGAACATGCAAAACCTAGCAAGGTAAATCTATGAGGGTGTAAGCCCTTTTACTCCTCCTGACAACCTTTGCAAAATAGCTTATCCAAAACAATATTGGTAGATCCTAGTGGAGAGTGTATGCCCTTATACTCCTCTAAGAGATAAACAAGTTTAAACTTGCAACCAAGAAATAAATAACACAAAGCATGAATTCCTTACCTACTCTGAGAATTAGCAAGATAAACTCTTCCTTACCAAGAATATTCCACCACACATGCAAGAACAAGCATCAAGAGAGATATTGCACCACTTCTTTACAACAGACATGTAACTAGCATCCAAAATAGCACAAGAGAGAGAAGATGTGATTAGCCCAAAGAGGGTGAAAATTTCATCCAAATGTTATGTAATTCTCAAGTGAGTTGTTGTGTCAAGTGAAATGAATAAGGCATTTATTTCTACAAGACCTTCTAAAATTAGTTTGTCCACTTCACTTAGGGTTAAACACAAATTAGGGAGGATGACCTCCTAATTTTCCCCTTCACAAAACAATAATTCAAATTTACAAAAAAGATAAGCCGTAATGATGATGTCATGCCCTAAAGGGGTGACATTTTCGCATAGAGAGCAAAACGTTGAGTTGGGTGAGGGAGTTGTTAGGCCTCAAAAGGCATGGTATCCATGTGCAAGGACCTCCCTCCATCAAAACATGCCAATTCATCATCGAATCCAACAACACCATCGAACCCTAGCCCTCAAATATGACGTCAAGCCCTAGAATGTGACATTTTGGGCCTTCAAGGCCAAACGTTGGGCTAGTGGAGGGCTAGTCTCCTCCTCTAAGGTGTACTCTGATGCCTCTAAAGGAAACATTCATCATCCTTGTGTCACTAGGAGAGGGGGCACATCATCCATCCTGCGGGATTCATGCCCCAAATGAAGGTCCAAGTCACCTTGTGCCTTCACAAAATAGATTTCCACCTATCAAGGTCTTGCAAAGACAAGCAAATTCACCCTCCAAGGGCTCACAAGTCACAAGCATCGGGTCAAGTAAACCATATATAATAAAAGAACCACCTGAACATGTGCATCGATTCCCGCCTCTCAAAATAAACAAATGCTCAAATACCTTATGCAACTTGCCAAATTTAGGTATGGGAGGGTTGTCATGGTGACATATTGGGTGAATCATTCCCCAAGTCAAGGAGTGTTTCCCAGGTGGACCCTCTCTAAGTCATGTGAAGAGTATGAGGTTGATGGGGTGATACTTATGGTAATGGGGTTTCTTGACGTACAAGGGCTCATGTTGTCTCATTTATGGGTGCCTTTGTAGAGGGTGTGCTACCCTTCGTCGATGCATGATTTTTCCAAGCCCCTTTGCCATTAATTTATTAGAGTATTTCCAAGTTGAAGCTAAAGTGGGACTTCTACCAAAGCATGAAAAACATTGCCCACATTAACTCTACCTTGGTCATACTTGACCATGCTTCCCCAAGTTGAATACGATATGTGGGACTTCTACCTAAGCATGGAAAACATTGCCCACACATGCTCTACCTTGGTTGGAATGTTCAATTAGTTATTTATTTTACGGGTCCCTCAATTTTTATGAGAAACATTTCATTGTTATCAGGATCCCTGGGTGAGCATCTGGAAGGTTTATGATTGGATTTTATCTTTTTCCAGCTACAAGCCTTTGTTCCTTTAGCCCCCTCTTCCCATGAAATGAGGTACACGCCCTTCTTGGGTCAATGTGGCTTGAAAACCCAAAAGATGAGGAAAAAAAGGGACAGAAACATGGAAAGTGGCAAGTAGGCGTGGGAGCGGTACGATGACTCATCAAGGAGACCCGCTAGTAGAAAACCTTTTCCCGAGGGTGACCACTTACTAGGAAAACAATGTCAACCACCAAGGTGAAATAAGGAAAAGAGAATAATTTCCAAGAAAACATTTTCAAAATCAAGAAAGGACCCTTTGCAACATGTTCAAATGCTTCATTTATTAAAATGAAACTTACCAGAACACCAGACTTGTTACCTCATGGAGCAAGACCTATTGTCCTATGTGATCTAGGCCAAGTGATGTGGATGATGCTACCATTGTCGAATGGTGATGTGTGGTGAATGAAGGGCTTTGTATGTTGGGTCGCCTCTCGGTACTCCATGTCTGCAACTTGAGGGCCTCGAGACATCATCTCCTTAGTTATCCCTATAAATGGGAGATAACATCTGACTCCTACTCAGGGACCGATGCTCATCGTAGAGTGCATGAGAACCTCAACGTCTCTTGGTAAGACCCGTGCCTACGCACACTGAAACAACAAACACTGAAATCTAGGGAGGCTCACTCACCCTTTTTCCATATGATAAAAAATCGAAAATTTCAACTACTCTTTAAAATAAATTTTATATTTTTTCAAAAATTTCTAACTAACATATGATATGATGAAAACAACTATGTGTAAATGCAAGCAAATAAATTATGAATATGCAAATATAGATAAATGAACTAATCTATCATGAGCAAACAAAAATGCAAGTGCAAGTAAGCAAATGACCTACCTACTTACCTGGGGCCCTAAAGTTAGGTCTTGAATATGTCAGGTGAAGTCGTACAACTAGTGAAACCACCTACTCACCATTTTATCAAGGTATCTCCTCATGTGCTTAATCATGCAATACAACAAAGATAAGTCAAGCATAAAATAGTCATAAGCATAAATAAGCATGTAATCAATCATATAAAGCAACTTGTGGAGGTGGGTGGGAGGGAAACAATCCTACCGGAAGGAATGACCACAAGCTTGATCAATCCATCTCTAAAGAGGGCTACCTTATATAGATGAAGACTCATCTTCATCCTCCTTTAGCACACCATTGCTTCTTGAATATTGAGATGAAATGAGAAGTCCCAAGAAGACCCTAATATTTTCTTGAGAAGGAGAGATGAGATAAGGGACAACCTCAGGTCTAGAGAAAAAATCCTCCCCAAAACCCAAAGTGTGTTGCTTCTTTATCCACAAATCCTTGCAAAAATCCCCTAGATGAAAATATTGTTGCTTTGTAGAGTGAGTATCTGATCGTTCTGGGTTGGCCACCGTCTTATATTTGTCAAGATTTGAGCATGATGGTGGATGAAAATTTTCACCACATAATGAATTTAAAGCCTCAAAAGGATACACATCACAACTCTCAAAGTACGACTGAAGATAATCATGAGTACACTACGACAGGTAATCCTTAAATAGATGAAATAAATTTGTGACCATATCATCATCGGGCTGCCAAGAATCTAAATCATATGCATATGAATACCAGTTTTTTGAAGATGACAACTCAATCCCTTTTGCATGAGAACTACTCTCAACGTTGTAAATGGGATCTCTATAAAAAATGAAATAAGCCACATCCCATCTATGTCTCCCAACCTGTATGAAATCATCAATTTGTTGATAAACCGTGTCAGAGAGCCCCCCCACCAAGTCATTTGCATCTTTTGGACTAACCACTTCTTCATATTTATGTGCAGGAGGGAAGCGAAGCTGAACAACTTCATCTTCATCAAGTGGGAGAATGGATATCAATGTCTCGTCTGGATTCTCTGCATGCTGCACATCTTTGGAATTCTCCTTTTTCTTCATGGACATGCCCCTCCAGCACTTCTTCATTACAAGGGGCTCAATCCTCGACGTGGAGTGCTTCATTTGATTGTTCCTAAAAGGACCAAAAAGGAAACTCGTGTTCATCTTATCATAGTGGACTTGCTCTTTAGCGGGTGATGTCTTGTCAATATCCTGCACTTCCTCGGAGTTTTCCTCCTCTTCCTAGACCTATTCTTCAAATACTTCTTCCGCCAAGCATTCTTTGAGGTCGTTGTTTCATTTTTCTTCTAGGGAAGCCTCATTATCATCAATATTTGTATTAGTTTCAAAGATACCTAAAATTCTCTCCTCTTGCAGAGCTGTCAAAATTTCATGATAAGTATCTTCAAATATATGACATCCTGGACCACAATTTTTGAGAAATTCTTCAACAATTTTTTTAAGAGAAGTAATACTCTTTGGTCTGCAAGAGTGTCTAATCCATCCTTGTTGCTTTATTCCCAATGAATTTAAAAATGATACCACCAAAATGTCTTCATGTCTTTTTTCGAGCATGAATGTATATCTCACAAGTGATAGAACATGTGAAACAACAAGGAGGATCATCATTGTACTTCGAGATATTTTTGAGATACCCATGGGGGAACTTGTTTGGGAATCCTGAAATGTCCTTGAGATCGAGAGTAGGATACATTCCATGCCATACCCAAAAAACCAGCCTTCATTATGTGTAACTAAACTCAACCACAAATGGAATCTTCGTGCCTTATTGCATATGAGCTCAAGGCTCATCGAAAATAAAGAGGGTATCTTCCCTTAATGGAGTTGCTAGATAAACTTATATGAAGTTCATCAAAGTTGGAAATGGATATTTTCTCAAATGGAATTGCCAGGCAAGCTAAGGGAAAGGATTTGGGAATAACTTGCCAAAGCGCCATTAGCAGTCGAAAGAGGATTCAAAATCCTCCACGACAATGATGCCAAAATGTTATTGCACAATCTGTAGATTGGGAAAAGCCCAACCCAATCCACAAAAGTGTGACAACTATGGGAGTACCTACCCATTGTCACCTTAGATAGACACTCTCTGTGCTTTAGTGATGATAAGTCATGATAAGGGGGGAATATTGGTGGCCCTGAGGGGATTGAGATGGAAAGTGATAGAATGGCTAATGAATCCCCTATAGGCCAAGTTCGGTGGTGAGGAAAAGGCTTGGAAGAGAGTCTTGTTGATGATGGATGGTTGCCAAAGTATTGTGTACCTGCAAGACAATTTTAAACATGTTCGGGACAAGACACAAGATAGATATACAAGTCTTAAACCAAAGGGGAACAAGTAAGAAACCTTGTTGTCCCAAAATTGCAGCAGAACATAGATATATATATCAACAATGTAAGATGCCAATAACTGCAAAATATGTTGTCAAAAGTTAAGTAAAATATACTAGAAACTAAGCTAGCAGTGACTAGTTTAACTTCCATTGAATAGAGCAAGACTTTAATGACAATTAGGGTTGTTTATTATATGTTATCAACAAGTTATTATAACATCCAAGTAGTTGTAGCAAACAATTGCTACAACAACAAAATCTAGTCACCAAAACCAGAAAGTAAACCACCCAAACATTAGCCAATAACTAGTTGAACAATTACCAAGGTTTACTAGTGAATTTCAATGGTAGATTAGAGAGAGATAGATGAAAAAGAGAGTTTTTTGCAGCCATAATGGCTATAGCATTAATTTGTAACAACAAAAAGAACTACTCGGATAAAGAAGATGCCTTAGAGGCTCAAGCAAGCTTATAGCATGAATAACAACTTCCAATTTAGATAAAACAAAATCTCTAATTTTCACGTATACCAATGCAAACAATTTTATTTCTCCAATGCAACTTAGACAAGTGCCTTATCAAGTGGGTTATGGAGTCTCTTGTGTAAGAGCTATGGTTTGCAACTTCTCTAGTGGTGTAAGCCCTTTTACTTCCTAGAGCATGCAAAACCTAGCAAGGTAAATCTAGGAGGGTGTAAGCCCTTTTACTCCTAGCAACTTTTACAAAATAGCTTATCCAAAATGATAGTGGAATATCCTTGTGGAGGGTGTATGCCCTTATACTCCTCCAAGAGCTAAACAAGATTAACCTTGCAACCAAGAAAGAAACAATACAAAGCATACATTCTTTACCTAGTCCAATAATTAACAAGATAAACTCTTCCTTACGAAGAATATTCCACCACACATGCAAGAACAAGCATCAAGAGAGATAGCACACCACTTCTTTCCATTAGACAAGTAACTAGCATCCAAAAGAGCACATGAGAGAGAAGATGTGATTTTCCCAAAGAGGGTGGAAATTTCAGCCAAATGTTATGTAATTCTCAAGTGAGTTGTTGTGTCAAGTGAAATTAACAAGGCATTCATTTATACAAGACCTTCTAAAATTAGTTTGTCCATTTTACTTAGGGTAAAACACAAATTAGGGAGGTCGACCTCCTAATTTTCCCCTTTATAAAATAATAATTCAAATTTACAAAAAAGATAAGCCCTAATGAAGACGTCATGCCCTAAAGGATTAACATTTTGGCATAGAGAGAAAAATGTTGAGTTGTGTGAGGGAGTTGTTGGCCCTCCAAAGTCCTGGTCTCCATGTGCAAGGGACTCCCTCCATCAAAACATGCCAAGTCATCATTAAATCCACCAACACCATCGAATCCTAGCCCTCAAATATGACGTCAATACCTAGAATGTGACGTTTTGGGCCTCTAAGGCTAAACATTGGGCTAATGGAGGGCTAGTCTCCTCCTCCACGGTGTACTCTCATGCCTCCAAAGGAAATCATCATCTTCCATGTGGCCTTAGGAGAGGGGACACATCATCCATCCTACGGGATTCATGCCCCAAATGAAGGTCCAAGTGACATTGTGCCTTCAAGAAATAACTTTCCCACGTTAACTCTACCTTGGTCATACTTGACCATGCTTCCCCAAGTTGAAGATGATATGTGGGACTTCTACTTAAGAATGAAAAACATTTCCCACATGTGCTCTACCTTGGTTGGCATGTTCAATTAGTTATTTATTTTACGGGTTCCTCAATTTTCGCTAGAAAGATTTCATTGTTCTAGGGATCCCTAGGCGAGCATCTAGAAGGTTTATGATTGGCTTCTATATTTTGCAAGCTACGAGTCTCTGGGCCTTCAACCACTTCTTCCCATGAAATGAGGTACAATCCCTTCTTGGGTCAATGTGGCTCGAAAACCCAAAAGATGAGAAAACGAAGGGAAACAAACATGGAAAGTGGCAAGTAGGTGTGGGAGCGGTATAATGACTCATCAAGGAGACCCCCTAGTAGCAACCCTTTCCCTGAGGGTGACCACTTACTAGGACAACAATGTCAACCACCAAGGTGAAATAAGGCAAAGAGCATAATTTCCAAGCAAATATTTTCAAAATCAAGAAAGGACCCTTTGCAACATGTTCAAATGCTTCGTTTATTAAAATGACACTTACCACAACACCATAATCATTACCTCATGGAGAAAGACATGTTTTCCTCTGTGATCTAGGCTAAGTGCGGTGGACACGACTGCCATCATCGAATGGTGATGTATGGTGAATGAAGGGCTCTACATATTGGGTTGCCTCTCGGTACTCCATGTCTACGACCTAAGGGCCTCGAGACATCATCTCCTTAGTTATCCCTAGAAATGGGGGATAATAGGTACCAATGGATTTATGAACGTAAAAGGAGCCTATTATGTTTCGTTCATGTTTATGGATGAATTGATAGCACATGATGGGGATATTAAGAGCAACATGTTCTTTAGTCAATTGATAAATCTTTGGCAAAAAGGTCCAATTACAGAGCACATTCAACAATTCCAAAATCTCAATTTGAGGGTAAAGAACATTCTAGAGGATAATATTTTAGATCTCTTTATGGGCACTTTAAAGGATAACATTCAACATGCGGTGCGTCTCTTCAAACTTAAATCCCTAGAGCATGCTTTCAATATGGAAAGGAAAGAAAAAAAATGGTTACTAGAAGGGTGGCCAGTAACAACTATAGAGAGCACCATGTTCTATCTCCTAACGTCACTCAATTGAGAAGGTTGACACCTAAGCAAACAGATGAAAGAAGAGCAAAGAGACTATGTTTTAATTGTAACGACAACTACTGTAAGGGGCGTAAATGTGATGAGAAAAAATTGTTCTACATACACTGTGAAGAGGAAGAAAATCAAGAATTGGAAGAAACAAAATCTAGAGCTAGAAGAAACTACACCAACCATATCTTGTCATGCATTGGATGACATCAATACTCCACAAACCCTTAGATGGAAGGATATATCAAAAAGAAAAAGGTATCAGTGTTGATTGATTCTGGTAGTACCCATAACTTCATCAATTACAAATTAGCAAAACTTATCAATTGCTTTGTATTTCCAGCACTAGAGTTTCAAGTAATGATTGAAGATGGAGGTATTATAAATTGTTCAGGGAAGTTCCATAGTATTAAGATCAATACGAGAAAGTATTTATTGGATAGTTCCATGATTGAAATCCAAATGGGTTATGTTGATGTTGTATTGGGGGTCCAATGGTTCCAATGATTGGGAACAATGGTCTTTATTTTTCAAGGTCTTTTCATGATATTTTCCTCGAAAGGTAAGGAAATTGAGCTTAGAGGTATCCAAGGGAAACCTTATAAAGTGATAAGTTCCAACAACATGACAACATTAATAAAAAAGGGACACCACGATGTAATTGCACAATTGTGCTCACTAGATGTTCAAACATCTATATCCTTTGCTCCAGTAGATCTCCAAAAAGTTATCAACAATCATTCCAAGGTATTTGGAGAGATGCATGAGGGTCTTCCACTTGCTCGAGATCATGACCATGCTATTCATTTGCAACCAGGAAGTGTACCACCTAACATTAGTCCTTATAGCTACCGATATGCACAAAAGAATGAGATTGAGCGTATGATTCAAAAAATGTTAGAGGACGACATCATTCAACCTAGCCAAAGTTCTTTCTCTTCACCAATGGTGATGGTTACAAAAAGGGATGGTTCATGGCGTATGTGTCTAGATTATAGACAACTCAAAAAAACTACCATCAAATATAAGTTTCCTATTCTTGTCATAGATGAATTCCAGGGAGAAAGTTTATTTACTAAGATGGATCTCCAATCAAGATATCATCAAATCAGAATCAAGCAATAAGACAATCTCAAAACAACCTTTAGAACACACGAAGGTCATTATGATTTTCTGGTTATGCCATTTGGCCTTACTAATGCACCTTCAACTTTTCAAATCTTGATAAATTCTATTTTCAAACCCATAGAAAATTTGTGTTGGTATTTTTTGATGATATACTAATCCATAGCAAATCTTGGGAAGAGCATGTGCAACATGTTGACAAGGTCTCAAAACTATTGGAAGAGCAACAACTATATGCAAATCCTTCAAATTGTGCCTCTGGGGTTCAAGAAGTGGAATATTTGGGTCATATTGTATCTCGTGAAGGTGTCAAAGTTGACCCTAACAAAATCAAAGCTATGATGGAATGGCCAATTCCCAAAGCCTTAAAGAATCTTAGAAGATGCTTAGGATTAACAGGATATTACCACAAGTTTGTCAAGAATTATGGTGAAATAGAAACACTTTTAACAAAATTATTAAAGAAACAGGAATTTTATTGGACTCGAGACACAACCAAAGCTTTTGAAAATTTTAAGGAGGTTATGTGTACGACTCTTGTCCTATCCACACTTGACTTCACAAAAACCTTTATTGTGGAGTGTGATGCCTCAGGCCATGGCATTGATGCAATTTTAATGCAATAAAGTAGGCCCCTTGCCTTTGAAAGTTACCAACTTAAAAGGAAGTAACTTACTCAAACCCATTTATGATAAATAAATATTGTGCATACTACATACAATTAAGAAATGATGCTCTTACCTAATAGGATGACACTTCAGAGTACAAACAAATCATGATAGTTTGAAGTACATTTTCGAACAACAATTATCATCATAAGAGAAACAAAAATAGGTTACAAAGATTCTAGGTTATGACTTTGAAATTATCTACAAAAGAGGAAAACTTAATATGCTAGCAGATGAATTTTGAAGGAAAGAAGAAGAAACAAAGGGTTTACTATGTGCCATTTCCATTCCATAATCCAATTAGGTGAAAGAAGCAAGGATAGAGTGGAAGCAAGATCATTCAACAACTACATAAGGACCCAAGTGCATTAGATAAATTTGTGTGGAAGAATGATTTGTTGTGGTGTAGAGATTTCCTATATCTATGCAAGAATTCCCAACTCAAACAGAAGGTCCTTTTGGAATTACACACTTCTCCTATAGGAGGACATTCAAGGTTCTTGAAAACTTACCACATGATCAAGAAGGTTTTTTTTTGGGAAGGTCTTAAAACTGATGTTCAAAAATTTGTGTCTAAATGTGTGGTCTACCAATAGAATAAGGGAGAGACAATCAAGACCCCAAGTCTCCTACAACCATTAGCTATACCAAGTCAACGTTTGGAAGAGGTTTCAATGGATTTTATTACAGGTTTACCCAAATTTGAAGGAAATAATGTTGTGATGGTAATAGTAGATATTCTGAAAATTTATGCTCATTTTTTCTCTCTTTCTGATCCTTTCAAATCAAGTACAATAGTCACATCATTCATGGAAATAGTTCAAAGGCTACATGGAATCCCCAAGATTATTTTAAGTGGCAGAGATCCAATTTTCACTGGAAATTTTTGTACTAAACTATTTTCTTGATTGGGTACTCAATTGGCTCACAACTCACCTTATCATCCTCAATCTGATGGGAAAATTGAGATTGTGAATAAATGTCTATAAATATATTGTTGCTTTTCATATGCTAAACAAACACATTGGGTTGAGTGGATTCCCTCGATAGAATGGTGGTTCAACACATCCTTCCATACTTCATAAAAAATGTCCCCATTTATGGCACTTTATGGATACCATGCTCCATCCATCACACCACCATTGAAAGGGAATGCAAAGGTTCAAGTAGTGGAATACCACATAGGGCACCAACAAGAGGTTCTAAAACTATTGAAGGACAACTTGGTTATAACACAAAATAGGATGAAACAACAAGCAAATCAATATTGCAGTGAAAGAGAATTTGAAGTGGGGATTGGGTATTGGGTATTTTTGAGGCTACAACCATACAAACAGATACCCCTCAAGCAACAAAAGAAGGACAATAAATTAACACCCAAGTATTATGGTCCCTATAAGGTGTTGTAGAGAATTGGAAGTATGGCTTACAAATTAGATTAGCCTCCATCTTCACATGTTCATCCAGTCTTCCATGTTTCTTGGTTAAAGAAGGTAATCAATGATAAGATCCCAGTTCAAGCTATTTTACCAGAGATTAATGAAGAAGGGAAAACCATACTAGAACTAGAAAAAATCCTTGAAACGAGGATTAAGTAGCTATGAAATCGAGCAATTATTGATCTCCTCATCAAGTGAAAGATGCGACATGGGAAGATGAGTTATTCATGCAAAATCATTCGTAGTTAGTCAAGTGTTGAGGACAACACTTATTTGAAGGGGAGGGGCATGTTAATCCCTAGATAGTGAGTTATATTTCTAATGTTATATTAGTGGTGTCAGCTAGACCCTTTAATTGTAATTGTACCATTTGTCTCTTATATATATAAAATCATCTCATCTCATTCTTGTATATTTTTTCTACTATAAAAGGAGGTTGCCTTCTAGAAGAGGATTATCTTTCATTCTTATATTTATTTCTCAAGGCATGGAGCTTCTTTTCTTTATATTTTTAGGTTATTTTGGTATTTTTTTCCTAACATTTTGGGAGCTGGATATTACTAGCCTCCTCTCTTTCGTGATGCTCCCACCTATGTGCAAACATGTAAAACCTGACAACTAGAAGTGGGAAGAGAGAAGAAAACATTGATACCAATGCAACCTATCTCAATCAATCGACCTCTTGAGAAACAAGGCATTGACATTATAGGGTAAATAAACCCACACTTGTTGAAACAACACAAGCATATCATAACTGCGACAAATCACTTCACTCAGTGGGCTAAGGCTATGCCATTGACACAAATGAATGAAAAGTTAATTATCCAATTCCTTGAGCAACATTTGATCACAAGGTTTAGAATTCCTTTAGTCATTGTGTTTGACAATGCTTCCTAATCTTCTTCATTATTGTCTAAATTTGATTTAGATAAAGGAATAACACTTAGATATTAAGCTAACTATTATTCGCAAGGTAATGCAATAGCTAAGTCAACAAATAAGAATTTAATCGATATCCTTAAAAAGACTGCATCTGAGAACCACGTAAACTGGCATACTGACTTGTCCAATGTTCTTTGGGCAGATAGAGTCACACCAAAAGGACCATTGGGCATTTCTTCTTATTATTTGGTTTATGGGAAAGAAACAATTCTTGCACTAAATGTTTTCTTACCATAATTACAACTATCCCAAGAAACCTTCTTCTACCTGCCATAATAGAGTCGATACATTGATTATGTTGAAGGGGAAAATGGAGAAATCTAAACATAAATTTGTAGCTCACTAGCAAATCATCAAAAGATGGTTTAACAAACACAACGTTGGTGACAAAAAATTTGATATATGTGATTTGGTCCTTAAATGGGATAGAGTCAATGAACGTAAAGGAAAACATACTAATTTATAGAATTTATGGCTCTATCCCTAACAAATATAAGAGAAAAGAGGAATGGACACATACATGCTACAAAGTATGGAAGGTGAGCTTAATTCCATTCCCTTCAGTGGCTAGGTTCTTAAATGTTGTTTCACCTTATTAGCTTGCATAAGCAATCAAATATATATAGTCTTTTGTTGTCATTTTCAGTTCTGATTTGATTTTGATTTCAACCAGTTAAGTTTGTCATTGCTTAGTTTACATGTTTTAATTGAATTTTGTCATTGCTCAGTTTACACTCGATGAAGCGAGAAACCTATCTCTTTGTTGCACACCTAACTATTGCTTCTATCAAAACTAAATCGAGTCAGCCATGAACTAAACAAGGGGGTAGAGAGTGATTCATAGTTTCAGTTATATGCAATTTTGGCAACATTCAATGCTTTTATCAATGAAAGAACTAGTTGTTACAAATAATGAATGATCAAATAAGACAAAATCTCTATAAAGTTGGCCTAAGTGATGAAAAGAGATTGATGGATGCCATTTTTCTCTTGAAAGGACAATTCTAATACCTAAGTACTTGATTCATGTCTTCACCAACATCATCCTCATAATCTTATCACCTTATTCTCTTCTATTTGAAAGAAAATAACAATATAATAAAAAAAAAGACAAAGAGAATAGATAAATTAAAGCACCTTTTAAAAGAGCTAAAGGCACAGAAGTATATTAAGGTGAAACATATTATCTAACAAGGGAACACATATATATCTGCCAGGGCTATGTATGCTCATTGGCAATAGAGCAAGGTCTATGATATTGGGGTGACTACGCTAGGGCTACGGATGCTAGTTGACAACAAAGAAAAATTAGAAGAATGATAGAGTCACTTAGAGATATGTAGAAACTCCTAATAGGGAAGTGTGATCTAAGTCATTTTCTTTTTCAATGCTTAAGCTGTCAACCAAAAGGACTTATCATTCTACATGGTTAAATAACTAGGTATTTCATTACAAGGTAAGGATTCACTTGAAAGTTGATTATTAAAGAAATTATGAACACATTTTATTCTAAGTTTGATTCTAACTTCCACTCTAGTTGAAATAAATTTGCCTTCTTCAAAGGTATATAGGCAGAGATGATGGATGTGTCTAGTGAATCACCATTTGTTGAGTCCTTAATACACCCTAATTTTTTTGCAAATTTTGGGTACCACTTTTCATTTAGTTTCTTTGCCTAACCTAAAAATCAATTTTGGCTTTCAAGTTTTGATAGTTAAGTCATTTTTCACCTAACTCCTTTGCCTTAAAAAAAAACCAATAAACTTCTAAGTCTTTGAGTAATTTTACTTATTTTTTTTTCTATTATTCATTGGAAAATTTTGAAACTCCAATTTTGAAACTTTCATCGAGAAAGAAAGTTGACTATCAACACTAATGGAAAGTTCAAAAGTTCAACGATGGAAAGTCCAAAAATTTAGAGAGTTTTTATTAGTACCGATCATCGACATGATTTTCAATTTTGTGTTGAAAAAAAGTTTTGAAATGCGTCGATAGAAAGTTTTAGAAGACAGTGATAAAAAAGTTTGCAATTCGATCGACAAAATGCTCCTCGAAGGTAATTATGTATTGTAGCCAAAGTTGAAAGTTTTATTTCATAGTGATAATTTTTTAAGGGTGGTCATCTTTTTATCTCTTTACTTTGATAAAGGCCGGTCATAATAACTTTGATAAAGGCCGGTCAATGTTTTTCATCTCTTTACTTTGATAAAGGCCGGTCATAATAACATGCAAGAAATTGAGACTTAGTTAATTTATTTTACCTAAATGTTTTTCATCTCTTTACTTTAATAAAGGTCGATCATAGTAACATGCAAAAGCTGATGGTTTTTGTTTAGTAATACATATTTATCAAATAAAAATAAAAATTAAAATTCAAGAGTATGAGTGGTGATTTTTATTTAGTAATATATATTTATCAAATAAAAATTAATAATATTAATAATAACTTATTTTTAATAGATAATGAAAATTTAATTTACATTAATACAAAATTATTATTTCTTAATGTAATTTTGATAATTATAAACATAAAAATATTTATTTATTAATTATTAAAAATAATAATTAAAAATATATTTATTATCTTTAACATATTATTTAAATAACAAAATTATCTTATTGTAATTAATATGTACATTCAAAAATATTAAAAATGTGATTATTCTAATTATTATACTATTACAGTAAGCAAATAACTTATTTCACAAGTTAAACAATAACATTTCTATCCATGTTGTCTATGTACTATCTAGTATTTTCCTTTAGTTTACAAACAACCTATTTCACAAGGGAGAGGATAAATCTTTTATCCATGTACTACTTGGTATTGTCTTTTGGTTTGAAAGACTAGGTTGTTCCTTGCCTTTGAAATTACTTTTTAGTTGTTGTTACTAGATGTAAACTTGCCTATTTAATTGAGAAATAATTCTACATTATACTATTTCAATTTCAAGGATGATAAAGGAAGTTAAGTTACACTTTAATTATTTTTAAAATATTAATTAAGAAGTAATTTTACATGATACCATTTTTAAAATGATTAAAAAGGTTAAAATTACACAATAATTATTTTAAAATAAATAATATTTTAAAATTAAAATTAAAATTTTTTATTATATATTTATTTATTAATTTATTAAATAAAAATAATAAAAATTTATAAGATATTGTTTTTTAATCTTTTAAAATTTTAATGTTAACAACAAAAATCATCATTTATTTATACTTGATTAAAATACTATTTTTTTAAAATACATTGATATAGTCAAATAATAAAAATATATATTTTTAAAATAACACTTAAAAACCTAACAAATTTAAACATCATAAAAATACATTTAGTATCTTTATATATATATATTAAATTAGTTTTTCAATAAACATTTTTTTATCATATTTTTATACACATGTGTCTTCTTTTCTTATATTTATTTATAATTTTTTTCTATATAATTGTGTAAGATTTTCCCATTTTTATCTTTTTTAAGAACATTTTTTATTTTTCTTTTTTAATATTTAATTTAAATAAAATTGATATCAATTTTCATTTTAAGCATCTTTAATTAATTTATTTGAACTAAGCCCCTTCTTAATAATATATTTTTGTTTATTTTAAATAATTTATTTATATAATTTGATTATATTTTTTTTTAATAAAAAAGAAATGTGGATTTTCTATTATATAGATACAAAATTACACACAAATTATCTAGGATTTTAACGAGTCACTCCTCGATTAATATTTAGAATGTCACAGTTTTTCATTAACAACTTAGCTATGCTTCTACTATAATTAGTTTGAGAAGTATCTCATAGTTTTTCATTAACAACTTAGTTATGCTTCTACTGTAATCAATCTTGGAAGTTTTCCTACTGTCTGGAGCTTTAAATATTATAGAGTTAAACTTGGGGATACAATTTAAACTCCCCATGATTGAGCAATGAGCCAAAAACATCTAAGCAAATAAAAAAAGAGAACAAAAGAGAACCCAAGCATGAGTCCTTCATTATGTGTCATGTCTACACGACTCCATGTCTAGTTCCTCCTTAGGTGTCCTGCAAGGTTTCGATCGATCATGCTCCAACATGATTGGTTGCTCCCTAGTTCCCTCCTAGCTGGTGGTTCCCTCTCGTTGACATTGTAGTGGACCCTAGTCTACTGCTTGCCTTTCTAGGAAACAAACCCCAAATCGAGCAAGTTTGCAGAATAGCTCAAATTTGGCCTCGATAATTCGCACGACATGTGGGGTGGCTATGTTTTATTCATCTTCTTGAGCCACCACCTAAGCCACCATTTCATTTGTTAACCAATATGTTTCTGCTAGACAAAAATATTTAGTGTCTCGAGTTAAGGATTGACCTGGGTCTGTAACACAGTTCTAGGCTTTGACCAAAATTTGTTCCTCCAAGATAGTTTTTTGTTTCTTGAGCACCGCCTCCTGCACTATGGTCCCAACCCACTTTTCCATGTCTGAATATAGGTTTTGGAATTTATTTCTTGCCTCCCCAGCGACCCTCGCTGTTGTGGTTTGGGCCACGAGGCCTACCGGCATATGCAACTCCCCCTCCCCTCTCTTCTTCTTGGGTCTCCCTTCGTCGCCTTTGAAGTTGCATCCCTTCATTATTCCTTTACCCTGAACAAGTTTATCCCACGTATGTTGAAGACTAGTCTTTATTTCCATTCCCCATAGGATATTCAGTCGATTGCAAGCATTATTTCCCAAGAAGAATCTTGTTAACCTTTCTTTAGGTTTCTCCCACCTTATACTTACTCAAATAGAGAGGAATGGGTGACCCAGGGTGGCAGAGCACCCCTGAGTCAATTTCCTCTACGCTTCTCGTAACCACCACCACTTGCTTGAGGACTTACCTTCTGCAACTCGGAGATGCATGCCCAAGTCATAAATTTCCCTGTTAATATTGATCGAGTGCTTCCATTTAACATGGGGCCCAAAATCATTCTCAATGCCTATGATCTCCTCCTATTCTTGACATGAATAACTAACTTCATTCCTCTCCCATGAGCCCATAGCCTTGAATGCCTTTTCATTATCCCATTTGTACTAACATGGTACACCTTGAGCATCTTCTCATTTAAATGCTCATTTCAAGAGTCTTCTTCCAACGATGGGCTACATTGTTGAACTCCTTTTTATATTGAATCTATTATGTGAATTGCTTCAAATACTTCCTATGATACCCCTCTCAAAAACATCGGGATCCCTTCATCCTTTTTTTCTAAATTATCATCGGCCTGTGCTTATGCAGTTGGATCCTCCAAATATTGTCTTTGGCAGATGGGACATGAACAACATGAATCCTGCGGACACCATGGCCCAAGCCCAATTTCTTGATATTGACCTCTAGAAGCAGTTGCGACATGCAAGGCATGATTCCTCTTCCTGGTATATATGATCCGGATTTCATAGCGACAAACCAAGGTGAGAGGGAAAGTAATGTTCTCAAGAGCTCCAAGAAGAAGTGGAAAAGATTATCCAAGATACCTGGTAATTTTGTACGCACATATTTGAATTTTTTTTATCTTGTCTCCTGCTTTTGATGCTTATTCGTTCATATTGAATATATTCTTGGGTGAATGCAGAGATTTCAAATCGAAAACAAAGGTGGACAAGGTAGTCATACCGTGGACTACTAATACCAAACTATACAAAGATGTTTTTGTGGGTTTGAATGACACAAAGGAGACTTTGCTTGCTTCTTCGGAAAGAAATGAGTCATATATCTTGCCATCGACTCTCTACGGCTTCCCCTGCATTCAAGAGAATGCTCCCTTCATAAACAACATTCCTCAAAATAGAAGGATTGTATTTTTTTTTTCAATTTATCTACAAGTCCAAATATTTTAAAATAATTGATTATTTAATTAATTGTTTATTTGACTAACATATAATTATATAAACATTTACTAATTTTTATTATAATATGAATGTTCATTTTTTATATTTATATAAAAATTCAAATTTAAAAGTAAAATTAGATAATTATTGTTCTAGGGCTCAGTAACCTTGCTCATGAGCAATTGGAAGCATTCAGAGAAGGTCGGCCAGCTCCGCACTATGACCTCTGGAACTATGACCTCTAGAACTATGACCTCAGGAACTACGCCCTCTAGAACTATGACCTCTAGAATTATGACCTTTGGAACTATGACCTGTGGAACTATGACCTCTGGAATTGTGCCCTCTGGAACTATGACCTTTGGAACTATGACTTGTGGAACTGTGACATGTGAAACTGTGACCTATGGAACTACGCCCTATGGAACTATGACCTCTTGAACTACACCCTCTGTAACTATGACCTGTGGAACTTTGACCTATGGAACTGTGACCTGTGGAACTATGACTTGTGAAACTATGACCTCTAGAACTATGCCCTCTATAACTATGACCTCTGGAACTATGACCTATGGAACTATGAGTTGTGGAACTGTGACCTATGGAACTGCGCCCTCTTGAACTGTGACCTGTGGAACTACGCCCTCTAGAACTATGACATCTGTAACTATGACCTACAGAACTATCACCTCAGGCACTATGACATCTGGAACTACGCCCTCTAGAACTATGACCTCTGGAACTATGACCTCTGGAACTATGCCCTCTGGAACCATGACCTTTGGAACTACGCTCTATGGAACTATGACCTATGGAACTTTGACCCGTGGAACTGTGACCTCTGGAACTATGACCTCTAGAACTATGACTTCTGGAACTATGACTTCTGGAACTACGCTCTCTAGAACTATGACCTCTGGA
Source organism: Picea engelmannii (assembly GCA_009831015.1). Lineage (NCBI taxonomy): Eukaryota > Viridiplantae > Streptophyta > Pinopsida > Pinales > Pinaceae > Picea > Picea engelmannii. The sequence goes on from ML794500.1 coordinate 78,486, forward strand.
ACTATGACCTCTGGAACTATGACCTTTGGAACTATGAATTGTGGAAGTATGACCTCTGGAATTGTGACCTATGGAACTATGACCTCTTGAACTACGTCCTCTAGAACTATGACCTTTGGAACTTTGACCCATGGAACTGTGACCTGTGGAACTATGACCTCTGGAACTATGACCTCTAGAACCATGACCTCTGTAACTATGACCTTTGGAACTATGACCTATGGAACTATGACATGTGGAATTGTGTCCTGTGGAACTATTACATATGGAACTACGCCCTTTGGAACTATGACCTATGGAACTACGACCTGTGGAAGTACGCCCTTTGGAACTATGCCCTCTGGAACTATGACCTTTGGAACTATGCCCTCTGGAACTATGACCTTTGGAACTATGACCCGAGGAACTGTGACCTGTGGAACTGTGACCTGTGGAACTATGACCAATGGAACTATGACATGTGAAACTGTGACCTGTGGAACTATGACCTATGGAACTACACCCTATGGAACTATGACCTTTATAACTATGACCTCTGGAACAACGCCCTCTGGAACTATGACCTCTGGAACTATGACTGTGGACTGCTAATACCAAATGATACAAAGATGATATTGTGGGTTTGAATGACACAAAGGAGACTTTGCTTGCTTCTCCGGAAAGAAATGAGTCAGATATCTCGCCATCGACTCTCTACGACTTCTCCCGCATTCAAGAGAACGTTCCCTTCATAAACAACATTCCTCAAAACAGAAGGATTCCATTTTTTTTTTCAATTTATCTATAAGTCCAAATATTTTAAAATAATTGATTATTTATTTATTTGACTAACATATAATTATATAAAAATTTACTAATTTTTATTATAATCTGAATGTTCATTTATTATATTTATATAAAAATTCAAATGTAAAAGTAAAATTAGAAAATTATTGTTCCAGGGCTCGGTAACCTTGCTCATGAGCAATTGGAAGCATTCAGAGAAGGTCGACCAGCTCCACACTATGACCTCTGGAACTATGACCTTTGGAACTATGACCTCTGGAACTACACCCTCTAGTACTATGACCTTTGGAACTATGACCTCTGGAACTATGCCCTATGGAACTATGACCTTTGGAACTATGAACTGTGGAACTGTGACCTCTGGAACTATACCCTATGGAACTATGACCTCTTGAACTACGCCCTATGGAACTATGACCTCTGGAAATTTGACCTGTGCAACTGTGACCTCTAGAACTATGACCTCTGAAACTATGCCCTTTAGAACTATGACCTGTGGAACTATGACCTGTGGAACTATGACCTGTGGAATTGTGACTTGTGCAACTGTGACCTATGGAACTATTACCTATGGAACTATGCCCTCTGGAACTATGCCCTCTGGAACTATGACCTCTGGAACAAAGTCCTTTGGAACTATGACCTCTGGAACTACGCCCTCTGGAACTATGACTTCTGGAACTATGACCTATGGAACTATGACCCATGGAACTATCACCTCTGGAACTATGACATCTGGAACTACGCCCTCTAGAACTATGACCTCTGGAACTATGACCTCTGGAACTACGCCCTCTGGGACTATGACCTTTGGAACTACGCCCTTTGGAACTATGACCTCTTGAACTTTGACCTGTGGAATTGTGACTTGTGGAACTATGACCTCTGGAACTATGAACTCTGGAACTATGACCTCTGGAACTATGACCTTTGTAACTATGACCTATGGAACTATGACCTCTTGAACTATGACCTCTAGAACTACACCCTCTGGAACTATGACCTCTTGAACTACGCCCTCTGGAACTATGACCTTTAGAACATTGACCTGTGGAACTGTAACCTGTGGAACTATGACCTCTGGAACTATGACCTATGAAATTGTGACCTGTGGAACTGTGACCCGTGGAACTGTGACCTATGGAACCATGACATGTGGAAATGTGACCTGTGGAACTATGACATGTGGAACTACGCCCTGTGGAACTATGACCTCTGGAACTACGCCCTGTGAAACTATGACCTCTGGAACTATGACCTGTGGAACTACGCCCTCTTGAACTATGACCTCTGGACCTACGCCCTCTAGAACTATGACCTCTGGAACTACGCCCTTTGGAACTATGACTTTTGGAACTATGACCTGGGGAACTGTGACCTGTGGAACTGTGACCTATGGAACTATGACATGTGGAAATGTGACTTGTGGAACTATGACCTATGGAACTATGCCCTATGGAACTATGACCTCTGGAACTATGCCCTCTGGAACTATGACCTTTGGACCTACGCCCTCTGGAACTATGACCTCTGTAACTATGCCCTCTGGAACTATGACCTTTGGAACTATGACCTGTCATAGTTCATAGGGGGCATAGTTCCAAAGGTCATAGTTCTAGAGGGCGTAGTTCTAGAGGTCATAGTTCCATAGGGCGTAATTCCAGAGGTCATAGTTCTAGAGGGTGTAGTTCCACAGGTCATAATTACAAAGGGCGTAGTTCCATAGGTCATAGTTCCACAGGTCATAGTTCCAGAGGGCTTAGTTCCATAGGTCATAGTTCCACAGGTCACAATTTTGCATGTCATAGTTCCATAGGTCATAGTTCCAAAGGTCATAGTTCCAGAGGTCATAGTTTTAGAGGGCGTAGTTCCAGAGGTCATAGTTCCAGATGTCATAGTTCTGGAGGGTGTAGTTCCACAGGTCAAATTTCCAGAAGTCATAGTTCCAGAGGGCGTAGTTCAAGAGGTCATAGTTCTAGAGGGTGTAGTTCGAGAAGTCATAGTTCCACAGGTCACAGTTCCACAAGTCATAGTTCCAAAGGTCATAGTTCCAGAGGGCATAGTTCTAGAGGGCGTAGTTCCAGAGGTCATAGTTATAGAGGTCATAGTTCCAGAGGGCATAGTTCCAGAGGTCATAGTTCTAGAGGGTGTAGTTCCACAGGTCATAGTTCCAAAGGTCATAGTTACAGAGGGTGTAGTTCCATAGGTCATAGTTCTAGAGGGCGTAGTTCCATAGGTCATAGTTCCACATGTCACAATTCCACAAGTCATAGTTCCATAGGTCATAGTTCCAAAGGTTATAGTTCCAAAGGTCATAGTTCTAGTGGGCATAGTTCCAAAGGTCATAGTTCCATAGGTCATAGTTACACAAGTCATAGTTCCATAGGTCATAGTTGGAGAGGTCATAGTTCAAGAGGGCGTAGTTCCAGAAGTCATAGTTCTAGAGGGCGCAGTTCCAGAGGTCATAGTTCTATAGGTCATAGTTCCATAGGTCATAGTTCTAGAGGGCGTACTTCCAGAGGTCACAGTTCCACAAGTCACAGTTCCACAGGTCAAATTTCTAGAGGTCATAGTTCCAGAGGGCTTAGTTCAAGAGGTCATAGTTTCAGAGGGTGTAGTTCCAGAGGTCACAATTCCAGAGGTCACAGTTCCAGAGGTCACAGTTCCAAAGGTCATAGTTCCAAAGGTCATAGTTCTAGAGGGAATAGTTCCATAGGTCATAGTTCAAGAGGTCATAGTTCCAAAGGTCATAGTTCCAGAGGTCATAGTTCCAGAGGGTGTAGTTCCACAGGTCATAGTTCCAAAGGGCGTAGTTCCATAGGTAATAGTTCCACAGGTCACAGTTCCATAGGTCATAGTTCCATAGGTCATAGTTCCAAAGGTCATAGTTTAGCCACCCATGCAGTATCGTAAGGCTAGTTTAGCATACTAGACTAGCCAATCCTCTTTGCAGGGTGTAAGCAAAAGAATGAAAAAAAAATAAAATTAACTTGACTTGAAAAGAAAACAAGTAAACATAGCCACTCAACCTTGTCTTAAGGACAAGTGGGGCAAAAAAAATGAAAGCTTAAAAAAAAATTACTTCTAAATCCTAGCCTTACGATTTAGAATGGGTGGCAAAGCCAAGCCTCTTTGCTAGTTGTAGGAAAACATAAATAAAAAAATGAAGAAATTTTAGTAAACTCGAGAAATGCAAGTCCAAGAGACTCTCTTTGGGCTTGCTTACAGGATTTCTCACCATATTTTGAAGAACATGACTCCCGAAGAAGCTTTCATCGGAGTGAAGCCTGAGGTTGGACACTTCAGGATATTTGGGTGTCTAGTATACTTTCATGTACCCAAGGAGAAGAGAACCAAGCTAGACCCTTCAAGCATAAATGGTACATTTGTGGAGTACAATGAATCTTTGAAGGCATATCAGATATACATCCATGGTCAGAGACAGATTGAGGTGAGCAGAGATGTCATCTTTGAGGAAGAGATAGCCTTTCGAAGATCTAGAGAATCTCATATGGATATTGACAGCAAGACAATACCTTCTCCCCTTTCAACAGTTCAGAGGGAGACATCCATTGATCTAGTTGATCCAGTTGATCCAATAGCTCCAGTTGATGTTCCCAGAGACATTGCAGTAGGCCATAAAAGGACTGCCTAGGCTCGATAGACTATGCAGGAGGTAGAGGGACATGCATCTCCTCGAGGTACATTCCGAGAGATTAAGAGAACACATATATTTTCGATCTATGTTTCAACGATGAGCCACATCATTGATACTAATCCTTATTGTCATGGAGAAGCAATAGGTCAACAAGTTTGGCAAGATGCCATGACATACGAGTATCAGTCCATCATGAAGAATGATGTGTGGGATATTGTTCCGAGACCAGAAGGGAAGTTTGTGGTGACTTCCAAGTGGATCTATAAGATCACGCATGCTGCTGATGGAAGTGTCGATAAGTACAAAGCGAGATTTGTAGAAAGAGGATTCTCACAGGTGAATTGAATTGATTATGAGGAGACATTTTCTCCTGTAGCCCGATACACTTCCATCTATACTATCATTTCACTAGAAACATCCATGGGTTGGAAATTACATTAGATGGATGTAAAATCAACTTTTCTCAATGGTGAGATTGAGGAATAAGTTTACATCGAGCAGCCAAAATGATTCATGATATATGAGGAAGTTGCATCCCCGAGAAGTTGACATATCAACTAGGATCCTTGGAGCCCCTATCTTTCCACCTCATCTCCTAAGTTTATAGTTTTTGGATCTTAATTTTTGTCCCTTAAGGTTTTATTAAATCCTTAATTCTCTTCCCTCTGTCAAATATCAATGGGAGACTTACCATGTTGTTATAGAGAAAACTCTCCTATGAATAGGTGAACCCTCTCACCGATCTAACTATGGTAAATGATATACAAAGGGATATAACACTATGTATTTTCACTCTATATCTAAAAATTTCGTTCAAATCATGATAATAAGAGAGGGTAATAGATCTTACCTTTTGGTGATGGTTATCCTATCATTATACAAGGTGACGTAGCTCCAAGATCTAGCTCCAATATCCAACTCTTGCAAATTTTCATCTGCACACAAGCAAAAAGACACACCTCTCCCAACCTTGTTTTGCACAAAGAGATCATTTACAAGAAGGTCTAATCTAATTTCTCAAGGAAAATCAGATATACCAATGTTTAGACATAAACAACCATGAATTACTAACATTAGAGAGGAAAATATCATATATCTATATTATAAATGTAAGAAACTACACCAAGATAAATACCTTGAGATCGTTGCAACACTTTCTCAGCATAATCTCTTTGAGTCTCCTCCTTAGCCCTCATAGTTCTAGAGGTCATAGTTCCACGGGTCATAGTTCCTAGGGTCATAGTTCCAGAGGTCATAGTTTTGAGGGTCATAGTTTCAGAGGTCATAGTTCCACAGGTCATAATTCCACAGGTCATAGTTCTTGGGGTTATAGCTCCATAGGTCATAGTTCCAAAGGTCATAGCTCCAGAGTTCAAAGTTCTAAAGGGTGTAGTTCCAGAGGTAATAGTTCCTAGGGTTACAGTTCCAAAGGTCATGGTTCTATAGATCATAGTTCCCGGGGTCATAGTTCCAAAGGCCATTCCACAGATCATACATTTCTATAGGGCATAGTTCCACAGGTCATAGTTCCAGATTTCCAAGTTCCAAGGGGCGTAGTTCCAAAGTTTATAGTTCCACGGGTCATAGTTCTTGGGGTCACAGTTCTAGAGGTCATAGTTCCACATGTCATAGTTCCTGGGGTCACAGTTCTAGGGGTCATAGTTCCACAAGTCATAGTTCTGCAAGTCATAGTTCCAGAGGTCATAGTTCCTGGGTTCATAGTTCCATGGGTCATAGTTCTTGGGATCATAGTTACCAGGGTCATAGTTCCAGAGGTAATAGTTCTTGGGGTCACAATTCTAGAGGTCATAGTTCCACAAGTCATAGTTCTTGGGGTCATAGTTCCACAATTCATAGTTCTTGGTGTCATAGTTTCAGAGGTCACAGTTCCAGAGGTCATAATTGCATAGGTCATCGTTCTAGAGGTCATAGTTCAATAGGTCATAGTTCCAAAGTTCAAGGTTCCAAAGTACATAGTTCCAGAGGTGATAGTACCATGGGTTATAGTTCTTGGGGTCACAGTTCCAGAGGTAATTCCACAGGTCATAGTTCCATAGTTCAAATTTCCAAAGGGTGTAGTTCCAGAGGTCATTGTTTCACGGGTCATAGTTCCTGGGGTCACAATTCCAAAGTTCATATTTCCACAGGTCATAGTTCCTTGGGTCACAGTTCCAGGGGCCATAGTTCCACATGCCATAGTTCCAATTCGATAAGTTCCACATGTCTTTATACCAATTCAATAAGTTCCACATGTCTTTATACCAATTCGATAAGTTCCCCTAAATATAATGGGAAATCCTCTTTGTTTCCTTCCAATAGCTTTCCCATGGATCCCATGTCAACCAGGAAACCACACTAACAACAAAGGAAATATTAAGTGGATTATGAGTCAAATAAATAAGGCTACCAACCAACTATCGATAGAGAGTTGCATTGAATTTCAAAGAATCACACTCTTTGGTCAACTTTACCCCTGACTAAAAGGGTGTATCTTTGCAAAACTTTCAATTACATATTTAGGTTGAGAAATAAAGATATCATCATCCATTTGCAAAATTTGGATGCCTAAAAAGAAACACAAGAGACCGAGGTCAATAATTTCAAATGCATCTGCCAATTATTTCCTCAAGCCCAAAATTAATTCAAAATTGCTTCCATTTATGACTAAATCATCCACACACAATGCAATAAACAAGATTTCATATTTAGTTAAGATAATGGTCATCATAGAGAGCATGCACCTAGAAACCCTAGAATAAGTGAATTGGAGATCAACTACAACAATGGATTCCTCTCCTAGAGGGGGCTTTCTCCCCCACCCCCCCTTGACAAAGAACTCAAGATAATGTTTCAAAGGTTTATCACTGCAATGGGGAAATCCACAGAGGAAAACCATCATGATTTGTGAAAAACAATGGACAACATTTGTCAAGTTCCTCTTCCCACTACAACCTCACATCATATGGCTTTGGCATTGGAAAATTGGGGATTAATAGGACAATTCGCTAAGATCTAGCCATAACCAAGATCCATAGTAATTTGGATTTAGAAAAACTGGAATTTTTTTATCAAGGTTAATCTTACCCACTACTTTTGTGGGTGAGGTTTTATGCCGTTTTGTTAAAAAAAAAAAAAGACAAAGATTTTAACTTTTGAAGCCAATTGTATTTATTTGGATCTAGGGGTACGTATTTGAATAGTTGGAGGCCTAATTTTAACCTAAAGCAAGACATCCCTACAATCGTTCATGTCTAGGTTCATTTACCTCACCTTCTTCTCCATTGATGGAATTAAGATACTATGAGAAGTATTAGGAACTCTCTAGGTCATTATATAGATAGATCTTAACCAAAAGATCATATGTTTTCTTGTGCCAAAATATGTTTCAAAGTTGACCTAGAAAAGGGGCTCTCGGAGGAAATCCTTCTTACAATGGACAACTGGATCCATTTTGTGAAGGACTAAAACAAAATCAATAGATCCAATCTTTTGAATGTGAAAATGAAGAGCAATGGCAAATGAAAAAAAGGAAGAAGATTGTGAAATAAGATTCACAATTAACTACCCCTAAAGAAAGCTTGGTGCCCCCCTAGGCCAGTGAAACCTTCAGGCACAAGTCAAGACCAAACTCATGTAGTGAAACCAAAGACATTGGTGTGTCCCTTGGGAGAAGGGCTTGGAGCTACATCAAACATGTATGAAGTTTTGGCTCACACCGAGCCCTTGACATATTCGAAAGTCAAGAGCATATAAAAAATCCCCTTTATTTTCATCTCTATAGATCCCTGATTTTCAACAAATAAGATTACTCCCAACCAATGAAACATCTAAAAAATCCCCTGCATTCCCATCCCCTCAAATTCCTACATTGGAAAAAATAATATTATCTCCAAATGAGTTAGGAGAAATCTCAAAACATATGGAAGAAATTAACCCAATGTCAGATCAAGCACATGATTCTTCAGGAATGATAACATGAAAGAAGGCGCAACAGCATGTTGAAAAGGAAATAAAAAAAGAAGTATGTTTTGAGGAAAAGTTGGTTAATAAAGTAGGAAGAAGGCAAGCTAAGGAAAAGTAAGAAGAAATTGCAAACAAAGAAAAATAAATAGGAATGTAGTCAACTATAGAGAGATTTCTTGGATCTGGACTGAGAATCTTAAGGTTCCTATAGCTTTATACCCACCCCATGGAGCAGCGAGGACGGGGAAAAAATACAGGTAAGTAATGCATATTGTCTTCTATAATTGTAGGGGTATGGATAGTAGGACACAAGCTAATTCAATGAGGGATCTCATTAAACAAGAAAACCCCTCTATCCTCTTCATCTAGGAGATAAAATTAGAGTAGAATGAAGTAACAAGAATATGTAAAGAACAATGGAAATATAGTGTAGCAGTAGAAATTATATTTAGAGTTGCATCTGGAGGATTATGTACCACGTGAATTGATTTTTTTTTCCTGCTTGACTTCTTCTATCAAGTATTACATTCTATATTAACAAGTTTCACTAACAAAAAAACAAGGCATAAAATAAATATTATAAATGTGTATATGCTAATGATGTTTAAAGAAAAACAGGAATGTTGGGAGTCACTTATCAAGCTTAAGGACTCTGATTTTCCCAAGACAAAATAGTCATTGGAGACTTCAATGTCACATTAAATCATAAATAAAAAAGAGAGTGAAGCATGGTTAGGGATCCTTTGAGAGAGAAGATCAAGAATTTAATCTCCACCTACGATATGGTTGATATTAAACCAATCAAAGGTGTATATATTAGGTTGAACACAAATTTCATTCGATGTTGCTCATAAGAATATAAAGCCGTATGTACATATATATACACATGTCAAAAGATCAACAAATTGAAAAAATGTCCTCATCCTCAAACATTTTTATTAGTGAAGATGACAATAGTCAGTCATAAAATTTACATTAATTTTAATCAATACCACTCACAAAGATACATGAGTATGAAAACGAACACAATTGACCATTTTTAAGTATGGAGGACCACAACCCAAAGAAGTCACACTTCAATCATTTTTTTTTTTTTTAATGTCTGGCGGAATCAACAACTAGTTGGGCACGTGGCCGTGTTATCCAACTGCTACCACTATAACCTCCAGGTGTGCCCACGATGCCCCTTACGCGACACACATTGTAAGTCAGGGGGAGTTGAACTCAAAACCTCATGGAACTTCATTTTCACGGCACTTGCCAATTGAGCTGCCCCCCCGGGGGCCACACTTCAATCATTGCTTGAAAGCTATAACAATAATTATAACAAGGCCTAGGAAGGCATAAACCCCCCAAAAATAGTTAGGTTTCAATAACCACATCCCCACACAAAGGAGCATGCCCACTAAATTTTCCACATAGGTTATATCCACAATAATCACTCCTAAGTATATTAATGAAAAGATGAGATACATATACAAGCATGAAAAATAAAATGTTCAAATAAAATTAAATTATTGAAGTGGTAATAAATTTAAATTAAAAGTTTGTTATTAAAACAAAGTTGATAACTAAATTTTGAGGAAACATAAGTATCCTTAAAAATTAATTGTTATTCAATAATTAATGAACAATTATGAAGAATGGAAGGGTTTAGCTAAATAATTCGTATCAATAATTCTATGTTTTAAAATTTTCATTAAACTTTTCCAATTAAAGTTTTGAAATAATTCGGACATGACCTTGCCAATGTTCATGGGCAAAGAGCTCTTATGAAGCGGAAGGAATCTACGCATCTAGTAGAAAGGGTGAAAATGTGACGTCGGAGGAATTATACCACAAGTACTTAGTAGCGGTGGATGGAGGTCTGCTGGGGAAAACCAGATCATGAGTCTTGAGAAACTCCTTAGCCATATCGGGAGAGGAGAAAACTAAGGTGAGGTCAAAGCCGAGGCGTAGGAAAAAAAGAGGTCCATATTTCAGAGAGAGATCTGCCCACTCTGCATACCTTGAAAGTGGTGTTAATAGAGACGGTGGTGTTAAGGCATGGTATGGGGATGCTATGGTATGGCATGAGAGATGGAGAACCATGCAACAACCTCCCAATCATTGGGATGCTGCATGGTGGATAGTGTTTGCCAAATTTGAATGCTTGTCGATAACTGTTATATGTGTCTTATCACCATTAACTCTTAATTTGTGGTTGCTAGACAGTCAAATCGACTTAATTACTAAGGATTATTTGAAAAGATGATCGACTTTGGATCTTCTTAAGTCATGATAATGTAGGATTTTGCACATTTTTATATAAGTGGTTGATTTTCTAGCATTTGGGATTATCACGTTAAGAGTGAAATTCATCATTTCAAACAATTTAATATTGTGAGGTGAGATTAACTGTCAATCAAATTTTGTTTATTAGTATATGAAAATATTCTTGCAAGCGAAGATCCCAGATCCTTTTTTAGATACTTGGTTTCCTTACATTTTGGGCATGAAGTTCAAGATTGATTACAAAGCTGGGAGGCACTAAATATATTTGTATTTCTTATATAGCATAGTCTTCAACTCATCTTCTAGGTATGTGCTAGAATTTTCTGTTTTGTAGTTTACAAATGAATAATTTTCTTGTTGTAGAAAATTTGAGAAACTGCATGATCTATTTCTTGTAATATTCAATTTCTTCTTTCTTCTTAGATACAATGCCTCTCAGAAGGTCTTCATCCAGAACACCTAAGAAATATTGTAAATGGAAAATATTTGTTGAAAACACATAATAGGCACAACAAGGGCCCATTAAAGTTGAAACCTTCCAGGAAGAGTTAACCAAGTTATTCTAATACCCAAGCCCAAGTCAGAACTAGTGAGACATGTTTATAAAGACACAGATGCCCATATAGGTACTCAACTCCCTCTCCCAAGATGGGGAGAATTGTATAGGAGATTTCATGAAGAAGACCACTCATATGTGATCCCTTCTAGTGATCCCGAGATGAGAGGGGCGTATGATTTAGTTTTCATCAATGTAAGGATATATTTCTTACACTATGTTGCAACACAAACCTTGATAATGCCTTGTTCGAAGGCTCTTGACTGGATAATTTCTCACACAAATGTTCAACTCAAAACTATTTTGAATGAGGAGGGAGGATGTATGGGGTCTTATCATCCATTTGAACCAGGGAAGTTTTATAAAATGTTACAACCATAAAGGGATATGGTGACATGTTTTGTTGAACAATTTAATCAAGAACATGATACTAAGAAAATCCTCACATGTTTTTGAGTGGAGGATAAGATATTCTTTGGGAAATTAGACATTATATATTCAATTACAAATATGAGAGAACCTTATGTTTATACAATGGTTCCAATAGCTAGGTTGTATGATGAACAAAATTGTACACATTTCAAAGATGCCTAGCTATTATTGGCCTATATAGTTGTCACCATTGGTTTTTTGTTTAATTAGGGAGCCATCCTATCTCATTCCTTAAACATAATGATAGAAAGGGCATAAAAGGCCAAGGCTAAACTTGGGGCGATGCCAACATTGCACATGGCATCCTATCCCATGGATGTTATTTGTGCAACTAACATATTCCTTGGTGTAAACTGGAGTCGACACATTTTTGAATCCCCAGTTTATGTATATTGTCAATTAATTTGGGAAAAACAAATACAAGAAGAATTATGCAAGGGTTTGTGATTTCTTCTTAGCTCCTCTGTATTACCTTATCTTTTGCAAGAAATGTCCAAGGCTAACTAGAGAATCTATGAAGTTAATTGGATGCATGGGTAATTGGTATTTGTAGGAGGAATACACCTATATTAGGATCTATGTTGTTATTGCAGTCCATGACTTGTTGCCTAGATACATGCCAAATAAACTTGTTTTGGGTGAAATAGTATATCAGACTATACTATAAAGTTTTGATACTTCTTTAACTAAAAATGATAAGAAGAAAATTTTCATTCCATACAACTTGTATTTGAGACATTATGGTCTGTCAACTCCCAAACATGCTAGACATGAAGCCAATGTTATGGTGGAGTATCAATTTCCTCAAGGTTAGTTCATAAGATATGATCCATTTGGACTTATTACTAAAAATTGTGAAATGATTTCTATATCATGGCTATACACTGATGGGCAATGGGATAGTGAGATCCCATTTGAGAATCCAAGATATTGGGAATATGTTCAGACCATATTGAGATCTCCAAACTTTTCCTCCTTCTATGGCATAAATCTAGATGATCAAATAGAGGTAATAAGAAAAAGGTTGGATAAAGTAGAGAGGGCAAGGAAAGAAGAACAAGAACAACATAAGAGATTTGAGGAATCCAAATTGAAAGAGGAAGTAGAATTGAAAGAAAAATAAGAGCAAGAGAGGAGACCACAATGAGAAGAAGAGTTGACAAAAAAACACAGAAGAAGAAATAAGGAGAAGAAGATATAAAGAAGGTGCAAATATTTTAGAAGAAGCAAAGAGAATTGTAGCTAATGATGAGGCTAGAAAAAAATCTCTAGATGACTTAAAAGAAAAAGAAAGACTCGAAGTTGAAGAAAAGACAAAACAAGAAGGAACAAAAACAAAAAGGCAAGGTGGGAAAGGGAAGAAAAGGAGAGACTAGCAGTTGAAGAAAAGCCAAAGTAGGAGGAGGAAGAGAAGAAAAAGAAAGAACAAGAAATGATCTAATAGAAAGCAAGTGATCAAGCAAAGGATAAAGAAAGTACTACTACTAAGTCTTAGCAACCATCTAGTGAGATAGGACAACAATCAAAGCAACCCACAACAACAAACATCACAACAACAAACAACGCCACCTCCTAGTAGTTTCATAGATTTAACCATGGAGGATGTTGTGATCCTCAAACAAGGTCCAAGAAAAAATGATTGAAAATGGATCCAAACCAAGAATGGTTGTAGGAATCAATAACTTCAAGATTATTTCGATAATTAATGAAGGTTATGCAAGCATTGTAAAACAATGCAAATGTAAAGTGAACGAGACAAAATATATGAAAAAAAAGAGAGAAATAGATGAAATAGAAGAAAAATGAAATGAGAGAAAAGTCAAGAATGGGAAATGAATGGTCAAGTTGTTGGCCTTCCCATTTCCCTAGCTCTCCCTATTTCCTCTTGTATATTCATTCCCAAAGGGTCTTTTTTGGCCAGGGGAGAAAGAGGCATAGAATGCCATGAAAGCATTGGACCAGAAATTGATGAGAGAAATAGATTGAGCATCCATTCAAGGATATGTTGTTGTTATGTGTAATTCATCTATATACATGTGTAATTCATAGCTAATTGTCTGTGGTTGATTAATAGTTCAATACTTTCTTAGTTCTAGTTTAATTGTTCTCTGTAGTTGAATTTTGATGTAAATAAAGAGCCACAACAACTTCAGAATGTCCACTGTCCAATTTCCCTTGAAGTCTAAAATCGATGGTTGTGGAAATATGTCGTTTGCAATTACTTAGGAATTTCTAATTCAATATATATTAGTTGTTGGGTGTTTTCTCTTTCCTCAAAGCATACCATTCATTCTGCGAGTAAAAAAAAATTCCTCCCAACCAATTTCTTTTGCCTTGGGTCAATTTCCTCGTTTTTGTAATTGCTGGAGCGAATTTAAACATTGTTGAGAAAATTTACATTGTCTGGGTCATTTCTAAATGTGTCTGGGTTGTTTTTAAATGTGCCCGGGCATTTTAGATGTAGTTGGGAATTTTTTAAATGTGCATGGGAGATTTCTTAATTACATGGAACGATTTGACATTGTCTCTAGGTGTCTCATCTTGTGCCCAAATGTTTTAATTATCTACATGGATGATATGTCTTCCAGCTGGGTCGATTCTTTATTTGGTTGATAAAATTCTTATTGTTGGGACATATTGGCATTTGCTGAGTCGATTTCTTTTCACCCATGGGCTGTATTGGTTGTATGGTGACTACAAGCATATGTGGGAGGTGTGAGAAGGTTGTTGGTTGACTTCAATGCGGTTGTTGGTTGACTTCAATGCGGATTGGATGAGGCATTATTCCCATGGGTGATTTTATTATTAACTGGGTGATTCATTTCCTTTGCCAGCCGACAAAATATCATCTCTAGTTGATTTACCTTCCACTTGGTCGCCTAGCCACTTCTTAGTCGATTCCTGTAGTTGTTGGTCGAATCAACATGCTTGGTTGACTTCACTTCTTGTTGATTCATCCCCTCACCCGATTTGACTAGCTTGGTCGATTTCCACTTACCTCGTTGACTTTATTTCTAGTCTAGTCAACTTGCATCTATGCTTGGTCGATTGCTTGGGACTAGCTCAACTTAATTATCAGAAGAAGGATGTCCTTTCTCTCTCTCTCTCCACATTGGCTGGCATCAAAGTTACTATGTCTTGTATTTCCTTGGTTGGAGTTTAGGGAGTGTACTCTCGAGTATTTGGAGGAATCTTTCTCACGTACTAAATTGTGAGTGTTTGGGTGTTGAGTGTATGCATGTTAGAAACCGAATTAATGCTCTCCATATACTATTGGCTTGTGATTGGGACATGGATGCCCTGTCTTAGAGAATTGTGGTTCATCCATTGAAGTGTTAACACAGGGTCAAGTTATTATATCCAAAGAAGAAGAACGAGACAAAAAATAGCACAACTAGTCCACTGAGGAATGTTTTTCCAAATAAACTTTCACTAGAGGATGATTGGCCAAAAGCATTATCACATGGTTCAAAATTCTGCCAAGATATAACATCCATTTGTTCAATGGAAAATTCAACCTATGAAGGGGATAACATGGCCAACCTAGAATTATACCAGTCCAAAACTGAAATTGACTTGTCTTTGAGTTGAGTCGATTGGTAAAAAGAGAAATTGACTTTTAGCTAGAGAAATATTTCCATGGCGTGTTATCTAGCTTCTCGTATGCATATTACAAAGAGAAAGTAGCCAGTTAATCCAAAGCAGAATTTGCATCGAGAATAATCCTTGCAACCATAAGAAGTACACATATCCTAGTACAAGATAGAAACATAGAGGTCTGGTAGCCTCTAGAAGGCAAAGCTTTTATACAAGTCAAAAGGACAAAGCTTGGAGTAAACTTTCCACACAGTATCCATGTTGCTAAAGTGAGTCGGCTATAAGTCCCTCGATTATGGATCAGATGGTATTAGAGTATTTTCATCCTTGATCGAGACACAACTGCCAAAAATTTGAATAGAGAATTGCAGACTTTAGCATGGGTAAGGAAAGAAAAGAGAAGTTGGAAGATTTAAGGGACAACAATGTCGAACATTGGGAAGAGAACGAGAGCCCGAAGGAGTAGGTTCAGATGTTAAACAAGAGGATGGTAGAGATGGAGAAGCACCTTGAGACCTCTACCAAATTTTTTCCATTACTAAATAAGAAGTTTGAACAATGCCAAGATTCCCTCACTGAAGCCAGGATACATTGGGACAAGAATAGAGTGCAACTTGTATAGCTTGGTGAGAAGGTCATCTAGATGGATAATTTGCAAGAGGATAGGTTCATGCAGATGATGACGTAACTACAACAAGAGTTGGAAGAGAAGGAGAAGGCCTTAGAAAGTCTTCAAGCAGTTGTCCAAGAGCACAAAGAAGCAAGTCAACCTTCCATTTCCACTGTAGATGTTAGCACCATGATTAATACCAACTTGGTAATCTTACCTTCTGTAGACGCTTCTCTAGAGAGGATTGGTGACTATGAGAATCATACCAGAGGCATTGGTTCTAAGCTCCTAAGGCAGATGGGCTATGGCAAACAAGGGAAAGGAAAGAGAAGATAAGGCATCTTGATGCCCATTGTAGCCACACCATGGGTCAAGCATGAAGGCTTGGGAATCAATGGAAGAGGTTTAAAACCCATGACCACAAAGAGCATTTTTCTGAAGGATAAAGACATGTCGAAGTTGGCCCACTCATCAGAGGAGAGAGCAACAATACATAAAGGTGGAAGCCCACTACCACCTTAACCTTCATGTGGTGAATTGAAGAAGGGAAGCTATGAGAATAAATTGAAGACTTAGACTTCACCATCACTCAGAAGAAGCAACAAACCAATCAATCGGGGCAATAAGAAGAAGAAGACCAAGAGATCTTCATCAACCAAAAGATCTCTTATTTGTCACTATTGCAAGAAGAGAGGCCAAAGTGTTGTGAGTTGTTGGTATGTAGAGGCATGTTATTTCTATGGAAATAAAGGACATCAAGTGGCATCTCGATGGGACATTCATACCACATGCCACATGATATATTTCTTTCATAGGAGGAATGCCAAGAAGACTTCTCCAACTCAAAAACGAACTCAGAGGCACATGGAGAGGAGGAGTATATCAGGAAATCCTTGTGGTACCAACATGAACTTTTTCCACCATTACAAGTTGAGTAGACATTAGGAAGTGAAGTGTTGGCGACTTCATCCAGAGCTTCAACCCAAAAGCTGCATAGCCATGAAAAGAGTGTGGAGAGTGAAAAGTAGTGGAAATGAAGAGCTACTTGCATCTCCAATTCAAGGAGAATATGTTATCCAAGGAGAGATAGCAACATAAGAGATCTACATCACCAATGAAGAGGAACATGGGTGGATGCCAACCACCAAGGTAACACCATTCCAATTGCTACCTACAGTCTCTGAAAAAAAGTTTTCCTTCCTGAGGATGTGCTAGAGACTTTTTTCACGAGGGTCAATGACCTGGGAGGAAGGAGTTCTTTAGAACTCCATGAAGTACTTGCAAGCATGTGCATGCACTAGTGAGTTGTTTCCACACTAGAAAGAAACTGATCCTAACAAGATAATTCATGCCACACTTTCTTTCGAGGGATTGATACATCATGGCATGGCTTGCTGTTGAAATATTGTAACTGCAAAGAGTATTATATTTATTATTGAGTTATTATTCATCAGATCAATCCCCTTTTGTGGATTGATCATGTCGTGCTTTGTAATTGACCAAATCCCCTTTTGTGGATTGATCATATCGTGCTTTGTACTTGACTAAATCCCCTTTTGTGGATTGGTCAAACCCTAATTATATTATGCAAAGTAAGAAGTCATCCCCCATGCTTAACTAAAGTGGTTTTAACCACTAAGAAGAGAAGTCAGCCCTGCCCAGTGAAGAGACACCTCTCCAACGCCTGCCAGCTAGTATAAATAAAGGAGGCTAGCGCCTCATTTGTTCATTCACTCATCAAGTGCACAAGTTTGGTAGCTACAGTTGGGAGAAGAAGGAAGAGAGAGGTGCATTGGTCAATGCTGGATATTCTCTAGTTTTTTGGTTTATTGTCTTGGCATTGTATTGACTATCTATATTAAGGAAGTTTTTGCTGGGTTTTCTCCCCCATGAGGGTTTCCCAGGATAAATGTTGTGTTTCTTGTGTTTGTGTTTCTCTCAGTGAACCTACCTATGTTATTGTTATCTAGTAAATTAAAAAGAAACCTAATAATAGCTCAAAAATTAATATGGTTTCAGAGCTAAGCTGAAGAGAGCACCTTTCATTGGATAAGCAAAAACGTCATTGTTGTTGTACAAGAAAATTAGGGCTTTTTATTGGAGAGGAATTTCAGCCTAAAATTCATCAAGGAAGTGCGCCCTAGCCTAGCGAACTCATTGGCTACTTGAGCACACTTTTTTAGTGGACAGAACTCCTGGAAAGTGAAATCCTATATTTCAATGGTACCAGAAAACTAGAAAACCAGAACCAATACCAGAAGTACCAGTCCAGATTTCCGCAGGTCAAATTTAAAAGTTTAAAATTTGGATTTTTTGAAATCTGATTGCACCGGCCTACTCACCTCAACCAAGTGCACCTCCTGGTAAGTTCAGATTTAATTTATGAGCACTTTCATTTTTTTGTCATTTTCGTAGGTACAAGTAAAGATGTCTGCAAACACCAAGCTTGTTGTGAAGCTAGAAGGTGTGGATAATTTTTGTGCCTGGAAGTATAGGATTGCACTCATTCTTGAAGAGAATGACCTAGCAAGATTCATTAAGGAAGATGTACCAGAACCTACCGATGCTACAACTAAAGCAAGACATCAGAAGGACATGGTTAGGGCCAAAAGAATCATTGCATACTCTATTAAAGGTCACTTGATCCCTCAAGTGGCTTCAAAGAAAACTCCAAAATAAATGTTTGATGCCCTAACCAAAATGTATGAAGGAAAGAACACCAATCAGAAGATGAATCTAAGAACTCAACTCAAAATTACAAGGATGCAGAAAGGATAAACAATTAATGACTATTTCTCTAGAATATCACAATTCAAGGAACAATTGGAGATACTCTAGATGAATATGAACTCATAATGGAAACTCTTAATAGTCTCACAAGACCTTGGGATGCGTTCATCCAAACCATTTGTTCCAGAAAGGAGAAACTGCACTTTGACAGTCTGTCAGAAGAATGTATTCAAGAAGAAGCAAGAGTAGCTAACCGAGAAGCAGTACTATCAAGAGATGAAGATCAATCCCTAGCTACTCATACTAAAGGAGGAAAGAAGAGGTCTCACTTCCAAAAGGAAACTCATCGACATAAGGAGTCCCACTCCCCTAGTAAATTCATCCATAAAGAATCTCACCCTCCAAGGAGATTCTAGAAGTTTCAAAAAGGTCAAAGAAGAAAAAAGGATATCTCATCCTACCAATGTTACCATTATGACAAGATGGGACATATTTCTAAGAATTGTCCAGCTAGAATAGAAGAATAGAAGAAGAGAAACAAAATGCACCATGCCCATACAGTTGAAGATGAAGAGCCACCCACAAAGACGATAAAATAATAGATTGAAGACTATGTCTTAATCTCTTCCCTCTCAGGATCAATGCCACCCGGTGAGGATACTTGGCTCATAGATAGTGGTTCTTCCAAGCACATTACAGGTCAAAGAGACATTCTCTCTAGCCTTACAAAAAATAACTTTCCCCATAAAGTTACACTTGGAGATGATTACCAGTACCCTATCAAAGGAGTAGGAGAGTCAAATTACAAACTTGATTCAGGGAACCTATTGAAGATGAAGGATTTACTATATGTACCAGGTTTGAAAAAGAACTTACTTTCTATCTTAGCTTTAGATAAGAAAGGATTTAGAGTTTCTTTCATAGATGGAGAAGTTATTATGTGGCTTAAAGGAAAAACCATAGAAGATGCAATTGTTATTGGAACAAAAGAAGGTGGCTTGTATAAGCTAAAAGGTCACTCAGAAGAACCCTTGACATAGTCCATTGAGAATCCATGTGAACTTTGGCATAGAAGACTAGCTCACATCAACTACGAGGCATTACCATATGTAAGCAAGGGAGTCACAGGTCTACCAGAATTCAAGGTTGACCATGAAGGCGTGTGCAATGGATGTGCACAAGGAAAGAACATCAAGAACCCTTTCCCGAAGAGAGACAATAAAGTAGAAGGAGTCTTAGAGCTCATCCAATGATATGTATGTGGCCCAATGCCATCAACCTCCATTAGTGGGTATGTATACTATGTATCTTTTATTGATGACTATTCTCGCAAAACTTGGGTTTATTTTTTAAATCAAAAGATGAAGTGTTTGGTAAATTCAAGGAATTCAAAGCCTTGATAGAGAATCTCTCTGAAAGAAAGATCAAGATACTCATGTTAGATAATGGAGGATAATACACCTCAAAAGAGTTTGTAAACTTTTGTAAAGATGTCGGGATCAAGAGGGAGCTCACTACTCCCTACAATCCTCAAAAAAATGGTGTAGCAGAAAGAAATAACAAAACTATAATGGAAGCAGTGAAGACTATGATCCATGATCAATATCTTCCAATGCACTTATGGGAAGAAGCAACAAGGACACCAATGTATGTGCAAAACATACTATCCCATAGTGCACTTGGGTTCAAAATCCCTGAAGATATTTCCTCCGGAAATAAGCCAGAAGTAAGCCATCTTAAAATATTTGGTTGTCCAGTGTTTGTACACATTCCGAAAGAGAAGAGAACCAAGTTGTTGGTGATGATATATATCTTAGTGTTGTAGGATCTGGAACAAATCAAGTATATAATGGTCATTTCAATGATGTATTATGTGTTCCAAGTCTTTCATGTAACCTTCTATCAATATATCAAATCACTCATTCAGGTGAAGGTAAAACCGTATAGTTTTCACCTCACCAGGTGTAATCAATGATCTAAAAGATCCTAAGAATGTTCTTGCAACTAGAATTATTGATGATATTACCGGGTTGTACAAGTTTGACAATTTTGGGTCATCATCTTTTCCATCAGTTTTTGTTGCTCATAGCGATGACTTGAGCAAACTTTGGCATGAGTGGTTTGGTCATGTAAACTATCGCTCATCGCAACAACTATGTAATCAACAAATGGTGACTGGTCTTCCTCTTATTTCATGCAAATATGGTGTTTTTGTCGGTTGTGTTCTCGACAAACATAATCGAGACAATTTTGACAAACATGCCTCTTGGCATGCCTCGGGCCCTTTGCAACTTTTTCACAATGAATTGTGTGGTCCACTTTCTTCTTCTTCTTTTTCTGGGTAAAAGTATTTCTTAACTTTCAATGATGACTTTTCCATACATACTTGGGTTTACTTCTTAAAACTTAAGAGCAAAGTTTTTGACAAGTTTCTATCCTATAAGGCCCTTGTAGAAAAACAATTTGGACATCAAATTCAAAGGTTAAGAACATATAATGGAGACAAATATGTAAACAATAATTTTACAAGTTACTGCATTACACATGACATCTAAATGCAACATACTGTTCCATATACACCACAACAAAATGGTGTTGCTAAGAGAAATAACCACACATTAAAAGAAATGGATAATTGTATGATCCAATCTAAGGGATTAAGTCTAAAGTATTGTGCATAAGCCATCAAATGTGAAAATTATATATTAAATTGCACTCCTACAAAGGCTTTTAAAAATACAATACTAGAAGAAGCATGGACTAAAATTAAACCATATGTAAGTCGCTTTTGTGTATTTGGTAGTATAGCATGGATTCACATTCCTGATGAGGAAAGGAAAGCATTGGAGCCTAAAAGTGAGAAGTGTATATTTGTTGGTTATTTTGAAGATGTCAAAGGTTACAAACTTCTTCAACCACAATGTAATGAAATTATTATTAATTAGAAGAGATGTTAAATTTGATGAAAATCTCTTGGCCTGCGAGCCTAATTCAACAATTGTGCCTTCTTCAGCCTGCAAGCCATCATTGACGTTTGTGCCTTCTTCTGTTCCTATTTTAGTTTCTTCTTCACACGGTGACAGTGAGGATGGAAATCCACCTCCACCTATTGACCTTCCTCCAGATGAGTCCATTGAACCTGAACCAGCACCAACAACACCGCTTCCTAGATGGATACGTTCAACACGAGAAGCAACTGGTGATCTTGTCGGTGATCCTTCAAATAAACATTAGACACGTTCTTAGTTCCAACGAGCCTCTTCTCTTTTGGCTCAAGTTTCAGAGACTCATTATCTAGAGACATTTGCGGAAGATTCAGGTCATTCAGATTAGGATACAACAATGAATGAAGAGTATTGTTCTTTAATGACAAACGATACTTGGGATCTTGTACCTCTTCCAAAAGGAAGAAAACTTGTGAGATGTAAAAGGGTCTACAGAACTAAGTATGCATCGGATGGAAGTGTTGAAAGACATAAGGCTTGGTTAATTGCCAAAGTATTTTCCCAAGTTGACTATAATGAAACCTTTGCCTTTGTAGAAAAAATGAATTCCATCCACCTTATTCTTTCCCTTGCTACCTCACATAAATGGGAGGTCCATCAGACGGATGTTAAATCCACCTTCTTGAATGGGGATTTGCAAGAAGAAATATACATGGAACAACCTCCTGGCAATGTCCAAAATGACTCTCACCTTGGTTTTCACCTTAATAAATCTCTTTATGGTCTTAAGCAAGCTCCCCAAGCTTGGTATGCCAAAATGGACAACTTTCTTATTGACACCGGATTTTATAGATGCCATTCCGATCCTAATGTCTATACCAATAAAGTAGGAAGCCAACTCACAATCCTTGTCCTTTTATGTTGATGACCTTATCCTTACTGGTAGTGACTCAAAACTTTTAAACCATGTGAAAATGAGCATTAAGAAGAAATTTGAAATGATGGACTTAGGCTTTTTACAGTATTTCCTTGGCCTTCAAGTTTTGCAAACCAATGAAGGAATTTTTCTTTCCCAGTATAAGTATGCTTGTGACCTTCTTCGTCGCTTTCACAGGGAAGATTGTAAACTAATCCCTTCTTTGTTTCAGTCTGGAGTCAATCTTGCTGCCACCTGTACTTCTCCTGAAGTTGATGCCACCTTGTACTGTCAGTTAGTTGGTAGCCTCTTATACTTGACTCATACCCATCCTGATCTTTCCTTTGATATTGGTCTTGTTTCCTGGTAGATGAAAACACCCCATGAAATCCATTGGAAAGCATCTAAAATGATACTTCGGTATGTCCGGGGTACAATTTAGTTCGAGATACATTACAGTTCAAGGGGGACTCCTTTATTGGTTGGTTTCACTGATTCAGATTGGGACGAAAACCATGATGATTGGAGGTCTACTGCAAATTATGTTTTTAGCCTTGGTTAAGGAATTGTCACTTGGGCCTGTAAGAAACAACAAGATATTTCACTTTCTTCAACAGAAGTAGAGTACCGAGCAACGGTAAATGCAAGTCAGGTGTCCTTGTGGTTTTGACAGATCCTTTCAGAGTTTGGATTCCAACAACAACGTCCGACCAGCCTTTGGTGCAACAATCAGAGTGCCATCAAGCTTGCCAAAGACCCAGTTCAACATCAACACAACAAACACATCGAACTACACATGCACTTCATCAGAAAGCTCACTCATGATCAAGTTATTAAATTGATCTTTTTCCCTACAGGAGATCAAGTTGCAGAATTTTTCACAAAGTCTCTTATATATGCGAAGTTTTTCAAACTTTGATCTATGTGAGGAGTTTAGGAAGTTGTCATTAAGGGGGGATAGTCTCTAATGTCTCTTTCCTTCTCCTATCATGCCATTATTGTAAATCCTTCAATCCTATCCCAAGTTGTTCTTAAGGGGGGATGTTAGGATATTTAGACACTTAGGAGTTAGTTAAGATCTACTTCGTCCAATGTGTCGTTAGGTAAAAGTGTGTTTCTTCAGTATGCATTAGTATGCATTTGTAGTTAGGAAATCCGACACTCGCGAAATGTTTCCGACATAGAGTGATCTGACGATTCATATTCTCCTCAATATTAAAAACTACATTGATTCATGGCTTAACACCTGATTGGTTCATGATATCTATTTAAAGAGCATGGAGGGTCATTTGTCGATGATCAATTGTGAGAAAATCTCTTGTAAAATCTCTCTATAATCTTTTTCTTTTGCATTAATAAATTCCTCCAAGTGGCCACGTTGGCTGGGGCTATGGATGTATGCATTAGTATGCATTTGTAGTTAGGAAATCCGACAGTCGTGAAATGTTTCCGACATAGAGTGATCTGACGATTCATATTCTCCTCGATATTAACAACTACATTGATTCATGGCTTAACACCCGATTGGTTCATGATATCTATTTAAAGAGCATGGAGGGTCATTTGCCGATGATCAATTGTGAGAAAATCTCTTGTAAAATCTCTCTATAATATTTTTCTTTTGCATTAATAAATTCCTCCAAGTGGCCACGTTGGCTGGGGCTATGGATGTTTCCCAATAGGGGTTTTACCACGTCAAAATATCAATGTGTTGATCTTTGATCTGGTTGTGTGAGTGGTTACTAAAGGTGTTCGTCCTCTGTTGGATTACATGTGTTGTCGAACATGGTATCTTATCTTGTGCCCATATGTTTTAATTAGCTATATGGTTGATTTGTCTTCCAACTGGGTGGATTCTTTATTTGGTTGACAAAATTCTTATTGTTGGGACGCATTAGCATTTATTGAGTCGATTTTTTTTCACCCATGGGATGTACGGTAACCATATGCATATGTGGGAGGCACGAGGAGCTTGTTGTTCGATTAATGCAGATTGGACGAGCCATTATTCCCCTGGGTGATTTTATTATTAACCGGTTGATTCATTTCCTTTGCTAGCAGACAAAATTGATTTCCCTTCCACTTGGTCGACTAGCAACTTCTTAGTCGATTCCTCCTGTCATTGGTCGACTTGATATGCTTGGTCAACTTCACCTCTGGTCAATTTATCCCCTCATCTGACTTGACTAGCTTGGTTGACTTTATTCTTATCCTGGTCGACATGCATCTATGCTTGGTCGATTTTTTGGGACTAGGTCAACTTAATTCTCAGAAGGACATCCTTTACATCTTTCTCTCCACGTTGGTTGGCATCAAAGTTACTACCTCTTGGATTTCCTTGGTTGAATTTTTGGAACTATACTCTCGAATATTTTTAGGAATCTTGCTCATGTAGTAAATTGCAAGTGTTTGGGTGTTGAGTGCATGCGCGTTAGAAACCAAAGTAATGTTCTCCATATACTATTAGTTTGTGATCAGGACATGGATTCCCTATCTTAGAGAACTGTGGTTCACTCATTTAAGTGTTAACATAGGGTCAAGTTATTACATCCAAAGAAGAAGAATGAGACAAAAACTAGCACAACTAGTCCATTGAGGGATGTTTTTTGTCCACCGAGGGATGTTTTTCCAAATAAACCTTCACTGGAGGATGATTGGCCAAAAGGATTATCACAAGGTTCAAAATTATTCTAAGATATAACATCCATTTGTTCAGTGGAGAATTCAACCTGTGAAAGGGAGACTATAGCCAACCTAATATTATACCAGTTCAAAAATGAAATTGACTTGTCTTTGAGTTGAGTTGATTGGTAAAAAGAGAAATTGAATTTCAGCTAGAGAATTATTTTCCATAGCGTGTTATCTATTTTCTTATGTGCATATTACAAAGAGAAAGTAGCTAGTCAATCCAAAGCATAAGTTGCATCGATAATAATCCTTGCAACCATCAAAAGTACATAGATTCGAGTACAAGACAGAAACATAGAGGCATGGTCGCCTCCAGAAGAAAAAGCTCTTATATAAGTCAAAAGGACAGAGCTCAGAGTAAAATTTCTGCATAGTATCCACATTGGTGAAGTGAGTGGGCTATAAGTCCCTCGATTGCATATCAAAAGGTAAGGAACCTATTATGGAACAAGTGCTCACATCAAGAAGTCCGGAGAACATTTTATTGTGGGGAGATCAAACCCTTCTAGATCCCTTGGAAGAGGTTTTTGACCATGAATTCATTGCCTATAATACCAAGAATCAAGACATAGTTGAACAAAGACAAAAAAGGAGGAGAGTGGACCTAGTGATCTGTAAATGACAGGCCTAGGGCCCATCTATCTTGCAACCACAAATGCTTCTATGGAATAAACGTATTCTTTATATCTTGGCCTTCCTCGAATGGTTGCAAGGCCTGTAATATGTTAGTCGATAAGCAAATTGACTAGCTAATGAACCAACTGACTAGTTGTGTGTCTAGTCGACCAAATAATAAACCCATCGATCGCCTACAAGTCGAGTTGGCCAATGACTGTCTAGTCTAATTCTCTGATGGTCAGGTTGACCGAATGGGAGACCATTCAAATGCTTTGATGGCCAGGTCGACCAAATGAAAACCTGATCGACTACATCGGTGCTCATGTCGACCAAGTGAAGTCCCGACCAATTAAATGAAGGCATATCGGCCATGAAGGAAACCCAATCAGAATGAGTCGAACAATGATTAGAAAAAATTATCTAGAGGGAAAATTTGATATTCAACGTTAAAGAAAACATTAAAGGGGTGAATTTGGTAACCAATAATAGATAAAAATGTCTAGAAGGCGAGTTGGGTAACTAATAGCAGATAAAAAACATATGGGGAAGGTAATTCGACCTTGGGATTGTGTATGGCTACAAGAAGGATGAGAAATTCTCCCAAGCAATATACAACACACCTAGGTATAAGGTAAAACACCCATGGGTCTCTAAATTTTCCTAGGCAGTACACAAAACACCTAGGTAGAAGAGAACACGCCCGAGGGTTTATAAATTCACCTAGGCAAAGGATAAAACGTCCAGTAGGAAAAATAACACTATGTATAGCCAGTGGGAAAAACAAAAACACCCAATAAATAATAAATTATCCAGATGGGTGTTATAAGATAAAAATATGCTTCAATAGAGTAGGCAAATATTTATGTAAATCGTAACCAAAGTACCCAAAGCACATATTGTTGTAACTCACAGATTTCAACATTTAAATGGGACTTTTATTATACCAAGGATAAAATTACAAAGGGGTGAGCTATACACAGAATCTGTGTATTGTTACTCATGGTGAAGAATGAAATTACAGATGCCATGGCTTAGAGACACCTTCACTTAGAGTGAATAGGCACATTAACTCCTTTTTCCACTCAACCTTGAGTAGTGTTGGCACAGGGGTAGACCCAGGGTTCAACGCTTCAACAACGCACCAACAAAACCCTAACTACCGACCCTTTCGGCAACACCTGCGAAGCAGATGAAGTCTCACCCGAGGTAGAGGCAGGGGTGGTTGCAAGACTCAAGTGTCTACAACCTAGCTGGGACACAGATCTATGATTACAACACTAATAGAGCACTTAGTAGTTAACATTCATCAATATTTAACCCTTATTCACATCGCAGGTCGAAACCCTAGTTACAGAGCAACGCAGTATTCAACAAGATCTAATACATCTAAGCACTTAGCATATAGAAATAGATCAGATCTAGCATTCATTGACATTACTAAGCACTAAGCTGCTATATCAGATGCATCTAACATATATCACTACACTAAGCATACATCACATCAATAACATAACAACTATAATGCACAAAGCAACCACAAACTCATGATATACGTGGTTCACCCCAGTGTGGGGCTACGTCTGCCAACTCTTCTCTTCTTTATTGTCTTTTTTCAATCTTCTACAAGCACAGAGACACAAGAACCCACTCCGCATAAGACATGAGATCTGTGTTCACCTCGCCAGATCCTCCTTCCCCGAGCTAGGTTTGAGCACAAAACCTTCTTACAATCTACACACAAGCTTCTTATAATCACTTGCACTAAGCTCTGCAAGTTATTAACACAGTATGTAGGAAGCATCCACAACTGTTCGCACTTAGCTCACCGACCACATTACACATCTAGGTCTCTCCTACTTACATCTCTTAGCTTTCTATTTATACATTACAAAGGGGCCTAAACATGGGTAAACCCATGGGCAGACATCCCATACCCATTACATAAACCCTAAACCCAAAAATGCCCTAAGAAGGGGCCGAGATCCCGTGATCTCCACTTCGTCTTGCGCTCTGCCTTCAACCAACTTGTTGAAGTCCCAAAATTGGTCAAATGTGACCAAGGTTCTCCAAAACTTATTCAAGGGCCAACAGGCCCCCAAATCTCACCAGTGACTTGTCCTGAGTCACTTTGATATGGGTAACTCTGCCTCAAATACCTCGAGCTTGGCTCGAGATGCTTCAACCTGTTGCTACACTAGAGCCTCCTGATCGAAGAACTCTTGAATGGTATTCTCTGTCACAGGTCCTTCCAAGCGTTGTTCCACCATGGTGACCACTTGTTCCAGTTCTACACCTCATCCTTCAATCTCCTAAAAAAGTATGCAAGCTGCATCCTGCACTGGTTGGAGTCGTTGGGCCACTTCCATGACCTTACTCTATATGGCATGGACTTGTTGCCGAATTGTGCGATGTTCCTGGGATTGTTTCATCCTCTCGACTACTGGTAGTGGCTTCAACTGCGCTTGCATCGTTGCTGCTTGCTGCTTGGCCTCCTGAAGTTGTGACTCTAGTTTCGTTAGTTCAGGGTCCTCTGTGAGGCACTCATAAGTCTGTGCACTTCGACTGCTGAGTTGTTTACATTCTAAGGCCAATGCCTTGATTCTCTGGACTGCGCTCTAGGCAGTTTCTTCTCTTTGGTCTCTCACTTCCTACGGAGTGCTTGGCACTACTTGTAACTCCATCTCTGTTATCCTTTGTTGGAGCTACTGAATGGCTTCAACAAGCTTCCCTACTTGTCTTTCCACTGGGTCTTCTTCCATCTGTTCTAAGCCCGTCATAGAGCGAAGTTCTCTATTTACTTCTTCTTTAAATCCAATATGCTCTGCGAGTATTTGTTCCTTTTCCTTCTGGATGTGTGCTCTATCCTCTGCAAACTTGGCTTGGATGTCGTCTTTTTCCTATTGCGCAACCTGACATTGTTCTCTGGCTTCCTCTTTTGCTTGCTTTAAGGCCTCTGTGGCCTTCTCTTTTTCTTCCTGAGCATGATGAAGGTGAGCTTCGGTCGCATCTGCTATTCGGTGTAGCTGGGCATGCTCATCTCCCAACTCTGTTCCTTCTGATGACGGGGGCGCAGTAGACACTGTGTGGCTGGAGTAGAGGGCTTAGTGTACCCCTTTCAGCTTTGCTTCAATTCTTTCATACATGGTCTCTTGTTTGGCTTCATTGCGCTGTAAGATATGTTCTAAGGTATCCAAGATAATGACGATGATGAAATCTATGTCATCCATCGTTAGCATAGTCTGTATTTGTGGTTTACTAGCTTTGGACTTCTTCTGCGATGTAGGTTTCATGGGGGAAAGCTTTCTTTTCTTGGAGGTATCAACTTCATCAATAGGGTCCCTAGGCGATGCTACTTCGCCTTGTTTCTGCTTGTATTCTTCTCCTTTGTCCTCTTCTTTGTCTACTTCGTCATCACCTCCCCCTCCAAGTGAGTCTGGAGCAGTCTCTTTTGATGCGTTGTTCAGGTCCTGTACCTCTTCCTTTTTCTTCCTTCTGCTACTGCTGGGTGCATCATATTCTTTGTGAGTAACCACCAGACTTCCGATGAGGTCGGGGTCAAGCAGTTTTGCCTAGTCGACTGGTATAAGGAACTTTGTAGGCCATTCCTTAGTGATTTCTTCCATGTCCTCCACTGTGAATTTATAGTAACTCTGCAGTTCTTCTTTGTGTTCGTCTCCACGCGCAGTGATATAAATAAAACGTCTATCTGCACAGAACTTCACAAATGGTCTGAAACCGTGCAGGGTGTTCGATGTCATCCGAGGGAAAGACTCAATATCCCTCTTCAATTGTAAGTAGTAGGTGTGGAACACCGCGTTTGACTGCCATTGTTTCACCATATCACTCGAATACCAGAGCGTGGTGAACTTCACAGCTAAGGGTTCTGATGGCTCCATCCCAGGGAAGACCGCACCTTCCGACATTTCCCAAGAAATGAAAGCGATGAGGATAAAAAACCAACTGAAGTGGAACTCGTAGCCCTGATCCTGAGCTTCACGATGGTATTTCTCTAACTCGTTGATGAGGTAGCTCACCCAGTTCATTTGTAGCCCTTCCACGCATTTCCCCGCGAGGTAAAAAATGAACCTTGTGACCTGCGTGGGTCTGTTCTTCCTTACTAACTTACCAATGATCAACTGGTAGGCGAGGTGCACTGCGCCATTCTGAATGGAATCTACCTTGTAGCCTCGCTTCCCCTTTTCCACATCGCCATAGGTATCTTTAATTTTCTGTGCCAGGGCATGATCTGCAGCCTTCCCTGGATAAAATTCTTGTGGGTCTAGTCCTTGCATGCTTAGTCCGATGATCTGATGGATCAACGCTGGATCGACGATGATGCGTCGCTCCAGCCACATATAACCGCCATGGAAGCAAGACAACAGGAGTTTAACACACACTTTAACCTCTTGATTCCTTCCAAATTGTGGTATCTTCATTACGTTCAAGATAGTGGACCTCGCAATGTCCATAGTCCACGGCTAGAGGATGATTTTCAACTTCTTCTCCTTGGTCTTGGTTAAGTACTTCTGTGGGGGGAGCATTCCATGGTTCTTGTGATCTCCCAAGTTGAAGTCACTGATCTTCAATGTCATGATTTTTCCTAACTGCAGTACAACTGCGCGTATCCCCTTCGGGAGGTACGCAGTGATCAAGGTGTAGTCGAAGTCCCTTAGGACATTCTCACGACTCACCGCACCAACCAGAGGCGGGATATAATTGGGTAGGATAGAAGGGATGAACTTTGCATTCACCAAGTCATCACGATTCTTGGTTCGTTTCTCTGTCACAGCTCAGGATGGTCCAGATCCACGAGCAGTCGACAGGGATGCTTGCACTCCTCTCGTCGACAAGGCTTGGACTCCTGTAGACATGAACTTCTCAGACATGAGGTCTATGATGATCTCTTTGATAGATTTATCTACTTCGCTGAAGTCATCCAACATGCATGCTCAAAATTAGGTATCTCAGGTCGGTGATCAAATACTCGATGTAACAAAGCGGGTGGCGAGCTCCCAATAGGCACTGAGTGAAAGCAACTAGTTCTCTGTGGGCTCGAATAATCACAATTGGCAAAAGTGTTATGGGTGCAACGCGCGACAGGATAAATAGACAATGTCGTAACAGACTCCTCCAACGGGCAGGAACACCTTAATCAATGCAATTCCATCCGTTTATGGCGTGGTCCATACGGTCTAATGGTGGTCTTTCTGGTCATAAATGTGGTTCGAGCCGTTCTGGAGCGTCGGGCTAACGGTAAGGATGCCTCCAACGGTCATATTGCTTCGCTGTGGAAAAGTGCCAATCTTTGCTATTCCGATATCCCGACGAAGTTCCATTTCTGCAAACCTTCCTTCTATGAAGTCCTCCCTGGAACTTCCTATAACTTTTCTAACTTTGCTTTCTTCTTGCTGACCTTTCTGGCTTTCTTTCCTATAATCTGAGTCACTGGTTTCCTCTTTCCATTATTTTTCTTATCTCCTCTTGGCATAGTAACTTCAGACTGTGGAGGGTCTTGCGAGGGTTCTGAGAGTAATACTTCTTCTCTTTCTGGGGTAGGTGCTCTACTCTCTTGTACAAATAGGTATTTCAAGTCTTCCCGTGTTCTTTCAAATTCGACGTCCAGATCTCTGGTCCTCAGGAGCTTCAACTGGTCCTCTTGTTCTTCTAGTAAGTGCACTATTCTTCTAGCCATGAAATCTCTTAGTCCTTGCTTTTTTTGTTCTAGATCCTCCTCTTCTTGTTTCCTTCATATCTGATCTTTTTCAATCCAGGTTTTTCCTAGCAAAATAAAAAATGGGGCACTGTTCTCAACAAATTTAACGATCTCAAATTCTTCTTCTGTCGAAGTTCCATGAGCACTCATAGATGTCTGGGTAAGTCTTCCACATAGGGTTATCAAATTTCCTCTAAATGATCCTATTCCTCCTAATGAAGGAACCGTAGCAGGGTTTCCCAAAATTTCCCAAGTTCTTTTTGTCATGATATTCACCTGTGTTTCCTCATCCAGAACACAGTCTATGTCGAAGTCTCCTATTCTTATTTCAATGCATTCCTTCGCATTTAAGATATCTGATAAGTTGATATCTCTGTGATTGTTCAGGGTTTCTTTCATATGTAATAATGCAGTCTCTGATTCTTTCTGGGTTTTTATCATATCCTTAGTTTCTTGTCCTATCTCATGGTTTTCTAGTCTCATATTCATCTTTTCAACTTTAGCAATCATTCTAGGGCAATTGAAAACTTCATGGTCCATAGCTTT
Source organism: Picea engelmannii (assembly GCA_009831015.1). Taxonomy (NCBI): domain Eukaryota; kingdom Viridiplantae; phylum Streptophyta; class Pinopsida; order Pinales; family Pinaceae; genus Picea; species Picea engelmannii. The sequence continues at coordinate 110,518 of ML794500.1, forward strand.
ACAACAAAGACAACTAGGACCTCTACCAGGGCATTCCTTAGCAATATGTCCCAGTCTTCTGCAACTATAACAAAGAGTTAATCCTCTCTTTCTTTTAAACGACCCCCAATATTTCATGTACTAGGCACTGGGATCATAGTAACTAACCTGCGAAAAATTGTTTCTAGGATCCTACATCCATTTGTTAGTCCAAACATTCTTTCTATGCATAGGAATAAGATATCTTTCACTATTCTTATCAAATCTATTCATCTCCAATCTTCTTTCTTCTAGCTGTGACCTAGTTTTCAGACTAAGACAAAATCTATTAGACATACCTAGATCCATTCTTTTGAAACAAATTTTTTCACTTATCTTACCTTTCTCAAAGCACAAAGGTTTAAGATCTTACCTCTTTTCTTCAGATCTTACCTCTTTTCTTAAGGCAGAGAGCTTCACAGTCAAGTAGAATACTGCGCACCAAAGTAGCAGATCTACGCACAAAGCTTTCTTTTCTTCAGTTCCTAGCAATAACAGTTTAAGGTCTCGACAACAGAACCATTTGTTGGCACAGGGGTAGACCCAATGTTCAACGCTTCAACAACGCACCAACAAAACCATAACTACCAGCCCTTTCGGCAACACCTGCGAAGTAGATGAAGTCTCACCCGAGGTAGAGGTAGGGGTGGTTGCAGGAGTCAAGTGTCTAAAACCTAGCTGGGACACAGATCTGTGATTACAACACTAATAGAGCACTTAGCAGTTAACATTCATCAGTATTTAACCCTTATTCACATTGCAGGTCGAAACCCTAGTTACAAAGAAACACAGTATTCAACAAGATCTAATACATCTAAGCACTTAGCATATAGAAATAGATTAGATCTGGCATTCATTGACATTACTAAGCACTAAGCCACTATATCAGATGCATATAACATATATCACTGCACTAAGCATACATCACATCAATAACATAACAACTATAATGCACAAAGCAACCACAACACAAGATATACGTGGTTCACCCCAGTGTGGGGCTACGTCCACCAACTCTTCTCTTCTTTATTGTCTTCTTTAAATATTCTACAAACATAGAGCCATAAGAACCCACTCTGTATAGGACAAGAGATCTGCGCGCACATTGCCAGATCCTCCTTCCCCGAGCTAGGTTTGAGCACAAAGCCTTCTTACAATCTGCACACCAGCTTCTTACAATCACTTGCACTTAGCTCTACAAGTTCTTAACACACAGAATGCACAAAGCATCCACAACTATTCGCACTTAGCTCACTGACCACATTACACATCTAGGTCTCTCCTACTTACATCGCCTAGCTTTCTATTTATACATTACAAAAGGGCCTAAACATGGGTAAACCCATGGGCCGACATCCCATACCTGTTACATAAACCCTAAACCCAAAAATGCCCTAATAAGGGGCCAAGATACTACGATATCTGCTTCATCTTGCGCTTCACTTTCAACCAGCCTGTCGAAGTCCTAAAATTGGTCAAACGTGACCAAGGTTCTCCAAAACTTGGTCAAGGGCCAACAAGTAGGTTGTCCTCTTTGAGCTTTAATTTCTGCTACTATCCTTCCCTCTTTTTCCTTGCATCTCCCTTCATTCCTCTCTTCACTACGACGCTCATTATTTTAATGGGATGTCTTGGAAGTCCAACCATCACAACTATTCTTTTCCACTTCCAATTTTCCAGAAAGAAAAAATAAAAAAAACAAAAAAAGGATGTGTTTATTACACAATTTGCAAGAAGGTTTGTCAAAGATCCAATTCGGATCACACCTTCTCATTTGAAGGCTTTTGGTCCCCAAAAGTTAGACCATTAAGGAGTAGGAAGCACAAGGCCTCCATTTTCCTTTACATATCCACTATTCCATTGCTGATGAAGGTGGTTTGTTTCCTACTTGTCTGCGCTTGTTTCGCTGCTAGAGGAGTTATGCTCTTTCTCTCTTGATGTGATTTGACGAGGTTACATGTATGCCTTGCCACCCTTGACCAAGCGATACTTGTTTTCTCTTTTGTAGAAGGTAGCATCCCTATCCCAAAAGTATTGGCTACCCAACATCACTCATCAGGCAACCATTGTTGCAACTTCACAATCTACCTCATCAACATATCTGGCAGTAATGGAAAGCTTGATTTTGCATCTTTGAGTGATTCTCATAACAATTTTCTCTTGCAATCATACTAGTGAAATTGGTTGAAATAGATCATAGATTTCTAGACCAAGCTCATCAACTAATGTTTTGGAAACCATATTACATTTAGAACCACTATCAAACAAGGCATTTATCTTCCAGTTCTTCACTTGAACTTTTATTCATAATAACGCTTGTTTATCTCCACTCGCCTTTGATTGCTGCAATGTGGTGCAAAGTACGAATTCATCCATATGAGAGGTGCTTTCTTTTGCTTTTTCTTTTGTCTTGTTAGCTACCTTTGCTTACTCCTTGGAATTTATCCACTTGGGACACAATTTCAGATGAAGTTTCTAGCACTTCTCTTCCGTGTGCCCATCCACATCGCAACATTTGCAATGGCTATTAGAATCCTTTCGTTTCTTGGTTGTGGTTGCCATATTCTTGTATCTTTTCTTACTAGTTTATTCCTGGCCCATGTGTGGTTATCCCTTCCTAGAGTCCAACTCAATGTAGAGAGCCTTCTTTCTTGCCTCGTCTATGCTTTTCAAACCATGAAGTTGCAACTGTCTTTGGATATGGATGAAAATTCTTCCAAGGTACTTCATCATCACTCTTGGCTCTTCTAGAGAGATAACCAACCTGATGGCATACCTCCTGAACTCAGAAGTGTACTCTTGCACTCCTTTTCCTTATTCTTGCTGAGGGTGCTACCACTTCATGAGTTGTTCCTCTTCATAGCTTATGGGATAGAATTGTGACTTCAATAATGCCTTTAAGTCCTTCCATTTCATCACCATGGGATTCTCTCCTATCCTTCGTGCATCCACATAAGTCACCCACCATAGTAGAGCATGTACAATCATCTTCAAATGGGAAAAGGAGATCTATTGTGTTTCTTGGATTTGATAAAGACCAAATTAAACTTCCAATTGTTTCAACCAGTTATCCAAGGTTTCAACATTAGTTTGTCCACTAAACATGGGTATTTCAAGCTCCACTTCCACTTTGAAAGGAACACCGAAAGATAAAGAAAATTTGTTGTCATTACCTGAGTTTCCAAGCGTCTCACCTTTGGAACATTCTAGGCTAGCCTTGTGTTCTTCATGCTCAGTCTCTGCTGAGTGTGCTTCCTTACCCTTCATTACTAGCAGCTGTGTCACCAACTCTATCAATGTAGCAATTGTTTTCTCCATCCAAGCCAATATGACCTCTGGGTATTCTATGACATCTTCTTCACGATGATTCCCCACCATTAATGGTGCTATGCTTCTTTGTAGGCCTAGGAGCAATGCTTGTCCACTGTTTTGGTACTTGCTGCAGGTGTTTACAATATAGGTGTTCTCCAAGCCTTTGGAACCTACTCTGATACCATTTTATATTTCAATGGTATGCCTAGGGCCCATCCATCTCACCAACATAGATGCTTCTGTGGAATAAAATTATTCTTTTTGTCTCGACCTTCCTTGAATGGTTGCAAGTGCTGAATATGCCAATCGATAAACAAGTTGACTAGATAATGAACTAATTGACTAGTTGTGTGTCAACCAAATAATAAACCCATTAACCACCCACAAGTCAAGTCGGCCCAATGATTGTCCAATCAAATTATTCAATGGTCAGGTCGACTAAATGGGAGACCGGTCGAATGATTTGATGGTTGGATCGACCAAATAAAAACCCGATCGACTATTTCAATGGTTGGGTCGACCAAATATAGTCCTGACCGATTAAATGAAGGAAAATCAACCGCGAGGGAAACCCAACTAGAATGAGTCAACCGATGGTTGGAAAAGAACATCTAGAGGGAGAATTTGATATTCAACGACAAAGAAAACATTCAAGGTGTGAATTTGGTAACCAACAACAGATAAAAATGTCTAGGAGGCAAGTTGGGTAACCAAAAACAGATAAAAAACATCCGGGGAAGGTAATTTGACTTGGGGAATGTGTATGGTTTCAAGAAGGCTCAGAAATTCGCCCAAGCAATAAAAAACTAACCCAGGTAGTGGGTAAAATGTCCAGGGGTCTCTAAATTCACCCAGGCGGTACAAAAAATGCTTAGGTAGAGGAGAACATGCTCGAGGGTCTGTAAATTTGCCCAAGCAAAGGATAAAATGTCCAACAGGAAAAAGAACATTATGTACAACCAGTGGGAAAAATAAAAACACCCAATAAATAATAAATTATGCGGACGAGTGCTATAGGCTAAAAATATGCTTCAATAGAGTATGCAAATATTTCTATAAATCATAACCAAAGAAACCATAGCACAAATTATTCTAACTCACAGATTTCAACATTTAAATGGGACTTTTATTATGATGTGGAGAAAATTACAAAGGGGTGAGCTATACACAGACTCTGTGTATTGTTACCCATGGTGAAGAACAAAATTACAGATGCCATGGCCTAGAGAGTCCTTCTCTTAGAGTGAACATGTACATTAACTCCTTTGTCCATTCAACCTGAAGTAGTTTTCCCTTTTTGAGCTTTAATTTATGCTACTGTTCTTCCCTCTTTTTCCGTGCATCTCCCTCCGTTCCTCTCTTCACTACAACATTCATTGTTTTAATGGGTTGCCTTTGGAAGGCCAACCATCACAACTATTCATTTTCCACTTCCAGTATTCCAAAAAGACAATAAAATAAAATAAATTAAGGATGTGCTTATAACACAATTTACAAGAAGGTTTGTTAAAGATCCACTTCGGATCACCTGGATACTTCTATCTCGTGTACATCTGAAGAGTAGATGATAGACACAAGGAAATCTAGAATTAGTGATGTCTTATCATTTAGGTTATCTTTCTCTCATGCCACCATGTATGAGGCTACGATTGACGTAGAGGAAATTCAAAGCCTTGGAAAACAAATTGCATTGTTAGAAAATCAGGTTAAATATTACAAGGCTTCACAAAACATGGTAATTGATTTAATTGAAGGAGCTCTAGAAGATGGCAATATAAATGTCCAAATCAAGAAATATTTCATTTAAAAGGTTTTCAAATTACAAGAATTAAGTATGCAATCGTCAATACTATATAAAGAAAACTTGATATAAAAGGAGAAACAAGGCAAAATTTGGGACCAACTAAGATTTATTAAGAGTAGAGGGCATGAAGAGCATCATATTAAACTTCTAACCAAAAGTGATCTATATGGACTGGAACATGGTGTTAATAATTGGGGAATAATTACAGATGAATCCCAAAACCAAAGTGAGGAAGAGTGGATTACATGTATAAAAATATGGGATTTAATCGAAGATACCACTGTGCGATGCAAACTTCCCAATCTCTATCCCCTCGGGGTTTCCTTTCAACCACACAAGTTTTGAAACAATTCAAAGGTGATGTTTAGGAGCATAAGAAAGAGGTTAGGAGAAATTCTTCCTTGCAATGCAACCATTTGCAGAAATTCCTAAGTTTTGAAGTTCATAAAGTAACTCAGCTGAAGGTTACTTTTCTCAAAATAGAAAAGTACATCAAAAGATTTGAACTTGAAATTTCTATTTTGAAATTGCCCAAGGAACAACACATATTTCAACATTTAAATTTATGTAATGATTTATTTACTCAAAGTGAGAAGTATAATCAAGAAAATGAAAGGGACTTAAACCCCAACTCTCCCAAAGGTTAAGTTAGAAAAACAATTTTCTTAACCACCTTCTTATCTTTTTTCAAGAAAAAAATGTATCTTCTATTTGAGTAAAATGGAAGGTACAATCCTTAGGTGCATAACACATTAGAAAATGAGTAGCAGAATATGCTCAGACTAGAATTGTGTAGGCTAAGAGCTTGCATGAAGCCATAACATAAGAGTCACAAAAACTGAAAACTATAGAGTCCAAACTACCAAACACTGATACAAAGGATAGATAGAGAATAACAAAGAGTCAACCAACATAGAACCTACAGGTCAGAGAGGGATCCTTCTTTGATTGTCAGTAAACATCCACCAGAGTATTCTTCAAGTGAAAAAATATTTTTTGCTAGTAGTAGCGCATCTTTAGAGAGAGCATAAACTAAAGTATTATGCTCCTTTAGAATGTGAGTAAAACTGAGCTTCTTAAACTGAGATGCATGAACGTCACTATCCACAACTACCTTTAGTAATGCAAGAAAGCTTCAATTTCTCCTAAATTGTTTGTCTCCTGTCCCATATTAGATTTTCCATTAACAAAATGAGAGCCTAAAAAATGAAGAATAAATACCAGTCCACAAACTCTTCCTAAGCTTTGACAAGCTCCAAAAAAAACCCCCAAGCAACATAATTATTAATCTTCAAATTGCAAACCAAATGAGGTTGTTTTACCTTCTAATCAAATTTATAACAAGAAAGGAGATTCAACACCAATTGCAAGGTTTTGATTATTGGGAAGCACTTATCTTCAAATAATATTGCCTTTATGGCCAACTAGATCCCCCACACTAGTAGAATTGAAAGCACGCTAAGGACCTTCAAGGAGGGACCAATGAAGAACTCCCAGAAACACTCATCAATCAAACCTCTATCCCATAAATGATCCAACCCCAATTGTCATTCTATTTCATCCAAACTTGATGGGAAAAGGGACAACCCATACATAAATGGTAATTAGTTTCATCATACCTTATACATAGATATTAGAGTCTTAGACCTAGTTTGTTCCAAAATTGCAGCCTATCCCAAGTCAATACTTTACCATTCAATGCTAACCAGAAAAACAAGAAACCTTTGAGAGGGGATCGAATATTCCAGAGTTTCTTATACCACCATAGATTGGGAATTTGTCCCAAATCCTACATGACCAAGTATCTTGATTTGACCGAGTTCTCTCCCCCAACATCGTTGTAAGACTAAACAAACTCATCCTTAAGATCCAACAAACATACATGAGATTTGAGAAGTTCAGAAGTAAATTGTGACCATAGAAAGTGCCACCTTTCATCAATGTTAAGCTCTATAGTTGAGAGCCACCCTTGATACTAGATAGTCATATGTGTAGCATTGACGACTCTATTGAGAGTACGACATCCAATCTCCTAGAGTTGTGTAACAAGGGCCTCTGGAAGAAAAATATTGTCTCCACAACCTGAAATAACATCTGTTGTAGTCTACAGAATCAGAGGATGCATTCACGAAGAGACTACATTAGGGAAAACACATTGAGACACACACGATACTCAAGAAGTATTTGTGGGAAGTTTAATCAATCACCTTTCTATTCCATCTACATGATTATATATACATACTTGAGATGGTTGGAGCAGTTGCACCCACTCCAACTAATCCTCAGTTAGATGCATTTATCCCCAACGTACATTTACTAACATTAGTACATGTGTTCACATATTATCTTATGAAAATGTCTATGTATAATATATGATGACTATTAAAAGGGCCTAAGAGGCCTCCCAAAATCTCCCCCACACTCAAAACCTTGCTCGTCCGAAGCAAGTGTGTAGATAACGAATGACCTGTTACTCTTTAGCCTTCATCTTCAATATGGTAAATTCATGTGCGATCAATGAGTCTTGTTGCACTTTGCTCCCACCCAACAATGGTCCTCTTGATCCTATTGTTACACCTTTCTCTCTAGTGCCTTCAGAGTGCTCGTCTTGGGCTCATCTTTCCCCTGCACACACCTTACGGTGGAACACTACACTTCGGCCAACCTACCATTTCTCTGCTTTATGGCTTCCGAGGTCACAACTCATGAACTATTATGCAAACTTTATACCTATGGGGCTCGATCAATTCAATATTTCTTGTGCCATCATATTTTTCTTTTAATCTCTTGTGTGTGTGTCTCATCATCTTTCTTGAATGCCTTTAACTGTTGCCAACATGCTCATCATCAATTCTCAATCTTTTATTTTTGTGCTTTGCTACTCGTCAAACTTGAATGTGCTTCTTTATGATTTTATGGTCTTTGAGAATATATGGAGTTTGCATTTGATATTATATGAGGGAGACTATGACTTGACTTGATTCAATGGAAAAAGAAAGACACTTTTGCTGGTACCAGAGTTTTACAACTCAATAAAATGTTTTCGACTGATGTTGGTGAGGAACCAATCTTGTCGACTAAAAACCAATTTACATCACAATGATGTAGGGGATCACCTGCCTTTGAAAGACACACATTTAACCCCCTCCTTACTTTAGACACAAAGTGAATTTTTGATAACAACTATGACCATATTTTATTTTTAAAGAGGGAGAAAACTATCTCCTTCATGTTGCTTTTACATTTCTCACGAATCTATATACTTTACAATGAAATGTCTTGTACATAATGTGATTAAAACACTCCACACAAATCTTTTACAAAAGGAAGACTTTTCTTTTGAAGTCTTGACATGGGACCCTTTTCAAATAGTTTTGCTTAATCCATCATACCTAGCACTCTTTACAATGACTATTATGACATCATATACATTGTAGACAAATTTTACATGTCCCATACAACAAACGATTTTCAATTATTTTGTAAATAACTCAATTAACTAATTCCTTCATGTGACATATGCTTCAAAGGAACTTCCTTTGAGTTAATAAAAAATATTCATTTACTAAGGTCCTTTCCTTCATATAATAACTTGTACACTTTGAACTTCCTTTGAGTTAATAAAAAATATTTCATTTACTAAGGTCCTTTCCTTCATATAATAACTTGTACATTACATAGAACACTTTTTGATGCACTCTTTGTAAATCATTTTAGTAAGGCTCAATAAGAATTACCAAAAATATATAAATATCACATGAGAGTACTTGGAATAGCCAACATCATAGATCTTGAGACGACGTGCAATACTTCCATTCAAAAGACTTCCTTTTGAAATACAAGCAAACCCCGATTCTGGCATACTCAAACGGTGTCCATCTCGAGTTAAACATTGTGGACGTCTCCTTTGGTATGTTGTAAATATAATGCTACTGATTAAGTCACCCACCATGGAATTCACCTTATAAATTTCTACGAGAGTCTTCACATCAAAACATGAAATCTTCACTTTGTCCTGTGGGTCTTGCGCACTAGATATATGAACGAAAATGTATATTCAGACTCCAATAGAGACAAAACAAAATTAACACATCATCCACAAAAAGCAGATGTTCGTTTCTACTTAGCCTAGCTCCATGAACATTGTTGACTCTTTTAGCCTCCAAAATTTCCCTATTTAGCCCGTCAACAACCAAAATAAAGAGATAAGGTGAAAGCGGTCAACCTTGTCTCAGCACCCGAGCAAATTTGAAAAAAGGTGAACCAGATCCATTAATTAAGACAACAAAAGAAACAATAGTCATACAACACATGATCCATTTCACCAATGAGAGATCAAACCCAATATGAAGAAGCAATAATTCAAGGTAAATCCACGAAACACGATTGTAGGCATTAGAAAGATAAATTTTTAGGATTGAAACATGCTACTTTTGAATTTTGATTGTATGCATACCTTCCTATGCTGAACCAATTGCTTCATGGATAAGTCATTCCTTAATAAATCCAAACTGTTCTGAAGTGATGGCTTTGGATAAGATGGGTTTGAGTTGGACCATAATAATTTTTGAAATAATTTTATAAAGACAATTAACAAAGCTATTGGATGAAATTCATTACATGAATTGGGAGAGTCTAGTTTCATAATTACTACTAAGAAATTTGCATTAATACTACTTGTCATTTTACCTGTTTGTAATGCTTATTCCACCACTTGAAGAAGGTCATCCCTTTGAAGGATGAAATGATAGTAGCAATTCAGATTTGGTAACCTCACTAAACGGAGTTTGGTTATCCACTTCCTCTGTTGGTGAAAAATTGGAGACCGGGGTTCTCATAGGTTACCAACAAAGATACTATTGTAGTCTAGTAGCATTGCCATATTAAACCTTCCGCGAGGGAAGGAGGTCTCACTTGAATCACAAACAAGACTTGTGTATGCTAAAGTGAGTCAACGAGGACACATCACCAGATCTAATGTAATACAATCCATATTCATACTTGAATGCAAAAAGATTATATCATTAGAAGTCTAAACTTGTATGTGCATTCGATAATCCATGTTGCGCAACATCAAGACAAGTGCATACATCACAAGAGCTTGTAAACAATATCACAACTACCGATTACATAGAGCAGGAAATATTGCGCGTCACAGAGATCAAATATTCATACACATAATGACAAATTTTGGTGCCCGAATAATCCATCATGTTATTATCATATTACAACCCGACATACATAGAGTATCTCTTCCACATCATGACTTATACAACATAATCAACAATCAGATACCCACTATGGACTCTTAGACTTCTGCACAAGCACAGTTAATTCCCCATAATCCATTGCAATAGCTTATCGCAACAAAAGAACGAGAAAAGAAGAACAACAAGGAATCTAACAACAATATTCTAGCAACTCTCGATAATAGCACAATATATCATAATTAACTCATTAACTTAACAACTAGGCAACCCTTTCCCATTACATATTCCCATATTTATGACTTTTTTTTGGGTGCTTCTTGAATTCTTGAGTCTGCTATTATCTTTTCTTGATTCTACTTCCACTCTGCATGTGCTCGAGGCTACTAGATCTTTTCAGTTGTTGGTCCATTTGGCACATGAACTATTTCTACTGTTGGCACGCTTGTAGTTAGCTTTCTGCTCATTGTAGCTACTTTCTGCCACTTCTATCCTTCCATTGCCCTGCTATGCTTTTCCACAAAACTATGATACTTTTGCAAAATTGAACATCTTCTAAAACAAATGGCCCATTAGGCCATGACCACAATCTTTGATTCGTGCTGAGTCAACCTTCTGCTCTTTTCCTGTGGTCTCCTTCAAACAAAGGGCCCAAATCTGGTACAATGGCAAGCCTGCTCGTGGAAACTATCATATTGTTCCACACGATCCAACCATTTCCTTGATAATATCACGTCTCTCGCAATAAACTCTTGAGCAACGGTCACACTGGGTTCCTTCGGCTTAGTATCCAATAGAGTTGTCCATTCGGTTTCGACAATGTTATCAATCTGTTGCAGTTGGATGTACTTGGCCTGCACGGTAGGTCGAAAATTTCAGAGCTCTTTCTTGGCGGTGTGAGTAGATTCATCTAGGGCATTGAGTCTTTCATCCTCAATCTGGATTGCTGCAAACTTGACTGCCTGCTCAACTGGATCAGTGATTGCTTGGGTTTCCACATTCATTTGTTCAACTCAATGCACAATTCTTCAATAGGTTTTTTGCGACGTCCTATCATGCCAACCCAATCATTGACCATGCCAAAGAGATGACAACATTCCTTGACTTGGGCATGAAGAGAGGGCTTGACAATGTTTCCCTCCTCGATTGCATGTGTAATATTTTGGAGAATCTATTTGGGTTGCTCCTTTTCCTCCAATTTGAATGGAGCTAACTCCTATTGCAGGGTATCAATATTTGCAGCCAACTGTGATCATGTGCCAGCAATGAGCTCAACTATATGTGGTGGCACAATTGGATTGATATCTTTGGGAAGCTCAGGAAGGACCTGTTGGAAAGAAGGCTAGACTTGAGAAAACTTGTCTACTATGACCACAACTCTGGATTTGGCTTGCACACACAAGCCATGCTCAAATTCCGTGAAAGAGGCAACTGTAGTGACGACCTTTCTCAATTGTTGTGCTTGCTATTGGAGCTCATCATTGGATTGCTCAATTGCAGTAATTCGTTGTTCCAATTGGTCAATATGAGCGCGTACCAGGTTTAAAATCTATGGCGTAGCCCATGAGGAAATATCCCTAGTGAGAATAGAGGGATTCAAGGGAAATCTTGAAGCAAGTGGTTGCCCACTTGCAATTGAATGTTCTGATAAGTTGGGGGTACCAGCACCATCGGGACTTGGTGAAATAGTGCGAAGGCTGCTCACGAGACGATCCCGAATACGAAGAGGAAGTTATGTCACCACATCAGGGTGCTCAAGCCACAATTCTAAAATTTTACATTACTGTTGTGGGTCTTGTAACATGAGTCAATTAAGCATCATTCTGGTCGTCCATGGGATCTTATGGTGACAGATCTTGGTCTATTGGAATGTGTGTGTTTGGCCTAGTATGAATGATCATTTGGGGTTGTGTGTCAATGGGGATTTGAACTTGCGGGTCCTACAGAGAAGTGTAGGGTAGTGGAATGTTAGGTCAAATAGTTGCAGCAAGGGGGTTTGTAGTCTGTGGAAAAGCCATGTTGAACTAGGTAAGGTTAGGTGGAATTTGGACTTGAGATACTTGCAGAAAAATTTCCAACTTGGGGCCGAAACTTCCCGCTGTAGTGGAAAAGGGGTCACTAGTTGCAATCCCCTTAATATCAAGGTTGGTTTGGCCAGGGGATGGAGGAGTGGTGAATGGGGTATTGACGAACATACTAGGCTATGGAGTGGTGACTTTTTTAGTGATGGGGGTAGATTTCAAAAAAATTGGGGGGTCATCATTGATGTTTATAATCGGGACATTAAAGGGAATGGGGGTAGTGGAGAAAGGTGGGGTTGAAGTTGTGTGGGTCAGGGGTGGAAGGGATGACAGAGGTGTGGCCTCAATGATGATGGGGTTGGCTGCAATCTTAGAGAGAGAACCAGTAAGATGTTTCTTTAAAGGAAATATAGAAGCCAATACCTCGCATAATTGCTTACCCGAGATCGTTGCATCGTTCGGATTGGAAGAAAGAGGGATCGGGATAGCCTGCCTTGGTAGTGCTTCTTCTTCTCCTTCATCTACCCCTTTTTCTGAGATGGAAAGTGATTGGTCCCTTTTCACTGAACTGGTCCCTACATCTAAAGTCTCTGCTGCCACTGACTATTGCGTGAGAGAAAGCATCGTGTGGGAGACGCTCGAACTCTTTCGTTCGATAGCAACAACTAGCCATGCAATGATTTCTTTATTGAATATAACCTTGTCCAAATAAAATGGGAGAGAGTTCACATGGAAGAGAACTGGATTGGCCTCAAGAGGTTGAACAAAAGTATAGTCATGGTTCATTCCGAACCAAATATTGTGTGTGTGTCGATTGAGTAATTACTGTGGAATTCACAACTGTTGTGTCATGGAGATGATTTCACTGTACCATTGCAGGAAGGCTACAGTGTGAGTGGTCGAGTTGCTACTAGTAGTATGACTACTCCAAGGGTTGAAATTTTTTGTGATACAGTCGTCTCCAGAATGGGAGACGCTGTGACCCACTGGAAACTACCATTTCCACATAGCAAATGCGACCAATAAATATCCATAGATGAAGTACCTCACTTTGTCGTGTGCATCCATGCAAGACTGTAACATTTATGTGAATATATATTTACACAAATTTAATGGTGTTCTTGTTGAACTTTGCTACGGTGATAACATCAGGGTTACACTCGTTTCTAGTGTAATTCTGCATTACTTTCCCAACAATAAGGTAGCAGTCCATGCAAACTTGTTCATCCTTTATCAGTGCAATCTTTGCTTCGCGACCCCCCGTCTAGTTCCATATATCTCATAGAGACTAAGCTTCCCCTTCTTTCAACCATGTTTCCCCAAGCCCTGGAATTCGTCTATAACATCCTACCCTTCCATAGACAGGCCCGTGAGCTTATGTATATCATCCACATGGATTAGGTAGGCCTTATCTAACCATAAGGCACTAGTGTGCACTCCGGTGATCAAGAACTGTGTGCACCAGAAAAATTCGTCAGTAGTGTCGAAGATTGGTAGGTCGTGAAGACACATCAACGTGGAATCCCATAGCGATATGAAATCATGTTTCCACTGCCATTGAAATTCTCTGTTCGGCAGTGTGATCTAATCCATAAACAAGTGGATGACCATGTGTGGATATTCTGTAGTGTTGGTAAAATCAAGGTCGACCAAATGGGTTTGTTCGACCTTCCCATGTAGATCACCTTGAATAGTGACCTACAGATCAATGAAATTCGTGGGAACAACGGTTTTGTGGAGCCCCCCCCCGAACAACTATGCAAATCATTGTACCAGACTAACATTGGTAAACAAATAACATAGGTGGACAAAGTCATGGATGTGATATCACAGGATTCTCAAGGGGCTCCAAGACTAAATATGCAAGCAACTGGATGAAAACACAATAATTGTTGGGTTGTCGGGCAATGGGAATTATATAAGCAACATGTAGGAAGTGACACACTCGACATGCATTAAGAAAAACAATGTAGAAATAACTCATCCTTAACGTCAGAGATAACCCCCGAACGCGATGAAATCCATGGAATATTTGGGTTATTAAGTCCGCGAATGAAAAACTGGTAATGGGGTCGTGAGGAAAATAGAAAAGTAACAACCGCACCAACATTTGACCGGAAAAGGAGTAACAATTGGTGAGTTTTAAATGATTCTGACTGGTATTGACAAGACGACAGACAAGAAAGGACCAATGACATTTAACTTCCAAAATGACAAAGACAAGTCACAAAAGTTGAACACGGGAAACACTTAATATGAAAATATTTGATTTAGACCTCCCTGACTACAAAGGTGATATCTAGACTGGATGACTTGGAAATGACCATGAGACTTCTAGGACTGGTGATAGCTGGACACGTTACCATTTTATTGATGGAAACAAAAAACATAGACAAAATTGGATATCCTAGCTACGAAAATCACTCCCGGAGACAGGAGTGTGACAAAACATTATTTATGAAGTAGAAAGGTAGGGCTTCAGACGTGTGCCATTCACCCATCCCGGTCGAAGAATTCCATTGAGTTGCGCTACTCTAACAACTCTAGAGTCACAAATTTCCGCAACTATAAATGATCCTAGTCAATGCATCTGTAGGTAATTTCCTGTATGTTTTTGATACTTGTTGTCGTATAACAGGACTAGGTCACCTTGTGCAAATGAATTATGCTTTGTATGTCGGTCATGAAAAGCATACTGCCATGCTTTCTCCATAGTTTGATGAAAATATACTAAGAATCCAGCCTCCTCAAGTTCCATTAGTTCCTCAATCCGTGCAACAATGGATTCATCATCTATCATTTTAGTATCTTGCACAATGAATAAACTTGGGGTGAGAAAGTCATCTGGACCTACTGCTTCTCTACCATATACCAGTTGAAATGGGGTATACCCATGTAGTCGCTTCATGGTAGTCCTCCAATCCCATAACACAGCTGGAACTCGCTCATCCCAGTTTTCCGGATTTGTGCAACATACTTTAGTCAGCCCCATCTCCAATATTTTATTAAATGCTTCCACTGTGTCATTAGCTTGTGGATGGTAGGGACTGCCCTTATGATGTTGAATAAAAAATTCTTGGTAAGGGTTCCGATGGTCTCACTGATAAAATGGGCTCCTTGATCACTAGTCAAGCTACGAGGACAACCAAATCGAGTAATGATATTTAAAAAAATAAATCGTGCTATTGTGGATGTAGAGAAATCTTGAACAACTTCTACTTCATTCCATCAAGTTATGTATTCAGTTATGATAATTATGTATCTTTCCTTTGAATGCTTGGCAAGGGGATTTATTGGACCGATGAAATCGACAACCCATTTTTCAAAGGCTTGTAGTGCTCGAACAAGGTGTAAAGGTAACTCATCATGACGATATGACTTCCCCAGTCTCTAACTTACATCATAGGCTTGAGCATATTCCTTAGCATATTTAAACACCATAGGCCACCATAATCCTGCTTATAATATCTTCCAGGAAGTTTCCTAGCTACCAACATGTTTGATATTTGGTTTTCATAGATGTTGTTGGATAGTTAGTTGTCATTGATGTCAATAGAGGTGGTTGTCATTGATTTCAACATATGTGATGGGTACATTTGAATAATTCTACAAAAATCCTCAGAGGTGTGGTCATGAAGCCCAAAATTGTTTGAGGAATCAGGACATGAAGGACAATGTAAATGCAGGTAACACACTCATAGATGGATAGTCCTCCTCATGTTGTTTCCAACGATAGGTGGTATGTCACATAGTTCCTCACGGTTGAGGAGTTATGAGGCCATGAAGTTGGAAGCATCGAAGAATGGTTAAGAAGCCCCTAAATAGTTACAAGTCATTAACGAAAGGGTAAAGTGATTGTAACAAGAAAGCACAAGTTGCCCCTAAAGTAAAGGAAATAAATCACTTGGCAAAGTATAAATACACCACAAGAAGCCTCATTAGCAGATTGAATATCTATCTAAGTGAGCAAGTGGTTTTTATCTGAGGTAACCAAGGAGATCTGAGGCAAATTTTAGAGGGAAGATGAAGTGAAGAAGGGAGAAATTCCAAGGGAGGATGAAGTCTTGTGATGATGTGTTCTAAGGTATGTTATTTAAAGGGAATCTCACCATTTTAGCTCTAACTCTTTTTCTAGAATGATTCAGATAGTGAAAATTGGAGGCTGTTGAGAAAATATAGCAAGGTACCCGTGGTAATAATATCTACTTCTGGGTCGTTGTACATTTGGAGATACACTCTATGGAATATAGGTTTTTTTACTAGTCCCTAAACCAGTCTCAAACAGGTGTTCCAGGTAAACCCATCATAACTTGTTCATAGAAGATTCAAATTCTATGAGACTAATTGCAGTGGAAAGGTAACAATTTGTAGTATCTTGTGTACAAGGTCCAGAATCAAATATCAAATATTGAGTGCATGCCATTCTATACAAGTTCGTTCTCCAGAATAGGATAAAATTCAAGAAGGTTTTGCATTTTCGCTATAACTTTTGTTTTGAGAAGTTTCAGACCCTGAAATTTTGAGGAGATGAAAGAAGATCTTAGAGTATCTGTGGTTAAAATTTCAGGCCTTTGTGCATTACAAATACAAATTTATTCTTGTTGAAAGTTAGAGTTTGTGACTAATCCATAACTAGTCCCGAGAGACTGAGGTAAAGTTTGATGAAGATTCTATTCTTTTGTTGTTGAAGCTGAGGAAGAGTTACAGGTCTATAATTTTCTGTATCAGGTTTGCTACAGGATCAGAGGTATACTTTACATGTGTTATTTAGGTTTATGTTTATGGTACATGCTTGAGTCATGTCTTGATGACGACGGTACATGATATGGTACACCCATGTGATGATATGATACATTGTTAGAAGCATATATTGGATATCTTGGTATTTGGTTTGGTGTATGTCATGGTGATTTTATCACATGCTTGAAGCACTTCATTGATGATATATTATGGTACATGATGTATGTCATGATTGAGACATATCATGAGTGATATGGTATATGGTTGATGCACATGGTATGGTACATGTTTCGATACAAGGTTGATGTACATGGTATGGTACATGTTTCGATAGATGGTTGATGCATGATATGGTATAGGTTTTGGTACACCGTTGATGTACATGGTATGGTACATGGTTTATATTTGATGTATATGGTTTGGTGATGGTTTTGGTATCCATGTGAGTGGATCTGGTTATAGTTGGTTGATGATGGTATATCAATGACAACAACAATGATAATGACATGTTGGATGATTGAATGATCATGAGTGACATGTTGATGCGATAGTGGTAGTCACAGGTTGATGTGACAGGGACAGGTTGACAGTGACAGTTACAGGTTGATCATTGGTAGAGACAATTTGAGTCTACACTTATATTTTAGGGCGACATGATGGGGAAAGGAAAGGGGATTGTAGCCTCCTTTCATTTGGTGTTGAACAACTCAGGGAGTTGGATATTCCTTCAAGTTGGTGCCTGTAAATCAGGGGGTCATAGCCTCCTTCTGGTTGGTGTCGAAGAACTTAGGGAGTTGGAGATTTATTCAGGTTGGAGCCTGTAAATCAAGGGGGTCATAGCCTCCTTCTGGTTGGAGCCAGAGAACTCAGGGAATCAAAGCTTCCTTCAGGTTGGAGCCTGTAAAATAGGGGTTGGAGCCTCCTTCCAATTGTAGCTAGAGAATTCAGGGAGTTGTAGCTTCCTTCAGGTTGGTGTCTGTAAATCAGGGGGTTGGTGCCTTCTTCTGGTTGGTGCTGGAGAATTGGGTAGTTGTGATTCCTATGAATGTATTCTTGATATATATAAGAAAACATTCCATGGTTTTCTCCCATTTGGGTTTCCACGTAAATTCTGGTGTACTATGTATCTGTGGTTGTTTATTATACACTAATGAATGATATTGTTTATGCTGCAATGATATAATGAATGCATAAGTGATAAATATTGAACATTGTTGATAGGTTGAAGCTAGTGAATAATGTTGAAGTTTATATATACTGTGATTGAAAGTGGTAAAAAGTGCTAATATTGATTCACCCGCCCTCTCAGTATTCCAACAATTGGTATTAGAGAGGGTCCTTCAAGAAAATAGTTTAACCACTGGAAGGTAGATCATGGATTCCACAGATAATGGAACGTCAGGATTCATGAAGTGCACAGTGAAAGGAACACCAATATTTGATGGTAATAATGGTATGAGCTATGAGATATGGACGAATGGGATGAAATTATTTTTATAGGCACATGGGTATGATGTTTGTCACTCATTTATTACATGATACATATGTTCAAAGAAATCGAAGACTATAACCAAGAAATAATTGAAAAGGAACAACAAAATTGCAATGGATTTCATCATAGAAGGATTACATGATTTGGTAAAATTCAAAGTGGGACAATGTTCACCAGCTAAAGAAATTTGGAATAAGATACCACATTTCTACTCAAAGGAATATCCTCTAGAGCATGTTGATCATGATAAAGAAGATGAATAGGATGTCGAGATAGTATGAGAAGAAATAATTTCATTAGGCCAGATAGATTCAGAAGAAGAAGATTTTGAAAGAGAACTAATCAATGCTTTATACAAACTAAACAAAGAAAGAAAGAAAAACAAGTCACTCAAGGAAGAATTGATCGAGTTAAAGAAGGGGTCTCAAAATCGTAGCTTTGAAGAAGTCCAATAGATGATTACAAACCTAAAAGTACAAGTAGAAGACGCCAAAAGGATTGATGAATCATGCAAAAGTCAGTTGGAATAAAACCAATTTTTGGAAGCCGAAATAGTATCACAAAGAAAAGAAGCATAGGATAGAGAAACGATTTTGACTAGCCATCTCAAGGAAAGATCTAAAGACTTAAATAGGATTGAATCAGAATATAGTCAACAAGAAGGAAGACTTGAAGAAGAAATTATCTTCTTGAAGACCCAACTTGAAGAAGCAAAGAGAAGGGAATAAGTCACGGAGATCCAGATGATGAAGAAAGAAGAATATCGTGAGAAGCTTGAAGAAGAAGTTGTCACATTATGAATTAAAGGTTGTCAAGTTCAGCAAGAACACTGAAGAGAGATAAAGCTCCACATCATCAGTAAATAAATTTGAATATAAATGTTACAGATTGCTAGAAAGGAAGAATGAAGAGAAGGCTTATAGTTATGTAGAGGTCATTGTAGGCCCTATTAAGAAGGAAGAATCTGAGCCCTCAAAAAAGAACATCCTGGAAATGAAAATAACTCAAGAAGAAGATTGCAAAAGAGACTGATATCAAAGAAGACCCTCCACTTTCAGGTATCAAAGAAGCTTCAATTATTGTGAAGGAAACAATAGAATAGAAGATCGTGATCAACCGAGGCATGAATTAAGAAGGACTACATCACAAAGAAGATCATTCACTCCCAGGTATCAAAATTTCTTTTATGGTCATTGTTTTAATTGTACTAACTTTGGATATAAAGTTGTACATTGCAGGGGTTATGAAAGAAATAGTCAAGCAATAAATGTTTATGTTGTCCCACACAATATTGAATACTACAAGTACCACAACTATGGACATATAGTACGTGATTGTAGAAGCATGATGGATACTTCCATGGAAGAGAACATTGATATCAAATATAAGAAGGTTTGGAAAATAAAACAAGAACAAGTAAAGGAAGAATATATGAATGAAGAACACCCATAAGTCATACTCTCAAGATTTGCAGTAGTACAAGATCAAGATAAATCTATAGGAAGAAAGGAAGATTTCAGATACAAGAAGGTTTGGAGAAGAAATAAAAAACAAGAAGAACATGGGAATGAAAACCAAGTCCTAGAGATCGTACCCACAAGATTTGTAGCAACGCAAAATCATGATGAATCTACATGCAAAGAGAAATATGTTAGAATCCAGGAAGAGGATGAAAAGGATGTCATAATTCATATGATAGAATAAGAAGATTACTTTGCATCAGAGCATATATTGTTTTGAGCCATCCGGCTTGGAGACTCCTAGTAAATATGGATATTGAAGAGGGGGAGTCTAAGCAACAACTCTACAGATTAGAGAACTATATTTCGAGCAATATGAAGTGTTTGCAAATTTTGGAAAGTAGTCTTAGAATGGTTTGATGACAAAAGTGCATAATATCTTGTGACAATTTAATTGTTTGAGGAGCATATTTCAGAACACAATCCCATGCAGTTATCAACTGAAAAATTACAAGGAATATCAGTGGCACGCTTTTCAGGTAGAGATTCATGATTGTATTAATTATTCCATATATGTATTCAGATAGGGATGTATTCAGTACAGATTGTTGCATACATGTAGAGTCTGATTTGCATATTGAATAGATAGATTAGCAACAAGGATTATGTTGTGAGCAATTACAACAAATGGGTCAACATTTTGTGCAGTTGAGTAGGAGTCATGGAAAATTTCATGACATATGGACAAATCTGGAATCACAAGACATTTAATAGAGAGTACAGAGAATATGCATAATAATGGATGAAAGAATATTAACAATTGGAATCAATTAGTCACAGGAAGGAAAGCAGTGAAAGACACAACAAAAAAGGGAAGATAAACCATCATCAGGAAATTATGGTCATTGATGTGAAATTAACAAGCCATGAAGACTTGAAGTCAATTAACTTGGAATGTTTTTTATATATGTCAGTGAATTACAAGAGGAATCACCAATGGAAAATCATCCCTGCAAGAGAGGAAAGGAAGTATATATAGGAAGCCCCATACTAATCTACATGATGTCTTGCAGAGAATACAAGAGGAGAGAAATTATCAGAGAAAGAGATCAGGAACGAAATATCAGAAGCATGAAGATAGGGGGAGTGCATGAAGTCAAAGAAAGATTGTTCAGAGAAGGTATACCGATAGGGGAAGTTACCCTTTTTCCCATGATGTCAAAGGAGGAGAAAGAGAAAGATCAAAAGAGAAAGATCAGAAGCATGAAGACATGGGGAGTATCCCCAAAGGGAGATACCCTTTTACATTTATGTCAAAGGGGAAGAGAAACATGAGGTGAGAAAGATCAAGAGAATTGTTCACAAGGGGAGTATGAGTGTTAGAGTATGTGTGTTTCCATCAATGCCAAAGGGGGATATTGTTGGATATTTGGTTGACATTGATGTTGTTGGATAGTTGGTTTTCATTGATGTCAACAGATGTGGTTGTCATTGATGTCAACATATGTGATGGGTTCATTTGAAGAAGTCTACAAAAATCCCCAGATGTGTGGTCATGAACCCTGAAGTTGTTTTAGGAATAAGGACATGAAGGACAATGTAAATACATGTAACACACTCATAGATGGATAGTCATCATGTATTTTCCAATGGTAGGTGGTACATCATGTAGTTTCTCATGGTGGAGGAGTTATGAGGTCATGAAGTTGGAAGCCTTGAATAATGGTTAAGAATCCCCTAAATAGTTACAAGTCATTAACTAAAGGGTAAAGTGGTTGTAACAAGAATGCACATGTTGCCCCTAAAGTTAAGGAAATAAGTCACTTGAGAAAGTATAAATACACCACAAAAATCCTGTCATTAGAAGATTCACTTACATAAGTTCATTGAATATCTATCTAAGTGAGCAAGTGGTTCTTATCTGAGGTAACCAAGGAGATCTGAGGCGAATTTTAGAGGGAAGATGAAGTGAAGAAGGGCGAAATTTCAAGGGAGGATGAAGTCGTGTGATGATGTGTTCTAAGGTATGCTATTTAAAGGGAATCTCACCATTTTCACTATATATATATATATTTTTCTAGAATGATTCATACAGCGAAAATTGGAGGATATTGAGAAAACATAGCAAGGTATCTGTCATACAAATGTCATCTTATGGGTCGTTGTTCTTTTGGAGATACACTCTGTGGAAGATATGGTTTTTGACTAGTCTTGAAACTAGTCTCAAACAAGTGTTCCAGGTAAAGTCATCATAATCTCTTCATAGAGGATCCAAATTATGTGAGACCAATTGAAGTGGAAAGATAATAGTTTGTAGTATCTTGTGTGAGAGTTTTAGAATCGTATATCAAATATTGAGCGTGTGGCATGCTATATGAATTCTCTCTCCAGAATAGGATAAAATTTAGGAAGGTTTTCCATTTTCACTATAACTTCTGTTCTGAGAAGTTTCAGACGCTAAAATTTTGAGGAGATGGAAGAAAGATCTTAGAGTAATCGTGGTTAAAGTTTTAGACTTTTATTTGTTACAATTACAGAGTTATGCATTTTTAAATTTAGGCTTTGTGACTAATCCAAAACTAGTCCCGCGAGACTGAGGTAAAGTTTGATGAAGATGCTATTATTTTGTTGTTGAAGCTAAGGAAGAGCTACATGTCTGTAATCATGTATATTAGGTCTGATACATGATCAAAGGTATGCTTTACATGTGTTATTGAGGGTTATTATTATGGTGCATACTTGAGGCATGTCTTGATGATGATGGTACATGATATGGTACACCTGTGTGATGATATGATACATTGTTAGAAGTATAGCTTGGCTATATTGGTATCTGGTTTGGTATATGTCATGGTGATGTTATCACATGCTTGAGGCACTTCATTGATGATATCTTAATGTACATGGTATATGGCATGATTGAGACATATCATGAGTGATATGGTATATGGTTGATGGACATGGTATGGTACATGTTTCGACACATGGTTGATGTAGATGGTATGGTACAAGTTTCAATACATGGTTGATGCATGATATGGTACAATGTTTGGTACATGGTTGATATATATGGTATAGTACAAGTTCTGGTACATGGTTGATGGTTGATGTACATGGTTTCATGATGGTTTTGGTATCCATGTGAGTGGATCTGGTTATAGTTGGTTGATGATGGTATATCAGCGATGACGACAATGATAGTGGTAGGTTGGATGATTGGTTGATCATTAGTGACAGGTTGATGTGATAGTGGTAGTCATAGATTTATGTGACAGTGACAGTGACATGTTGACAATGGCAGTTCAAGGTTGATGTTATGAACATAAAATATACATAAATAAATATTCATAACATAATAATAGTTAATAAATAATAATAATTATTAATAATGAAAGGTCATGTCTCAAAGGACATGACTATTGGTAAAGGGCACCCCTGCGTGGGTATATAAGCAAACCCTCATTCTCAGTTGTAATCATCTCATTATATCTATCTTATATCTTATTATTCATTTATTGTTTACAGTCCTATATGGATTACTTTGTTATATTCCAAGTATTTTGGATAATTCTTGTGTGAGCGAACTTTGTTCGTCTCATTTGGTATAATTTATGATGCATACATTATTATAACTTGGCGATTATTATAATTTATGATGCAGTGATATAATGAATGCATGAGTGATAAATATTGAATATTGTTGATAAGTTTAAGCTAGTGAATACTGCTGATAAAGGTGAATCTTATATATATTGTAATTGAAAGTGGTAAAACGTGCTCATACGGATTCACCCCCCCTCTTAGTATTTCAACACAACATGTCCTCCTACAAATCCACTATGACATTCCCATAGAATCTCAGGTCTTTCATGGTCTTGTACACAACACGTCAAGATGTTATCTAATCCTAATTTGTACAATTGACCCACAATTAGTTGATAGTCTGCTGCATGAACTAGTAGGTGACTTTTTTGAGTTGCAGAATAACCCTCTAACATACTACTAGTAGTTAAAAATAATGCAATGTCCATCATATAATCAGGAATAGCCTCAATACAGAAAATAATTGCATCATGGAGTTAATCATCTACAAGTCCACCCTTTCTCCCGATTCTAGTCTAGACAAATGATTTGGCCCCACATTTAGTTTACGAGGCTTGACAATGACCTCAAAATAATACTCCTAAAATAATATCAATCATCTGCAAATTCAACCTTCTAACATAGGTTTGTCAACTGGATATTTCAAAGTAGAGTGACCAGTAAAAAACTTAAAATGAATACCTAACAAATAATATCTAAACCTTTGTAAAGAATAAACCATTTCCAAACCTTCCCTATCAATTATAGTGTAGTTACACTCAACCTGTGAAAGATTTCTTGATCCAGATTTATTTTCGGAATGAAATGAAAGCAGAGAAATTACAATGAAATACTCATGAAAATTGCCAGAAACAGAGAAATACAACAATACTTGATTTCTATTAATGAAAGAATTGTAAAGAGACTGTAAAAATACAGGGTGCAAGACTCGCTAGAATGGTGGCATATTTATCTCCGAGAAGAGATGTGACGGCTATGCTCATTCGCCAGAAGATGATTACAATGAAGCTCTGAAGGCCTTTTTATGATAGCCATTAATTCCAAAACCCTAGACATCCAAAAACCTAACCCTAGGAGATGAAATTCCAAAAGTCATGTGGGCCCCATTTTGGCAAGTTAGTACATTAACTTCTCGGGGTTGTAACTTTTGCATACAATCTCTGTTTTAGGCGCATGATATCCCTGATCCAGGTGGATCATCTCAAAATTAGATAGATTTAAAGTATTCAAATGACAAAGTAAAACTTACAAAGTGTAAGAGCTCGTCAACAACTTTCCGGTGACGTTCGTTTCAGGGAAAACGACCTCCAGGTGACAAAGATATGAGTAGTTGAAGTTCCGTCAAAATTGGTGGAATATGGTTAAAAAATGGTGGAAAAGAGGGGGTTAAATATGATTTGGTTTGGATAAAAAAAGGGGTGGTCAAGGGCCTAGCCCTTGATCTTTCCAACAACAAGGCATCCCCTTGGTATTTCTATGTATTTAAAACCATATATTAAAAACCCAAAGCACATGTGATAATGTTATAAACCATTTGGTAAAACCCATGTTATAATGTTATAAATCATATGTAATAAACCCATGTTATAAATCCATAAACCATATGCTAAAACAAACTATATCACAAATCGCGCGCATGTTATAAATATATGTGCATATAATATATACCACATATATATTATATACCAAAAACCGCGCACAAAAATCTTAACATATAAACCATATGATAACAAATCGCGCGCATATATGTGTAGGAGGGGAAGCCCGCGGGTTTGACCCCATGAGTAATAATGACACTACGGGGTCTAGACTCATAGAAAACATGACATCTCCACATATATGGTTGGCCCAAAACAACATCATAGGCATCAAGAGGGGAAACATCACACATTACCTCATCCTTGAAGGGCCAGATGCCATAAGACATGCGACAATGCTGGCTGACACATAGATCTCGTCCCTAGTGAAGCCACCCGATGTTGTATCACTACGGGTGTGGTGTTGTCGAGTACTCCAAATTTTTGAAGGCCTTATCTGAGATGAGGTTCTTCTGGATGTCGTTATCAACAATGAAAAGCAACGGGGTCCCCTTCACCCACATCTGTGAAATGAAGAGGTGCCCCTGCTCTTCAGGATCTATTGATTCTTCTGGTTGAAGTGTTGTGGTCGCGACAGTAGCACTGGGGCTTGTGTCGATGATCTATCTATTTTCAATATTTTATAGATTGGATTCCAAATCAGGGTTCGGCTCCGCGTCTTTTACCTCAGCCACCAATGACTATTTTGACAAACATTCATAGGTGTTGTGCTAGGGGATTTTGTGGAAGTCACACCACTTCCCAGTGTCATTCTTCATCTTCCCTTTACTCTTTTTGTCTTGTGTATTCAACTAATTTTCTAGAGGATGTTGGTTAGGTCCTTCTTTACCATGCTTTGGTTGTGGCAGATTTGCAAACCCAAATTTCCATTTGTTTTGGTGCTTAAATTTTTGCTCGATTTTGACATCATATCGATAGGCAGCTCCCAATGATGATATGTTTAGGAAATCCATTTCAGTTTGGATGTACCTATGCAGAGCCCCACGATATTTCATAACCAGATGTCGCTCAGAGTCTTTGATACCCAGCTTGGTGCGCAAGGTATGGAAAGTATTTATGAACTCCTACACTGTTTGGCTCTTCTCTTGCCACAGTGTGGTCCATCTCATGTACTGGTCTTCATAGTTATCATCAAGATAGTACTGTTCTTTGACCGCTTCCACAAAAAATTTAAAGTGGGCTCGACCCCATATATTCTAGATTCCTCTGTGGAACTTTTCTCCCAGTAAGTTTCCCACCAATGTTTGACATGTGGGAGATCCTTGAGGAGTGCGAAGGTGATCTTTTCCCTGTCGATTTTTTTTGAACAAAGAAATAACCTTATAATAGATTTAACCATTTTTCTAGGGCATCCACATCTATTTGACCTTCAAATATGGGAATATCAATATTAACTTGTACCTTGAAGGGAGAGGCTCCTCCAAAATGGTCGCTTGATGAATGTGCCTGTTGTTATCGGCATGCATTGAAGAATGTGTGCAAAATTCTCCATCATTTCGTCCCTCTGTCTCGCGAGAACTTGCTCATGTAATAGGTTAATAAAATCCTTTTCTTTGTTGCCTTTATTTTCTACCACCATCGAGGGTTTCTTGGGTGTGCGAGAGTGATTGTCCTCAAGAGAGACAAACTCGAGACCCAATTGGCTATACTCAGAACTCGTCGGGGACATGCACTGAAAAATGATCAAGAGAAGCCTGCTCTGATACCTCTGATCTAGATTTATTTTCGGAATGAAATAAAAGTAGAGAAATTACAATGAAATACTCATGAAAATTTCCATAAACAGAGAAATACAACAATACTTGATTTCCATTAATGAAAGAATTGTAAAGAGATTGTAAAAATACAGGGTACTCGTGAGAATGGTGGCAGCTTTATCTCTGAGAAGAGATGTGACGACTATGCTCATTCACCAGAATATGATTACAATGAGGCTTTGAAGGCCTTTTTATGATAACCATGAATGATAAAACCCTAGACATCCAAAAACATAACCCAAGGAGATGAAACACCAAAATTCATGTGGGCCCCGTTTGGGTAAGTTAGTACAATAACTTCCTGGGGTCGTAAATTTTTCATATGATCTTTGTTTTAGGCGTGTGATAGCCCGTTGGAAAGGTCTTTTCAAGAAATACACATTACATTGTCAAAATATGACTCCGTCTACAGTTTGACTGTGGCAAGCCAAAATAAAATTGTTTAGGGCCCCAAAATGACCCTAGAAGTACAACAAGATGTGCTGACACGAAAACATACAAAATAAGCCAGTTGGATTAGGTGGGAGGCCACGAGTATCCACCTGAAATATGTGCAGGGATTTAGACAACCCTGGAAGTGTAGAACCCACTATTACAAATAAGTACAAAAGAACATGCTGAACTAAAAACTGATAAGAGGAGCCAGTTGGAACAGGTGGGTGGCCACCAATATCCACCTGGATCATTTATGCTGTCAAAGTAAATAGGATGATTGAGATTTACTTCCTCTGGTTGTGTCAGAATAACGCCTAATGAAATCACATAGGCATCGATGTGCACATGAAACTCAATTTTCCAGTTAGGATAAGTTAAAATAGGTGCAAAACCCAACTTTTCTTTTAGTAGGTCGAACACTTTATCACAGTCCCGAGTCCAATTCAATTCTTCAAACTTCTTTAGTAGTTGTTCTAAAGGTGTTGTTATACTTGCGCAATTCATAATAAACCTGCAATAGTATCCAATATGGCCCAAAGTAGTTCACAACCATTTGAGAATTGTAGGAGGAGTCATATTGAGAAATACTGCAACTTTCACAGGATCGACTAACACTCCTTCCCTACAAACTGTATGTTTGAGTAGATTCCCAAAGGGTACTCAAAAAATATTTTTTCTTAGATTAAGGGAAATTTGTAGCTATCTGCAACAGTCCAACATCAGTCATTATAGTTCGATGTGCTCCTTAAGTAAGTTATACATAGTCCAATAATCCAGGTATACCTAGAGAAACATATGAATGAAGTCACATAATGGTGCAACCAATATTCGAGAGAACACTGCTTGGGCATTCTTGAGCCCAAAAGGCATAATATTATAGGAAAATTATCCCCACTCAGTAGTGAAGGTAGTCTTTTTCTTGTCTTCTTCAACAATTCGAACATGGTGGTATCTAGAAAAAACTATCTGGAAAGGAATATGCTTCGTTTCCCACTACTTGATCCAATACATCATCACTAAAGGGGGTAGGAAAGGGATCATGTACACATGAAATATTCAAGATTCTGTAGTCCACATAGACTCGTATATCCTCTATACCTTTCTTTCTCTATATGAATATAGGACTGATCCATTCCACGTTATCAATAGGGAAAATCATCCTAGCTGCTAGCATCCTATTGATATCTTTCTTCACTTTCTCTTTGACTCTAGGGTTTAGATGGTATGGTCTATGTTTAAGTTGTCCATAGTCAGGTTTTAACTCTATCTTCATCTCCCCTAAATCTCCCTTAATCCCTTTGAACTTTGAAAATTTTGTAGGGAACATGTATTCATACTCTTGCAACAAATCTTGTATCTCTGTCACAGTCTTTTCATCCCAATAAGCTCCTATGGAAGCTATCTTAGGGTGGTCCTCACTCCCTATGTTTATTTTTTACAACTTCATGGGTTTAGAATAAGAACTATTAACATCATCTGACTTAGTGTTGTGAACAACTCTAGCACCTTCTGATTCTTAAAATGTCAAGTGCCTAAGATCATCTAGGCCTTCAGGATCTCTTGGTCCTCATTAATTTCACTACAAGTCAAAGGTATTCATGCAGGGTTTGGGTAAAGGCTATGATGAAGTAGGTAATCATGTTTAGGAAAAACCATGGGTATATGTAGAGGTTTAAAGTCATATATAAATAATAATCTGTTAATTTGTTGCAAAGGTAATGTGATTTCAAGAGGCTTACGTGAGAATGAGAAGTCTCGACAAAACTGGATTTGAAGTACTTCCCAACAAGCAGTTTGTTTTTGAGCCTCCTCATGCATATACCAAGCAGTTGGAATTTGTCCCAAAGAATGAATAAACTGATGTACCCAAAATGGAGAAGGCAGGTTTGTAGCTTCCCATACTTGAATACACTGTATAACATGCTCCTTTGGATCAAAGGACCCATCACATGCCTCCAAAGCTGAGGTTTGTCTCTTTGGATTCTGATCCTTATTCAGATGAGTGACCTGTGACTAGGAAATAAAATGATATTGAAGGGCATGATTTACTTTTTCCCAGGAAGACAAAGTACCTTTATGAGTGGCCCACCACCTAGATGAACATGACTTTAAGGAAATATCAAGTACGAGAATTTATTGCTCTGGCACAACCTTATCCTCTAGATCAATGAGAAATATGCTTAAATATGAAGTGCCATCATAAACAAGGTGTTCTATAATATATGATCCAACCCATATAGAAGCTCTAATGGTCACTCAATGCCTTGAGAAGTTCTCATATCTTCCTTATTTCTAGTTATCAAAAGTGATCTCAAAATATTCACCTGCATACTAAATACTCCACCAACTTATTGATCCATTCACAGTAGGGTTAATGTAATATGCCTGCTTCCATATAGTCATAGGGTAAATTTGATCCAAGACATCCTATTCCATGTTCTCATCATCCAAATCTGTATATCGAGGACCTTTGTAAGGGTATAAAGGCTGGGTTACTTTCATACCATCTGCTTCAAACGTCATGATTTCCTTCTTGAGATCTATAAAAACGTAATTTTCATATGCCTAGTCGATACCCAATAGAGCTGGATATGGATCCTTATATCATATTATTTATATGACCTCGAAGTATGCTAATGTTTTGATGCTAGCTAAGTACAGTTCTACATTTTGTAGCCTCCCAACAAGATAGATACAATACTGATTGGCCATGTGCAATTGGATAGGTGAATAAAAAAGCTTGGGGTTACATATGGCTTCATAAGTTTTCTTTGGTAGTATGCTATTGTCAGATCCAAAATCTAGCATAACATCGCTAATCTCATAGTCATTGATATGGGAATTTAGTCTAAATTGTCTTCCAGATCTCTGCTTCCTCCTTTGTATTCTACCTGTATGTCTCTCTAGAAGATTAGCAACAATTGGATCCTTTGGGCTCCCTTCAACCTCCAAATTCTCCTCTAGCATGTTCTACAACTACTTGGTGAGTTGTTCATCATCCAAAATGTGAGAAAACAATCGGAGCCACAAGTCAATAGGCTTCTGGGGTCTTGCTGGAGAATCCTTCTATGCAAACGAATTTTCCACATGCTTGGGTTGCAACTCAAGGCCTGGTTCTGCGACTGTTGGTGTTGCAGCATTATAAATTTGTCAGAAAATCTCCACAAGATCCTTAAAGAATTGTTTTTGCACAATGGGGTCATATTTGACATCTTCTGGTATTGCCTTGTTGATATTACTTTAAGGTGAATTATCAACATCAACACCAATCCTTGTTCCTCCTCTAGTAATAATATTAATATTGGGAACCTTTTCTTCAGTGACAAGTCGAGGTTGAGAATTAATCAAATTGGTGCCTTTCTGCCTTGCATTATATTCACACTTCAAGATCAACTCACGACAATCCTCGGTGGCATGAATGTTGTTTCTACAGTGGGCACACCACGATATTCTTGGAAGAGGATAGTTTCTAGCGATATGTCCCTTCTCATCACAATTTGATCCAGGTGGATATTGGTGGCCACCCACCTATTCAACTAGCTCCTCTTGAGATTTTTTAGTTCAACACATTCTTCTGTAATTCTTTGTAACTGTGGGTTCTACACTTACAAGGTTGTCTGAAGCTCTACACATCTTCTAGGTGGATACTGGTGGCCTCCCACTTAATCCAACTGGATTATTTTGTATGTTTTCATGTCAACAAATCTTGTTGTACTTCCAGGGCTCTGTTGAGTACTCAACACACCCTAAAAAGCCTATGTCAAATTTTACCTTTTTGGGTACCACTTGATCTTTTGCAATGTCTAAGTTGACTTCATTGTGAAAATTTTTGCCTTTGATTATCATCTTGACTCTCATTAAGTCTTTCAAAGTTTGCTTGAATATATGAAAACCCATGAATTAAAAAAAATACTTAACACTTAAATAAGGAATTTGGCACCGGAAGAAGTTAAGAGGTGAAAAGGAACCACTCGGAAAACCTTAGTCGCCGAGTGTTGATCTTCATTGGTATCGGCGAAAAAGGGTTTTTCTTTCACGACAAATATCACATGCGAAAATTGTCGACAGACGATCCACTTTGGGATTGGTAAAAGGAGAAGGGAGTAATGATTAAAAGGAAAGGAAACAATATCACCAACAGTCGATACCCGATGTGCTTGTAGGAATCGAAGAAAATCGAATCACGACAAACATTGCGACCACGCCGAGGAATTTTCCATGACCACCGATTCCCGAAGCATTTTGGCATCAATAATTTTTGAAAATGCTAACCCAAAGGAAAATACGCAAAAGGTTTATCCTTGATTGTCGATCCCCGACACCCTTTCGACATCAACAATCTTAGGTTTAGTTTAAGAACACACAACTAGAGGAAAGTCCCGACTCTGACTAATACTCGTGATTTAAGTCACCGATATTTTTTCCACATCATCACCGTACGATGAAGTCATCAACGTCAGAGGTATTTTTCAAAAGGATATAAACGAAAACACCAATAACACATTGTCGATCCCTGATCTGCCCACTAGGAAAGTGACACTATGGGACGTTTTAGCGCTAGATATGTTTCTATCCGGAGCATTTAAGGGGCTAATTAATTCCAAATCTTGCATTAGTTTCTAAGTAGTACGTGAATCAAAAGGACCATTTGAATTTATCGATAGAACACATCACCCTATGCACCTCCATCATCAACCCATGATGAATTAAATTGCAGAGATTCGATGGTAGATTTGTTCGAATTTCACTCACCACCTGAATTAATTGGCTTATACGACCGATAAGTTTTTCCCCATTTAAATTCTCTTGGGCCATTGTAGACGAGATCATTATGGATGCAAAGGTGTTTCAGAGCATCCAGAGGAGAGAGATGAGTAATTCAAAAGCTTTCGAGATCCCGTGAGTATAAAACTTCAAGGTTTAGCAAGCGTTACAGGTATGTACCAGTTTGGATTTGCTGTGTTTTTACTTCATATATACATTCTTATCCAATGTTGCTCTATACACCGACCCTAACAGATTGTTTCGATTGCAAAGAAAATTCCTCCAAGAAAACCAACCACCAAGTGATCTCCGAGAGCGCCGAAGCTAAATGAACCATAGGTTTGAGAAGGCTCTTCGCTAGCGGCCGCAAAACAATTAGAATTTTCCCCAAGGCCGGAACCATTCATCATGACATCCACCAAGAAGGTTTTCACTCAACCTATGGCCTTTGGAGACACAAAATCAAGCACAGGGACCAAGGCAACACTCCCACACTGGGGAGAACTCTTCAAGAAGATCAGTCGGGAAGAATTCCCGAAATATATCTCGCACAATGACCCCAATATGAGGAATCTCGATGATGAAGTTTTTCTGAACATTCAAAGATCATACTTGCACATGGTGGCAAGAAGAACTCTAGTGTTCCCCTACATAGAATTCCTAGAGTGGTTCATCGACCACACAAACACATACAAATGTATGATTAAAGACATCAATGGTGAGTGTGTCCGATTTTTCCTTCCAGTAGAGGTGTAGAGTTATTACAATCTTAGAGACCCGGAGGAGCAACTGAACATTGATTTCGATGTAAACTTCTATGAGCACTATGAGACTAGTCTAGTGATGGCTTCATGGTGGAGAGAGGATAAAAAATACACCAATCGGACCTCTGGCTGGTACTAGACGACCAACTTAAGGGAGCCATATATTTATCTAATGGTCCTCATCTGTCGGTTGTATGGGTAGAAGGATTGTTCCAGGTTTTCAGAGGCATGGATGCCTCTAGCTTACAAAGTGGCCATTTTCGAGAGAGATTTCAATTGGGGAGCCATCATTTCAAAGCAGCCGAGCATCTGCATACAATAGGCTCAGATGACGAAAGAAGGAGAGACTCCATCCTTCTACATGGATTCATATTTGCTGGACGTCATGTGTGCCAGAAATGTCTTTTCCAGCATGAAATTGAGCTGCCATGCCTTAGAGCTCCTGGTCCATGTTTACTTCAACATCTTGTGGGAGAACAGGTACAAAAAATCCTACTCCCTCATCTGCAATGAATTCATCGCACGCATTCATTTCATTCTTTTCAAGAAAGAGTGTCCAAGATTATCAGATGCAGCCAAAAAGATGATATCAAGGGTTGGCCACTAGTATCTGGATGAGCGCGATACCTATATCAGGGTTTTCGGAGCCACCGGGGCACCAACCTTTTACCCATTCATGTTCCTGATCGACTAGTGGTAGGTGAGATATGCTACCAAACTATCCTACAAGGCTACAACACTACCCTGGTGAAAGATAAGAAACAAACATTTATACCTTATGGATTCCATATAGGTTTCTACCTGGTAAAAGACACCACCCAAGATAAGCAAGAAGGACTGAGTAAATTAGAGTTCTGATTCTAGACTGTCTATTTTCGCAAACATGACCCAAGAGGTCTAGTCTTGAAACATGCATCCCAAGTATCGTCCTTCTGGCCATACACCCACGATAAGTTTGAAGACGAGGTCTTCACGAAAAATTCTCAAGATTGGGATGAAGTTTTGGCAAGGATGATCGACCCCAAGATGACTAGGTTCAAATCCATGAGCCTGGATGAACAAATGATGATCCTAGAACAATCAGTTCAATAGGCTCTCAGAGCTAGAGAAGAAATGCTAGCAGCCAAAGTAGTAGAAACCCCCTCAGCAACCCCGATGCAAGATAGAAGTTACCTCGAAGATTAGGCTGTGCGAGAGAGGAGGTTACTCATTTTTGAACATGCACAACAAATAATTAATCAACTACAAAACAAACCAGACATCCTAAACATGTCTAGGCTCCCTGAAGACAATCCAGATAGAAGAGAGATGGGCCCAAGTGGCCCTAAACTCATAGATCTTGATGAAATCACTGGGTTAGATGATCCTGAGTTTACAACGCCACCAACCGAATCGCCGACAGGTGTTTCAGCACAACTGAAGACATTCAGAACGTCGGGGAGGACCACTACGTCAAACCCCTTAAGTGAGCTAATAAATATCCATGATGATGATGAGAGCCCAAAAGTGTCTCGTGTGACCCCTGTACATATCGAAGAATAAAAGGGACCAGAGGAGACATCTTCCTCTATTACCGATACTCAAACTCAGAGGCTTTCACATAACAAACAATAAATTGAAAGTGTCTTAGAAACTCAGCTGCCCAATGCACTAGAGACTCAAGCAGACAACTTGAAGGATGATCCAGGATATGGGAAAACAAAAGGAATAAGTTCTATAACAAGAAATTGGCATCTCAATGACCATTGATCAAGTAAGTACCGAGCATACCCCCGACGCCTCAGTTTAATTCGGTACTCAAACCCTCAATGAGCGATAGACAGAAGGTGGGTCTTCAGATCACAACGAGGAAGTTCAAGAACCCAATATTGAAAAAGTATATACCAACGAGAGTCTGGGAAATACACTTACCTGGGGAGATAAGCAAATCCCCAAACCTGTGGAGGAAGTAGTCAACATACATGCCATAGCTTATGATAGGAAAAGGAAGGATATCGTCCAGAGGACCACCAAGAAGAGGAGGATCAATTGAGATTGCTCCATCCTCATCACTACAAAGGAACATATGATCAACACAGAACATGCTAAGATGTCCGAACTCATCGGCACAGGGATGGAAATCACAGATGCCATCTTGGACAGAGCTAAAAGAGATGAAAAGGAGTTGGCCGCCGCCATGAAGGATCTAGAACATTTGCGCCACTTGGCTAAGTACTATCAGGACACCACACAGGCTGCGGTGTACCTAAGAAGCGAATTCAAGGAGGCCTATAGCAAGTTCACAGGAACGTCACCTATTCACTAGAAGGATATCCAAGCTTCAGGAAGATACCCTCATGGCACTTGCGATGTGAAAAGACATGGAGAGGTGGTACGAGAAAGCACAACAGGATGTGGAAAGAATCGAGTATATTAGCATGGTGCAAAAGGGATAAGACGCCGGAGAGCACGACATCCGAGTGTTAAGGGAAAGTAGCGTCAACCACATCTAGAAGTCGACCGAGTATTGGGTAAGAGTGGCTTGGGAGCTTCAAGAAAAGTGGGCCAAGTGCAAGAAGAACTGGGTCAAAATCAACAAGGCAATGAAGGATATTAGACTCCCCGAGTTCGGTACGCCCGATGAGTTCATCGACTTGCGTGACATAGTCAAATCACACACTGAGAAAGATTCACATGGGCCAAAGAACTAGCAAAGGTGACAGACAGAGCGCCAGGTTAGGTGCGATAGTTTATGGAACACTTGATCAAAGCTCAGGCTATGTTGGAACAATTAAGTGACAGTATAGTCAAGTATTGGGCACATGCGATAGAGATAAGAGAGATTCACTTGGCCCCGATTGAACAACATAGATTCCCATACGCCAATACTTGCGAGGATCTGTTTATCCAATGGTCAGAGTACGAGAAGAGCCACCCTCTTAAGTGATATCTTGAGATGACTCTTAGGCAAAATGATAGGAGAGAACACCACGTGGCAAATTTTGTTTTACTTATCTGCACTTCAGCCGTTATTTTTAGTTAATTTTATGTTATAAATAGGAGCATCGACCGATTAGTTGAGGGTCGATGGTTGTTGCAAGAAAATCTCATTTTGGGTTTTGTTAAGAATTATTTTGGAGCTACCTTTAATTCAGAAGTCCTTCTGGACCAGAGACAAGTTTATGTTTTCATCAAATGCGTGTATGATCGGATGTGGAGAAGAACTATTTCCTATCTCATCTCATGAATGGATGCCGTAACGAGTAAGAGATATTAAATCTATTGATAAGTTATCTGATGCAATGTTTTACGGTTCTTTCTTTAATGATGAAACTGAATCTTTATGTTATTATGTGATTGATGATTAGAGTTGAGTGAATTATTTTACTTGATCTTTGTTTATCACATACATTTTTTCTTTTGGTAAATTGTATCTCAGTCAGTAATTGTAATGCTCACATGGTTAACGTATTAGTACTAGGCCTGTGGTAGAAGATCATTGTGTTAGAAAAATAGGACCATAGAGCAATAAAATAAAACAAATGCGGAAACAAAACACAAAAGATACACAATACAATAGAGACACAGATTTACGTGGTTCACCCAGTGTGGGCTACGTCCACCAGAAAAATTTCCAGGTCCTTCCTTTATTATTATCCAACAAATGAAGGGATACAACCTACAGCAAAACCCGCTGTAACTTCCTCTTCTTTCTCTCACAATCTCCTCTCTCAGAATACAATACTCGCCATAATGCATAGCCGCAATACATTTCCCTCATAACAGAGGGTTGCCTTCTAGGGAAAAAAAACCTAACATAATTTCTACCGTTAGATTTGTGACCTTATAATGAACGGTCCAGATTTACAATGAAATTACAATATACATTTACAAGGCAATTTTTCCTTCGGGGGCTTCACTCCCGAACCCACGCTAGGGGCTCACTTGCCCTTGAACCCCTAGAACCCCGTAGAGGGGGTACCCCCTCTACACTCCCTCGCTTGGAAGAGTGTACATACTTTTTGGGTGTAAAGTCTTCATGGGGTATAAACATGGATGAAAGCAAGGACCTTTGAATCAGGAACATAATCAGGCTCCACAACCAACACATTGTCTGCATGCTAGAGTAAAGGGTTATCCCAAGCTCAACCTCTTCTCCAACAGTTTAGTTTGTTCCCACTTTGTCACTTAGTTGGTTTATACCGACTTTATCTTATATTAGTCCTACCTAAGAGAAAATACAAAAAGAGAATGTCCGAACCGAAGGAGAAAACCTTCGCAAGAAAACGTAAAGCCCATCGATTATTTCGGCTGGATCGCAAGTTCTAGAGAACCATTCCACCATTAAATGCTGCAGAGTCTAATTGGGCCTCAGTGGTGGGTTTGGTTCCTGCTGTTGAGTTAAAGGGATTTAAGACACATCAATATAATTGGAGCTAGAAGGAGGGCCAAAGAATGAATGGTTGAATAAATATTTCACATAATATTTCAGACAACTTGTAGATTCAAAACAGGCCACATGCATGGCTAGTCATTCCCAAGACAACCCACACACTCTGAGTACTCCTGAAACAAGTAGCTCACCCCAACACGAGGAAGAATTCTTGTTCCCTGATATACCTTACGCTCTTCCTCACGAGGAATTGAATCAATTCAGAAGAATCACAAGAGCATACACCCGACAGATCGGTGCGCTGTCCTTAGTCCGATACTTCCTCGAAGACAAAAAATAAACAGACCAGTGGTCGACACCCTCGACCAGGTCTTTGTGCACATAGTATAAGACCTAATAGATTTCACAATCATTGAAATCAAACATCCTCTTAACCTAATCCTTGAAAAGCCAGCCGATGACGTCTCTTAGACAGACGATTTTTCGGAAGAGGAAGAGTTTAACTCAGGATACGAAGATATGGAAGACAACAATGACCATGGTGAATAAAGGGGAAAACCATATCTGAACAATAAACCTTGGTTGGCTAGAGACGCTTTGGCCATCCCAGGGTGAGTCCATAACCTTCCCTGACATCTAGAGAAGTTACTTCCTAAATTTGACCCTGATTCCTCAGGACTACCTGAAGATCATATCAAGAAATTCATACTGGCTATCATACTGATGAATGTATAGCATGAAGATGTAGTTTGCAAGATGTTCCCCTACACTTTTGAGAATTCGGCTTCCACATGGTATTTTAGCTTACCCGTAGGATCCATAACCAGTTGGATGAAGTTTCAGAAATATTTTTTAGATAAATTTGCAGAAGAGACTACTACGAGAGCTCTGATGGTTGAGTTGTTCATTGCCACCATGAATTTGAAGGAAAGGGTCAAAGACTATAATCAAAGATTTACCACCATCTTAAACAAATTCCAACCCAAAGCTAAACCTACTTAGGAGTTGCAAATCGAAGTATACACTAATGCCCTCCCAGCTTCGATTTCCATGTTTGTGAAGAGGTTTGCCAAACTAACCCTAGTTGAGAATTTTGAAGAAGCCAAAATGATAGAGTTCCAGATGAAAGGGTGTAAAGAAGGCCAGGCCTCTTTAGTTAAGAAATAATTTCAACCTCCTCCCATAAGAGGAATCTTGTTAAGAATCATAGGGAAACAAACAAAACAAAGTCCTGGAAATGGTAATGGAGACATAAAAGACCTACAACACATGGTTAAGAAGTTATCAAACAAAATCATAGACATGAAAAGAAGTGCAAGGGAGGGAAACCAAGGCCAAAGTCCCTATAATCCTTTATTTAAAAGAAACCCACCGTTCAAAACAATTGAAGCTCCCCCATCTAACTTAAATATCAATTTGGGAAATGTAGTGTCCGATTCTTTCTGTACTTATCACCAAGAAAACCACTTCGAAAGAGATTGCCCTCAATGGGTGCATGCCATTAATTTGATGGCCAACCTATTTCTAGACGAAGTCTCTCTAACTAAACAATCAAGTGGCTCCAGTATGAATATCGCCGATCAGGAAAAAATCACTCCACCATAAGAAACAACCATGTTGATATGGGATCTTGACCTAGCCATGCCTTCCAATGACTTGTTTAAGGTTCAAGAACCACCCGCTGAAGTATTGGCTGTGCAAACATGAAGTAGGGGTCAACCTTTCTCAAACAACCTTACTAATACCCAAAATTTGGGAGGAAGATCAACTCTCGATCACCCGAAAGAACCTTTTGATCCCCGTAAGAGCCCTATAAACATCTATACACGAAAATCACCCAAGATGGATTACAACATAGTAGAATATTTGAAGAAGTTGAAGGCTAATATTTCATTTATGGACATATGTAGAATCCTTCAACAAAAAGACTTCCTGCTACAAGCTTTGAAATCAATAGATAATCCTATAAAAAGCAATGATCAGGGAAGAAATCTAACTCCCACATATCTAGTAAATAAACCAACTGTGAACTCCTCTTCTGAAGATAAGAGTGGAAAACATTTTGTTCCACCATTCCTATTAACGTTTGAAGTCTTCAACATAAACCTCCATAACTGTTTGGTCGATTCAGGAGCCTCCTCTAATGTTATGCCACTGTCTATTTGAAAAAAAGTAAATGCGATCCCTCTCAAAAGTTACAAACATGTAATACAACTAGACATAACCCAGGTCAAGGTCATGGGATAACTCAAAGATGTAATGATTAGAATAACGACCCATCCTAAGTTTGTGCAAGTGATTGAAATCAATGTAGTAGATATTCCAGAATCCTATTGGCTATTATTAAGCGGAGATTGGTTTGAGAAGTTAAACAGATACTTTAGTACAGATTGGACTCACCTTTGGCTACCATTAAAGGGATAGAAAAATATGATTAGAATTGATAGGGAAAGATATCTGAAACATACGCTCACTGGCCTAGAAACCCTAAACGAGCCCTCATCGACGGATTTCCCTGTGCTAAGAAATTATTCTTGTGATTCCTACTTCATGAAATTCTCCCCTCTCCCATTTGATGTCCCTCTTACTCAAAACTCTGAAATAATTTTTCTAGAGGAATTGCCGACGACAGCAGAGGAAACCCTCTTCTGCTAAGAACCTGCGTTAGAAATCACAGAACTAACAGGAGGAAAAGAGGAAAGTAATAGGAAAGAGGAAGCTGATACATGTTGCTCGCATGTTTGGACCCTGTATTTTGATGGATCTAAATCACAAGAAGGGTCAGGAGCAAGGTGTATCCTCATTAATTCGAAAGACAAATGAAATTTCCTATCTTGTAGACTAGAATTTGAATGCACGAATAACACTGCTGAGTATGAAGCTCAAGTACATGGGCTAGAGAAAGACATAGACTTAAACATCAAAGAATTGAAGTTTTTCAGATATTCTGAAATCATTGTCAGACAGATAAGGAATACTATACATTTCAATTCTCCACATCTGAAGAATTACCAACAGGAAGTGCATAGACTAATAGAGAATTTGAAGCTTTCAACATTTTAGTGATTCCCAGAGAAAAGAACATTCTTGCTGATTCTCTGGCCACCGCTGCTTCAAGGATGTCACCTCTAGAATATTATGAAGCCTCCCGATTTACTGTGGAATTTCTCTACAAACCATCGGTGCCCAACAATATTTCTAATTGGAAGGTCTTTGAAGGATATGAACAGATCATAAATTTTTTGACTAACCAAGATAATTTCAAGGACTTGGCTATTTATGATGAAGTATTCCAGGAACAGTAGACAGAAACCAACCCTCATATAAATCAGCTGATCGACAAATCAAAGTCCCACACGATACTGAAGGGGATAACCAACTAAGAAAACATTTTTGATCTAAAGGAACTATTTAAGGGGCCAAAAAATGCGAAGACCGGTAGTTCCTGTCCCATGCATGAAACTATAAATATCGGAACCCCAGAAAACGCAAAAAACATAAACCTTGACAAGACCATATCTAAGAAGGAAAGGAAGGCCTATCTCAAACTCTTCAGACAATATCAAGATGTCTTTGCGTGCTCCTACCGAGATCTGAAAACTTATGATACCCGTATCATTCAACACACTATCCCGTTAAAACCTGAAGTGAAAACCTTCCAAAAGAAGCTCCAAAAGTATCACCCTTCCCTAGATCCTCTCATGTGTTAGGAGTTAAAGGAACTATTAGATCCCAAAATTATTTTCTAGGTTAGACACTCTGCATGGGTAGCTAATTTAGTTCCTGTAAGGAAAAAGTCTGGGGAGATTCGCTTATGCGTAGATTTCATAAATCTCAGTAGAGCTTTAGAAAAGGAAAACTACCCAGTTCCACCAATGGAGCAACTCCTACAGACAGTGTCTGGCTCTGAAATTTTCTCCTTACTAGATGGTTTCTCAGGGTACAACCAGGTTTCCGCTTGAAAACTACCTTCTGAACCAAGTGGGGAACTTTCGCTTACAAACACATGCCTTTTGGGTTAATCAATGCAGGAGTGACCTTCCAAAGGGCCATGGACGTAGCCTTTCTGGAACTAATCAACAAGTGTGTAGTACTATACTTGGACGATGCGACTATGTATTCAAAGAACATAGAAGATCACATCCAACACTTAACCCATATTTTCGAAAGGTGTAGAAAATACGGTATATCCTTAAACCCTAAGAAAACTATTTATGGTTTCGAAGAAGGTAAGTTGTTAGGCCACATCATATCTCAAGTAGGCATTCACATAGACCCATAAATAATTAAGGCTATATCTCAGCTTCCATTGCCTCACAACAAAAAGGCTATGTAGTCGTTCTTCGGGAAAATCAATTTTGTGAGGAAGTTCACTCTCGATTTCGTGGAAACTATCAAATACCTACAAAAAATGATTTGTAAGGATGCTGATTTTAAGTGGGATGATGAACGGAAGAAGGCTTTCAGCAAGATCAAAACCGCAATCTCTCAAGCCCAGTGCTTCAAAGTCTTGATTTCAACAAAGATTTCTTCCTCTACACTTTCGCTTTTGACCAATCGTTAGCCGCAATATTAACTCAGATGGATGATGACAAAAATGAAGCCCCCGTATCGTTCATGAGCACTAACCTCCAAGGTGCTGAACTTAACTATCCTGCTATAGATAAACAAGATTACATGGTTTATGAGGCAGTAAAACATTTCGGATCTTACATCCTCAAGAAACACACCAAAGTAATCGTGCCTCACCTTGCAGTCCGATCCCTATTTACTCAACAGGAGATGGGGGAAAGAAGAGGAAATTGGATGGCAGTAGTTCAAGAATTTGATCTAGATGTAAAACCTGCTAAACTAGTTAAAGGACAAGGGTTATGCAAACTGGCAACTGAAGCTCAAGACCAAGTAAATGAATACCCCGGATGGGAGAATTAAATGGCATTATGGTGTAGTGAAGCTTCATACATTTCCCCAGGACAAGAGTCTTGGTATGAGAAACTGACTTAGCTCCTACACCATGGGAATTGTCTAGATAACCTCAACCCTATGGAAAGGAGAGCTCTCAGGTTAAAATCTATACAATATCGCCTCATAAATTTGGTACTCTTCCGAGTTAATTATGATGGGGTAATTTTGAGATGCCTCGAACGTGAAGATGAAAATAAGGTTTTGAAGGAGATCCATCATGGCCCTGTCAGTGGACATTTTGCAGGAGACACCATTGCTCATAATATACTGAGAGCCAACTATTATTGGTCCACTTTGTTCAAGGATGCTCACACACACACTAGAAATTGTAAAACTTGTCAAATAAGCGTTGGGAGAGAAAAGAGAGCAGCGGTCCCAGTCTAACCGGTGACCGTTTCTAGGCATTTTGAGCAATGGGGGTTAGATATCATAGGAGAAATTACACCAAGTTCTTCAAAACAACATAAGTACATACTCACTTCCACTGATTACTTCACAAAATGGGCAGAAGCCATTCCTCTGACTCATGTAAATGAGAAGGTGGTAATCCAATTCATAGAACAACAACTAATCACAAGGTTTAGTGTCCCTTCTGTCCTTGTGTTTGATAATGCAACTTATTTTTCTTCCACCTTATTAACAGA
This sequence comes from Picea engelmannii, assembly GCA_009831015.1. Taxonomy (NCBI): domain Eukaryota; kingdom Viridiplantae; phylum Streptophyta; class Pinopsida; order Pinales; family Pinaceae; genus Picea; species Picea engelmannii. The sequence goes on from ML794500.1 coordinate 153,474, forward strand.
GTTTTCCCTAGACAAAGGAATCATAATTAGATACTCTGCAAATTATTATCCACAGGCAAATAGAGTGGCATAATCAACTAATAAGAACCTAGTGAGGATATTGAAGAAAACGATTACAGACAACCAGATGAATTGAGATAATCTACTCCCTAATGATTTATGGGCAGATAAAGTTACACCCAAGGAAGATATAGGGAATTCCCCATACTTTCTAGTATACAGACAAGAAACAATTCTCCCAAATGGGTTATATCTCCCATCTCTTCAACTTGCTCAGGAATCCAGGGGGCATCCCTCATCAACCTTACAAAAAAGAATTGACTACCTGCTCATGTTAGAAGAAGAAAGGGAGAAAGATAAATCAAAATTCATACCCCACCAACAAATAGTTAAAATATGGTTTAATAAGCATAAGGTTAAAGAGAATAATTTTGAAGTAGGAGACCTAGTCCTGAAGTGGGACAGAGCAAACGAGCCTAAAGGAAAACATTATAAGTTTCATAATCTATGGCTCAGACCTTTTCAGGTGGATGAGAAGATTGGGTTAGGCATGTATCGACTACAAAATTTGAGGAGAGAATCCGACGCTCTCTCAGTAAATGGCCAAGCCCTTAAACAATATTTTCATTAAAAAAAAAAAAACTAAAAAAAAAAAAATGTGTTTTTATTTTTCGATTTATCTTTTTCATTTATACCTTTTTGTTTTGTCTTTTTGCAAACATGCTTCTGCGCTTTTGAAAGATTGTGTTTAGCGAGACAATGGTTGAACTCAAATCATGTGACATAGCGAAATCTCTTCCTAACTCGTCGCTCACATACAGATACAAGAAATGATGAGGAACCTGTGGTTGTTTCAAGGGATTCTCTATCTAACCTCCACAGATGAACAACCTTGGAGACATGCGAAAGTGTCTACTTAGTGGTCTGGTAAAGCCTTAAAGGAAAGATAGAAAGATGGAAGGGACTGCATGCACCTCAAATACATATCTAGTAAGTTTCACCTTAACCATCTCATCTTGCAAATAACAGATGTCCTCCTCTCCTGGTCGCTCAGGGCATTCTGCCGAAGCAAAAGTCAAGTATATCAAATGAGTGCACAGTAGGAGAGGGTATGTAGATATCTCTGTTGAGGCTATGGATGCTGACTGGCAGCAGAGCAATGACTGTGATGTCGGGGTGACTCCACCTAGGCTATGGATGCTCGCTGGCAGCAGAGAAACACTGTAGCAAATGAATGAAGATAAAAAATAGGCCTAGTGACTATTAATGCTTTACTAAGACTCTTGTCAAAATACAATGTGGGTCAAGGTCACAGGAAAATAAGGTGGAATAAAAGTTAAGAAACCCCACAGGAAAGCCCAGATGCATCAACTAGGGAAGTTTCAAATGCAAAGGTAAAATAAGCTCCGATTAAAACTAGTTAAGTTCCTAATCAATTTTTTCATCAGTCGAGCCCGAGGAAGGGAAAAAAATTCTGCTTTCTTCCAATAAGTCACCATTTGTTGAGTACTCAACACACCCTAAAAAGCCTATGTAAAATTTTACCTTTTTGTGTACCACTTGATCTTTTTCACTGTCTAAGTCGACTTCATTGTGAAAATTTTTGCCTTTGCTTATCATCTTTACTCTCATTAAGTCTTTCAAAGTTCGCTTGAATCTATGAAAACCCATGAATTACAAAACATACTTAACACTTAAATAAGGAATTAGGCATCGAAAGAAGTTAATAGGTGAAAAGGAACCACTCGAAAAACCTTAATTGTCGAGCGCCGATCTTTACTGATAGTGGTGAAAAAGGTTTTTTGTTTCACGACGAATATCACATACAGAAATCGCCGAAAGATGATCCCCTTCAGCATCAGTAAAAGGTGAAGGGAGTAACGATTAAAAAGAAAGGAAATGATATTGCCGACAACCGATACCCGATACTCGACGCGCTTATCGGAATCGGAGAAAACCGAATCACGACAAACATTGCGACCACACCGAGGAGTTTTCCCTGACCACCGATTCCCGAAGCGTTTTGACATCGACAAATTTTGAAGATGGTAACCCAAAGGAAAATACATGAAAGGTTTATCCCCAATCACTTATCCCCGACACCCTTTTGGCATCAACAATCCCAGGTTTAGTTTAAGAATGAACAACTAGAGGAAAGTCCCGACTCCAGCTAATACTCGTGAGCTAAGTCACCAGTCTTTTTTCCATGTGTCCTAAGACATTTTTTCCAAATCATCACCATACGATGAAGTCATCGACGCCAGAGTTGTTTTGCAAAAGGATATCAACGAAAACACCAATAACACATTGCCGACCCCCGATTCTCCCACTAGGAAAGCGACACGATGGGACGTTTTAGCGCTAGATACGTTTTGATCCAAATCATTTAAGGGACTAATTAATTCCAAATCTCGAATTAGTTTCTAATTCGTGTGCGAATAAAAAGGACCATTTGAATTTACCGATAGAACACATCACCCTCCACGCCTCCACCATAAACCCGCGATGAATTAAATTGTAGAGATTCAGTGGTAGATTTGTTCTAATTTCACTCATCACCTGAATTAATTGGCTGATAAGACCAGTAAGTTTTTCCCCGTTTAAATTCTCTTGGGCCATTGTAAATGAGATCACTCTGTGCACAAAGGAGTTTTAGAGCATCCATAGGAGCGAGACGAGCAATTCAAAAGCTTCCGAGATCCTATGAGTATCAAACTTCAAGGTTTAGCAAGCGTTACAGGTATGTACCCGTTTGGATTTGTTGTGTTTTTACTTCATGTATACATTCTTATCCAATATCGCTCTGTACACCGGCCCTAACCAATTGTTTCAATTGCAGAGGCAATGCCTCCAAGAAAACCAACCACCATGCGATCTTCGAGAATGTCTAAGCTAAAGGAACTAGAGGTGGGAGAAGGCTCTTCCCCAGTGGCCGCAAAACAATTAAAATGTGCCCCAAGGCCGGAACCAATCATTAGGACATTCACCAAGAAGGTTTTCACTCAACCTCCAACCTTTGGAGACACATAAGAAAGCACATGGACCAAGGCAACACTCCCGCACTGGGGAGAACTCTTCAAGAAGATCAACCGGGAATAATTCCCAAAATATATCCCGCACAATGACCCCGATATGAGGAATCTTGATGATGAAGTTTTTCCAAACATTCGAAGATCATGCTTGCACATGGTGGAAAGCAGAACTCCAGTGTTCCCCTGCATAGAACTCCTAAAGTGGCTCATCGACCACATAGACACACAAAACTGTCTGATTAACGACGTCAATGACGAGTGTGTCAAATTTTTCCTTCTAGTAGAGGTGTAGAGTTATTACAAGATTAGAGACCCGGAGGAGCGACTGAACACCGATTTCATTGTAAACTTCTATGAGTGCGACGACATTGTTCGGGTGATGGCTTCATGGTGGAGAGAGGATAAAAAATACACCAATCAGACCTTTGACTAGTACTAGACGACCAACTTAAGGGAGCCGTATGTCTATCTAATGGCCCTCATCTACTGGTTGTATGGGGAGAAGGACTGTTCCAGGTTTTCAGAGGCATGGATTCCTCTAGCTTACAAAGTGGCCATTTTCGGGAGAGATTTCAACTGGGGAGTCATCATTTCAAAGCAACTGAGCATCTCCATACAATAGGCTCAGACGCCGAAAGAAGGAGAGACTCCATCCTTATACATGGCTTATTATTTGCTGGACGTCATGTGCGCCATAAATGTCTTTGCTTACATGAACTTGAGCTAGCACGCATCAGAGCTCCTGGTCCACATTTACTTCAACATCCTATGGGAGAATAGGTACAAAAAATCCTACTCCCTCATCTGCGATGAATTCATCACACAAATTCATTTCATCTTTTCAAGAAAGACTGTCCAAGACTATCGACTGCGGCCAAAAAGATGATATCAAGGGTTGGCCACCAGTATCTAGATGAGCGCGGTACCTATATTAGGGTTTGAGGAGCCATCGGGGCACCACACCTTTTACCTATGCATGTTCCTGATTGACTAGTGGTAGGGGAGATATGCTACCCAACTATCCTACAAGGCTACAATGCTACCCTGGTGAAAGATAAGAAATGAGCATTTATACCTTATGGATTCCATATAGGTTTCTATCTAGTAAAAGTCACTGTCCAATCTAAGCAAGAAGGACTAATTCAATTAGAGTTCTGATTCTAGACCAACCGTTTTTGCAAACATGACCCAAGAGGTCTAGCATTGAAACATGCATCCCAAGTATCATCCTGCTGGCCATACACCCACGACAAGTTTGAAGACGAGGTCTTCACGAAAAATGATCAAGATTGGGATGAAGTTGTGGAAAGGATGGCCGACCCCAAGATGACTAGGTTCAGAGCCATGAGCCTGGATGAACAAATGATGATCCTATAACAATCAGGTCAAGAGGCTCTTAGACCAAAAGAAGAAATGCTAGCAATCGAAGAAGAAGAAACACCCTCGGTAAACCCGATGCAAGATAGAAGTTCCCTCGAAGCTCAGGACGTGTGGAAGAGGGGGATACTCATGTTTGAACATGCATAACGGATAATTAATCAGCTGCAAAATGACCCAAAGATCCTAAACACGGCTAGGCTCTCTGAAGACAATCCAAATAGAAGCCAGATGGGCCCAAACGGCCCATAAATCATAGATCTTGATGAAATTACCGTGTTAGATGACCCTGAGCTTACAATGCCACCAGCTTTATCACTGACAAGAGTTTTGACACAACCATAGACAGTCATAACATCGGGGAGGACCACTACGTCAAACCCCTTAAGTGAGCTAATAAATATCTATGACAATGATGAGAGCCCAAAAGTGTCTCGTGTGACCCTTATACATATAGAAGAATAAAAGGGACCAGAGGAGACATCTTCCCCTATTCCCAATACTCAAACTCAGAGGCTTTCACATAACGAACAAGAAATTGAAAGTGTCTTAGACACTCAGCTGCCCAATGCACCAAAGACTCAAGCAGACAACCTGAAGGATGAGCCATGATCGAGCGGACAAAAGGAAGAATCTCTACAACAAGAAATCAACATTTCAGTGGATGTTGATCAAGTAAGTATCGAGCATACCCCTGATGCCTCAGTTTCAATCGGTACTCAAACCCTCGATGAGCGATAGGCAAAATCTGGGCCTTTGGAGCACAACAAGGAAGTTCAAGGACCCAATCTTGAATAAGTATATACCACTGGGAGTCTGGGAAATACACTCACTTGGGGAGATCAACAAATCCCCAGACCCGTGGATGAAGTAGCCGACATACATGCCATATATTATGATAGGAAAAGGAAAGCTATCATCCAGAGGACCACCAAGAAGAGAAGGATCATTTTAGATCGCTCCATCCTCATCACTACAGATGAACATCTGATCCACACAGAACATGCTAATATGTCTGAACTCATCGGTGTATTGATGGAAATCACAGATGCCACCCTGGACAGAGATAAAAGAGATGAAAAGGAGCTGGCCATTGCCATGGAGGAACTAGAACATTTTCACCACTTGGCTAAGTACTATCAGGACACCACATAGGCCGCAGTGTAAATAAGGAGCGAATTCAAGGAGGCCTATAGCAAGTTCATAGATGAATGATACCTATTCACTAGAAGGATAGCCAAGCTTTAGGAGGATACCCTCATGGCACTTGCAACATGAAAATACATGGGGTGGTGGTACGAGAAAGTGGAACGGGTTGTGGAAAGAATCGAGTATATCGGTGTGGTGCAAAAGGGCCGAGACACCGAAGAGCATGACATCCGGGTGTTAAGGAAAAGCAACATCGACTGCATCAAGAAGTTGGCCAAGTATTGGTCAAGAATGGCTCGGGAGACTCATTGGGAGATTCAAGAAAAGTGGGCCAAGTGCGAGAAAAACTGGGTCAAAATCAACAAGACAATGAAGGATATCAGACTCCCTGAGTTTGGTATGCCCGATGAGTTCGTCAACTTGCGCGACATAGTAAAATCGCACACTGAGAAAGATTCATCATGGGCCGAAGAACTAGCAAAGGTGACAAACACAACGCCAGGCCAGGTGCGATAGTTTATGGAAAACCCGATCAAAGATCGGGCTGTGCTGCAACAGTTAAGTGCCAGTATAGTCAAGTATCGGGCACATGTGGTAGAGATAAGAGAGATTCACTTGGCCCCAATGGAACAACATAGATTCCCATACGCCAATACCTGCGAGGATCTGTTTATCCAATGGTCATAGTACGCGAAGAGCCACCGTCTTAAGTGATATCTTGTGGTGACTCTAAGGCAAATTGATTGGAGAGAATGGCACATGGTGAATTTTGTTTTACTTATCTTCACTTTAGCTGTTATTTTTAGTTAATTTTGTGTTATAAATAGGAGCATCGACTGATTAGTTGAGGGTCGATGGTTGTTGTAAGAAACTCTCATTTTGGGTTTTGTTAAGAATTATTTTGGAGCTACCTTTAATTGAGAAGTCCTTATGGACCAAAGACAAGTTTATATTTTCATCAAATGTGTGTATGATTGGATGTGGAGAAGAACTATTTCCTATCTCGTCCCATGAATGGATACTTTAACGAGTAAGAGCTATTAAATATATTGATAAGTTATCTGATGAAATGTTTTACAGTTCTTTCTTTAATGATGAAAATAAATCTTTGTGTTATTATGTGATTGATGATTAGAGTTGAGTGAATTATTTTACTTACTCTTTGTTTATCACATACATGTTTTCTTTTGATAAATTGTATCTCAGTCAGTAATTGGAATACTCACACGGTTAACGTATTAGTACTAGGCCCGTGGTAGACAATCATTGTCTGCATGCTAGAGTAAAGGGTTATCCCAATCTCAGCCTCTTCTCCAACAATTTAGTTTGTTCCCACTTTGTCACTTAGTTGGTTTATACTGGCTTTATCTGATATCAGTCCTACCTAAGAGAAAATACAAAAAGAGAACGTTCGAACCGAAGGAGAAAACCTTCGCGAGAAAATGTAAATCCCATCAATTATTTCATCTGTATCATAAGATCTGGAGAACCATTCCACCATTAAACATTGCAGATTCTAATTGGGCCTCGGTGGCGGGTTTGGTTCTTGCTGTTGAGTTAAATGGATTTAAGACCCATCAACAGGCTGTTTTGGGGCCCTAAACAATGTTTTTTTGGCTCACCACAGTCAAACTGTAGACTGAGTCATATTTTGATGATGTATTGTGTAGTTCTAGAAAATACCTTTCGAACATGCTATCATGTTCCTAAAATGAAGGTCGTATGCAAAATTTACGACCCCGGGAAGTTGAGGTACCAACTTACCCATAAGGGCTCACATAACTTTTGGCGTTTCATCTCCTAGGGTTAGGTTTTTGGATGTCTAGGGTTTTGGCATTCATGAGTAATGTTAAAAAGGCCTTTGGAGCCTCATTACAATCATTTTCCTTAGACGGATGCACATATCAGCCACATCTATTCTCAGATATAGATACCACCATTCGAGCAAGTGTTTCATTTTTGAATTTTTATAGTTTCAACCTATTTCATTTATTCAATAGAAGATATTATTCACTGGATATCTATGTTGTTCTTCATATCTCCGTGTTTATTGTATTCATTCTTTTAATCAGTTCGTTCCGCTCCTAAGTCCATATCAATGGTATCAGAGCAGTTTGGTCTTCATTTATTTTTCTTCATGCATGTCCCTCACAAGATCTGGGTACAAGAAGTTGGGACTCGAACCAATCAATCCGTTACAATATTGATCGCACCGAGGCCAAAAACAACCCATGGGAGACGAAAATAAATATGATGGAGTAGGATATCCTTTTAAAATATTCCTCGAGGAATCCCTTGCGTGACAAAGGGACAAAATGATGTACAAATTTGCATAGATCCTTTGGCGACTACCCACAAGAGAAGCATCTTCATCAAGCGGCCATGCAACCCCTTTCAAGGTATGATTAAATTTTGATATTCCATTATTTGAAGGACTGATTGATGAAAATACTGTAGATACATGGTTGAATCTTCTCGAAGGGTATTTTTCGGTCCACAATATTTCCGATAGGGAAAATATTACTTTTTCACTCCTTAAGGCCATCCCGCATGTTAAGGACTGGTGGGACACTTACTCTGAGCAAAGGGCCATATATGAATCTACAATATTTGTTGTTGTCCCTAAATGGGATTCCTTTTGGGATGTCATTAAATAACAATACTACCATGTTGGAAGCTACGAGGACTAGTACACTAGATGGACCACCCTACATCAAGAAAGGGACCAAACAATACCATATTTCACCAATATTTTCCATACCCTGTGCACCAAATTGGGTATCAAAGACTCTAAGCAACATCTAGTGCTCAAGTACCGCGACTGTTTGCATAGATACATTCAAACATAAATGGAGTTTCTGGACATCACCTCATTAGGTACGTCTTATGAATATGCTGTCAAGTTGGAGCAGATATTTAAGCAAAACAAGCGAGAGTTTGGATCTGCAATCTCCTCACAGCCGAAGAAAGGAAAAGGAAGACCCAACCCACACAACAAGGGAAGATCAAATATGTCCACTCTCAGGACAACCTGTCCAAGCCACAACACAAGAAGGGCAATGAGAATACGAAGAAGGACATGTGAAAATGGTGTGAATACCATAAAATCCCTTGTCACAACACTGAAGAATGCCGCTCCAAGCAGTCACTTGTGGCTGAGCTGAAGGCTTCCTAGTCAGAGGCCGATTCTGATTATGAATAAAATCCAGAAGGAGGGAAACAGATTATCGATGTTGAACCCAATGCCATTCTTGCTACCACCAAATTCTAGCCAAGTGAGCTAGAAGAACCAGAGGAAGGGGAATGCCTCTTTCACTCACAGATGTGGGTAAAGGGGGCTTTGCGTCATTTCATTGTAGATAGAGACATTAAAAAAAACCTTATCTCAGTAGAGATTGTCAACCAGTTGGACCTGCCGACGACACCACACCCACAACCCTACACCATCAACTGGATTCACCAAGGAAGAGATATCTATGTCAGCCAACAATGTCATCTGCCGTACAACATCAAGCCTTTAAAAGATGAGGTATTGTGTGATATTTCTCCCCTTGAAGTTTTTGATGTTCTTTTAGGACAACCATATTTGTGGAAGCGTCATGCTGTGTATGATTGTAGACCCCACATTGTTTTTTTTTTGTTTGTTAGTTTTTTCGTGACATGTGGGACTAACTTGTGGCTAAGAAACCATGACTCAGGGGCATCTAAGCCATCAAAATCACCCGGGGATCGCACATGGCTTGATCCACACCAACCCTTAACATGGTTGGATTTTTTGTCCCCGTAAGTTTCGAACAGGTGACTTTAACATCACGGAGTTCCTTAACAACACACTCCGTCACTGACTGTCCTACACCTCGGGGAATTTATTTGAAGGACATGGGGGTGGGATTTGATCCACTTATGTGTGCACGGGTCATGATACCATTTAATATAGTATATCGGGGTGAAACCACACGTTCGAACACTACCTCAAGGTGCCCCCATGGCTCCAGGTAAATCCCTAACAAGAATTGATCCTTTCCCAATAGTGAAAGACTCAATTTCCACCATTGGATCCAACCACTTTGGGCTTAAACTTGAAGGACATGGGGGTGGGATTTGATCCACTTATGTGTGCACAGGTCATGATACCATTTAATATAGTATATTTGGGTACAACCACACGTTCAACCACTACCTCAAGGTGCCCCCATGGATTCAGGTTAGGCCCTCACGGGAATTGAACCTTGCCCAATGGTGAAAAACTCCTCGCTTTCCACCTGTTGGCGTTCGGAAGTCACTCCTAGATTTCTAGCAGGAGCAGAGCCCGAAGCCCATCAGATTTAATGTCACGGTTTGTTTAAAGGGTGATCGAATGGAGAAAATACTCAAAACAACACAATTTCAACTGAGAAACTGGACCAGGCACGCATGAACGAGTGAGGTCCTGATAAACTCCAAACAGTGAGTCGTAGTAAAGGGATGAGCAGGCGGAAGACTTGTGCAAGAAGGCGCAGTGGTCCACAATAAACATCAGGTTCATCACAGACTAAAGAAGAAGTGCATTCAAATGCAAAATCCTTTTACATTCAAACACATATACCATAGAATACAAAGATGCCACAACAAATCCTTTATCGCAACAAGATTGTTAAGTCCACGTGAATCCTTCACTATGAACCCTCCAACAAAGACGAAACAAAGATGGAAAAGAGAGGAAACTATTTGTTATAAACCAAGAAATCTCAAACACAGAGGCATAGCCAGGGAACCAAAGTATCGCTGAAACTATACAGTCGGGAGCTTAGCTCTACCATCGATGTTTACAAAAATGGCAAAAATGCCTACATATACTCAAAACTACAACAGCAGCGGAATCAAGAAAATGCATTGAAGGCTTTGCGTCTGCATGGCTTCTGACACTCTGCAGCCGCAATCTTTGA